>JAHLSL010000064.1:2812232-2917516 GCA_025920805.1 Petroica traversi
CACTGGCACTGCCCTGTTCCCAGTGCTGTCACTGCCCTGTTCCCAGCACTGGCACTGCCCTGGCCCAGAGCCCTGGGGCTGGGTGTTTCACCCTGTGTCACAGCTCCTGGGGTGACTCGGCCTCACAGAGCCATCCAGGTGTGTCCCCTGCTCCATCAGCAAGGTCAGACTCTGCTGGGCAGCAGTTTGACAGGTGAATGTTGGGAACAAAATCCCTTCCTGTTTTTCTGGCTGTTTGCCATCCCATTGGGGTGGGTGTGATGCCACAGGGCTCTGATTGCTGCTCTCTTCCCACTCAGCTTTGGGGTCCCTGTGGCTCTCTCAGAGGGGCCACCTGGGGCTTGTTCAGGTGGAAAAGGAACATTTGGAGCACAGGGTGGAGAAACTGATTTTTCCCTTTTGTGAGGAAAAAAAGTAAATCCTCAGTGCTGGTGTGAAATGGCATAGAAAAGGAGTTGCCTGGATTACAGGGAGAGAAATACCAATTATATTAAAACGGGGGGAAAATCAGGAAGGCTTTATCAGGACTATTCACTGACAAAACTTGCAGCTACCGGCTGTGTATGAAAAGCCTGAGATTTGAATCCACAGAAATATTCTGGCTATAATAATCCTGCGGTATTCAGGCGAAACTCCTGTGGGGTCCAGTGGGAGCCTTGCTTGGGGCCTGGAGGATTTACCTTATCGGCCTTTTGAAAATGTTAAAGAATTTAAAACCCCTGGCTGCCCTACCCAGAGGCAAATCCTGTGCATGGCAATGCTGAGGCCTGTGTGTCACAGTGAGAGCTGGCACTGTGTCCCCACAGAGGTGCTGGGCTTTTCCCTTTGTCCTTCCCCACTTGCTATGCAGAGGGATGAAAACAAGAGCCTGTAAAGTTTTTCTCACTGCTCTGTCAGCTCTTTTTATGTCTGTTGTGCCTGGCTGGGCTGGGAGGCCTCTGTTCCTGGCTGCCCTGCCCTCGCTGCAGGGCCAGGGTGACAAATGGCCAGAGCAGGGTCACCAGGGGGCATTCCTGGGACATGCCCTGCTCTGTGAGCAGTGGTCCTGCCACATGTCCCTCCCCAGGGTCTGCAGTGCTCACTGTGAACTGCACAGGCACTGTATCGTGTTGGGGGTGAAGCTTTTTGGACAGAACAGGGGACCAAAATGTCCCTCTGGGACTGTGCTGTACCTGCACCCTGAGCACCTGCTCTCCCAGCTCATTGCACAGGGCTTTAAATATATTTATGCTGCAAAATGTGGATCCCTTGGGACAACATCCAGTGTCACTCTCCTTGACCCAGGCCAGTGGGAGACAGTTTTCCTTGTGCTGCTCCATGCCAGGGCTGTTTGCCCCTCACAGAGCTGCCCCATGCCCACAGCTGTGGTGTGAGAAGTGCTCCAGGCACCACAAAGGACAATGATTTTAAAAGATGATTAATAACCCATATCTGTTTTCTGGCTGTTGCAGTTATTTTTGGTGCCTATCTCTTTCCCATGTCACCTGAATTTTGTCCCTCAGGGCAACCTGATTGATAAAAACCCCTCTGCAAGGTTGTTTAAACCCAGAATTATGTGGAATGAGGGGGAGTGTTGGGAAGCAGCAGCCATTGATTTTTAGGATCTCCACTTTCCAATCCCTGATGGGGAGAGGAGCCAGCCCTGGTGTGCTGTGACCCTGCGGTGCCTGGGCTGTGCTGACGTGGGTGCAGCTCCTCACCAAAGCACGTTCCTGCCTGGGAAACAGCTCCTTCTGGAAAACTGGAGACCAAAGGGCATCCTGGGGTACAAGGATCAGGTGAGGAGCCTCTGGAGACTTGCTGGAAAATCAGAGATGAGAAGTACAAGCCTGGTTGCTCAAAGCACCAGGACAGGACCAGCTGCTGCACAGGATGCTCCTGCTGCTTCAGTAAAAAGGATAGGAGAAAATGGTAACTGTTGAGAAAAGGGAAATTCTTTATGGGCTCAGACAACCCTCAGACTGTGTTCTGAAGGATAAACCCCTGTAACCCTTAGAGCATTTTTTCTCTTGTTCCTCAGGTGGCCGTGGTGCTCCTCACCATCAATCTGAGGCCCTGATCAGCCCAAGACCTGCACCACTGAGACCTCAGAGATAATTTGTGGCAGCATCTTCTGGAGGTTAATGACACGCTGTGGGAAGTGGTCAGTTTTAAATCCACTGCTGTCTGATTTCACTTCATATCCTCTTGGCTTTGTGCTTCTGTAAAGAACCAGCTCCCAGTTGCTCACTGCAACAATGTCTGGCTTTCCCCTCATTATTAACTTCTTTTCTTTTCCTATTTTTGGGGTTCTTTTCCTTTCCTACTAATTGGTGCTGGGTTGCTGGGGGGAAACCATCTGCGTGACTGAAGATTTAGAGAGTCAGTAACAGAAGGGATGTTATCAGAGTCTGGTTCTTTAGGATTCTATGGTAATCCAAAGCTGATTACAGCTGGGCTGGTGCAGCAGGAAATTCAGGACATATTGGACACTGACACTTCCCAGGAGCATCAAGCAGTGCAGGGCTGTCTGTGATCATTAGGAGGGGAGAGCTCTACTCCCTGCTGGTGTGGAGGGGAGCAGTGTCAGCAGTGACCCCTTCCCTCTGAGATCATGGCTGGGGAGAAAGGAGAGACGAATGAGCAGAGGGAGGTGGAAAGCACGAAAGCACTGCTCTCTCTGGGCACGTGCCTGAGAGGGTGAACACATCCACAGCCAGCTCACATTCCCCTGCTGTGACAAAATCCCCATCGTGCTGCTCCCCGTGGGCAGGGGTCAGTCACAAACAGCACTCCCAAGCCCATAAATCGTGTCCTGATGTCCTCAGTCCTGGCCAGGCTGCTGTGCTGGCCCTAGTGAGTGATCAGCCTGAGCACAGCCAGAAGACACATCCCTGCTCCTTCTGGGCCTGGATTTATCCCCGCCAGGGCACCCGGGCATCTCTCACTTCTGATCTGCTCTGTTAGCAAATATCCAGGATTTGATCACCTCCAGTCCCATAAATGCACACCAAGGGGAGCTGCCCTGGTGCTGTGCATGGCAGAGGGGTTTGGGTGAGCCTTGGGGCCACTGGGATTGGGCTGGGATTGTGCTGGGACTGTGGGATACCCCGTGCTGGTGGGACAGCAACTCAGGGTGGGGAGCAAACCACTGTACCCAACCCCAGGCCACAGTCTGGCCACAAAGGATGCTGCTCTCCAGTCTGGCATGGCAAACAGGGCAATGTGGAAAGGGAAAGCTTTCCTTGGGTGCTTGGGAAGCTTTCCAAGTGCTCCGTGCTGGCTCCTGCACCTGCACAGAGAGGAAAGTGCAACACAGGAGCTTGTATGGGATATTAGGGACTCCCAGTGAGGCTCTTTCCCTCTCTGCTGGGAGGGGATAGCCCTGTGCTGAGGGGGGGCTGCAGCAGATCACAGCTAATGGGGGCTGCTGGTGCTTTAGGGAGCAGAAAAAGGGCTATAAAAGGGGCATGTGCTGCCCTGTGCTGCTGCCTCCACACGGGGGATGTCTCATGTGAAAAGCTGCAGTAGGACCAGCGTGTAAGAGGGATGTAAAAGAGTGTGGAGACTCCTGAGACAGTCCTGCCCCAGCCTGTGCCCATCCAGCTGTTTTTTTGGGGGGGGTTTATTTTATTAATTCCCACTTGGCTCCCCCTCAAGCACTGTGCACTGGGGTGTCCCCCCTTGGCTCTGGCTGTGGCCCCAGGTTTGGCAGCTCTGTGGGGTCAGCATGAGGCTGTGCCCCACTGCCCTGGACCAAACCACCCTATTGATTACTGCTTTGATTCCTACTGCTTTATTTACTTGCTCAGTAATAATTTGCTTAATAAAACCCTGCTGTAGTGATTAGAGAGTGCCCAACCCTTTTGATTTCCAATTGCTTTCCCAGCCCCAAAGACACTGGCGCTCCTGCACTTCCCCTGAGAGACAGCCTGGGGTGTATAATGCATAATTTGGGGTGGCATGGGCTGACCCTTAGCTTTTCATCAATAGATAGGTACAATCTTGGGACGTTTAGGTGCTTTGGGGAGATCCTGTCCCAGGAAACCTCCACTGCAAAGCCCAGGGGAGAAAAGGAACAGCAATTCCTGACACCCCAACAGGGAGCATGGGAATGAAAACTCAGCAAAACCCATGATGGCCTCTTGATGGGTCTTAATAGCCCATTTCTCATGTGAGCACCGCTTGATTTATGCAGCAATGTTCCACAGTGAGGAAAGCATCATCCTTCTCATTAGTGCAGCACCCAGCATGGCAGGGCCCTGGCTGTGGGCAAGCCAGCAGCGAAAATGTGAAATAATATCAATAAAAGGGAGCAAAAGTGGAGCTTGCCAGATGCAGCCACGCTGGGGGTTGTCAGGAAATGACAACACTTCGTGCAGGCTCCCTGCAAGATTAGAAAGTGTTTGGAAATTGTCCCCCTGAGTCTTTAGCCAGGAATGGGCAGTATGCAAATACAGCCAGTTAATCATTGCAAAATAGGGCAGCGTTTCCAGGGGCAGGAGGCAATTTTATTCTTTCATTATGCAGGCTCCTTGCTCTTAAATATGTTGAGGAGAAATTTTAGGGGTTTTTTTTGGGGAAAAAAAAAAGTGAATAAAAGTGAATGGAAAAGTTTGTGCAGGGGAGATGCTTTTGGGTGCTCCTGGGCTGATGGGAGCAGGGACCACCTGGGTTGTTCCAAAGGCTTCTTTGGGCTGGATGATGGTGAGGATTCAATCACAGTTAGGGAGCAGCTTTGTCCTGGCCTTATCTGCACACCAGCCATAAACCCCAGAGTGTCTGCAGACATTTTTGGGGATGCCAGGCTGGGGGGGCAGCTGGGGCCTGTGGGCAGGTTTGTCACCCTGAAATAAAGTGCCCTAAAAGAATGTGAGCACAAGGCAGGGCAGCACAGGCAGATACACCCCCGGCCCGGATCCCACCGACGGCGATGATGTGGCACTTGCTCATCCCTCATTTTCTCATTTGATAATTTTTTTTTCCTGAACTTTCCTTCAGTGAAAGAAAAAAAAAGTTCCTGTTTGGCTGTTCCAGTCTAATTTGGGATGAAAACGAAGCGCTGAACTGTTCCTGTGGCCCGCGGCGGTGTTTAGCAGCTCTATTAATACAGCTCCACGCATATTAATAGCGGCTGCCTGCGAGCGGCGAGCGGCGAGCGCCTTCGGCTGCGGCTCCGCCCCGGGGTGGGCGACTGCCCCCGGTGCCATTCCGGGCTGGGGGATGCAGTGCTGGGATGTGGGATGGATGCAGAGCTGGGATGTGGGATGGGTGCAGAGCTGGGATGTGGGATGGGTGCAGAGCTGGGATGTGGGATGGGTGCAGAGCTGGGATGTGGGATGGATGCAGTGCTGGGATGGATGCAGTGCTGCTCACTCGTCAGGGCTGCGCTGCGGTTCCCGCTCTGTGTCCATGGGACAGCAGCCAGGACCCGTGTTTCTGCACAGGGCGGGGGACAGAGCATTCCCTCTGATGTCCCTTCCCAACATTGCGGGGCCACCATGTCTCCAGACCCCGGGAGGACCCTGGGATGTGGTGTTTTGGGGCGTTTTGGTCTGGTTTGCTGCCTCTAGATGGCACTGACCCAACGCGCACGGTTCAGGAGCGGCGTCTGAATTACATCTTTTTCCCTCCCTTGGGTTATTTTTGTTTTAGAATCCTGTAATAATGGATGTTCAGTTTCGGCAGCGAGGTGCTGATTACAGAAATAATCGATGCCATTGAGAGAAAAGAGCCTGTCCGTGCCAGGTCCTTCCCCGCTCTCCTCCGGCAGGAGCCGCGGCTCGGTCCCTGTGGCCCCGGGAGGGCTGAGCAGGTACACCAAGGCAGAAGCGATGCTCAGCCCCATGGGCACGAGAATTTCTTTCCTGGATGCCTCTTCCTTCTCTGAATACTTGTCACACGGCCGAGGCACAGCGTGCAGCCGGGCAGGGTCCTGGGCTCCGGCAGACATCCCCTGTTCTGCTCTCAGTTATCCCTAGTAACAGCTTGGCTCTCTAAATCCCATTTTATGCTGATTTCCACATCCCTTGAGTCAGACAGCGAGAATCTGCCTTAAACCCTGGAGCAACATGAGATCTGTGGAGCTCTAGGATGCTCCGTGGACCAAAGGCATGAAAAGAGGAGAGGGAAAATTCCCAGTCCCGCTTGGCTTTTGTGGAGGATAAAAAGATCCAGCTTGGGTGGGAATGGGGTTTGGTCCCTGAGCATCCCCATCCTGTCTCCTCCTGGGGCATCTCTGTCCCCAGAACCCTCCTCCTCCCCTGCAGGGATGGGAATGTGCCTTTCCCAGCACACGGTTAAACACTGGGGATGATTTTAAAAGGAGACCCAGATTATGGGATGCTCTGGGGACCTTTAGCAGTTGGTGCCCCCCAGAAAGGAGGGGCATGGCTGCAGTGACCAGAGCTTGGCATTGGTCAGGACTGTCCATGGAGCAGGAGGTTCTCAGCCCCCTCAGCCCCCCTTCCCTCTGGGACTGACCATGGATCCAGCCAGGACGGATTCCTTATCTGAGGGAAGACAAAGCTCCAGCACCACCCAGGCTGAAAGGCTCCTTTTCCTCTGTCCCAGGAAATAATCACAGCATTTTTCATCCATTTGCCTGACCCTGTGGGTAATGAAGAGAGAGAGAGAGCAGGGATGGGGCTGCTCAGGGCCAACACCTTGCAATGGAACAGCTTTCCAAAGTGTCTGTCAGGGATCCTGTGGGGGTAGGGAAGGATTAATGGCCTGACCCACAATATCCATCTGGAGATATTTGAAAATTGGTGTGTTTTCCTGCTCTGCTTGCTTGCTGTTTATAGCTTGAAAGAGGGTATTGTATGCATATTTCTCTGCATATGAATATATATTTGTATTTCTTAATATATCTGACATAAGCTGCCTAAAGGACAGTATGGCATTATTTAAGCTTTATTTAAAGGACAAGTCAGGGGAGATTTCTGGAAAATTTGGGCTATTCCCCATGCAGCGAGGGAGGGGAATACTGAATTCCCTCCTTTCCAGCACAAATTAGCAAATGCATATTGCCTGAGCAGGAGGGAATACAATGTGATCAGGAAACTTGTATAAAGTAGGAGGTAGCTCTTCTCCCAGGGCTGCCACACTCTCTGCCCTGATTTTGGGGATGTTTGTGTCACTGTGCCTGGGTCCCTGACTGGGAGGTGTCTCTGCAGCAGCTTTCCCAACACACCCAGCAAAGAGCAAACTCAATCTTTTAGCCACACTCGTGGTTGGTGTTGTGTGGGGAGGTCTCCCCAGAGTGAGAAATGGTGGTAGGTGGTTAAAAATCAATAGAGGATGGTTAAAAGCTGCACATGGCTGCACGTGAGATGCCCTTTCCCTTCCCTGTAGGAGGGAAGGATGGGGACCAGCGCATTCCCATCTCTCTGGTGGGTACCTGCAGCCAGAATTTTCCTTGAAAGTAAATCCTCCCTTGGGAATGGGTTGCTGCCAATCCCATCGTGTCCTGAAGTGAAAGACCTGTGCAAGTTACATGAACACCTCCTGATTTTTAGCCTCATCTCATGCACTTTGAGAAGGTCTAATAATTTTTCAGCTCTTGGAACTGGCATTATTGCTTCCAGCAAGAAAGAATCACTGAAATGCACATTTTCATGGAGATTTTGGAAAGGGTCATAATGTCTTTGAAAGAAAGATGGATGTTTGGTTTGAATGAAGGCTCATAAATTGTCTGGGGGAAGGGTGCATCTACTGGGAAATATGAACGTGGCTAAAGCATTTGCACAATCTTCTGTTTGCAGAGTTATCAAAGCTTCCAGAAGTGTTGCTTTTAGGACTTGCAGTGTGTATTTAACTCTTCCTTCAGCAAATCTTTTTGGCTTTTATTCTTATTTGCTAAGTAGTTGGCTTGCTTGGGAAGCTCAGAGGGAAGGGGTGGGCTTGATATTGCAAGGAACATGGAGCTCAAGTCCCTCTTCTGGTCCTGGTAAGATCCTGTTTGCTCTCCTGAATTCCAGCTTAGATTTTTCCTAAGGCTTTTCTCCTCCCTGAAGAAAAACTCATGAATATGATGAGCAAAACCTTCATCTTTTCTTTTTTTCTTCCTCTCAAGTTGTGCTGGTTTTGAGGCAGGATGGCAAAGGCAATTCCTACACATCTCTGGGGAGGAGGGATTGAGGTCCAGTGCCCTGAACTCACACAGAGAGAACAAATCCTCGAGCCCCAGAGAGATTAGAATGAGGCAAATCAATGTGGAGCATTCATAATGAATAGTAAATAAGCTGATGGGGGCTGGCTGTCTGCACAGGTGTAGAGCTTCATCAAGAGGCAACAGTGACATCCTGATAATGGCTTGCATTTAATAACAGGATTTAACATCCCCGTAAAGGGAGCAGGCAGGCAGCTCCTGTCAGGACCACAAGACAGAGCTCCCTGGTATTACAAGTCCAAAAATCACTCGTGAATATGGGGCAGGAAGGGCAGAGAGAGGTGCTGTCCCTTCCCTCTTCCTGGCCAGAGCAGGAGCCAATGTCAGGGGTGGGAGGAGGGCAAGAGATGACTTTGGGGGGCTTTGGGGGGCCCTGTGGGGAATTGCCCTGAACCACAAACAGGTGTTGGCTGGTGGGACTGGGGTTGGGGCTCCTGGGAAGGGTCTGGCCAAGAGGCAGAACCTAGCAGGGTCTGGGTTGTGCATCCTTGCACGGGGATGCTCTCCTGAGGATTCTCCTGGACCCATTCCTGGGATGTACAACCGAAACCCCCAGTGCAGCCAAAGCCAGAGCTCCATGCTCCGCTCTGCCGCAATTCCAGCCCATGCCACCCCACCTACACCCCAGGATGGCACCACAGCCCTGCTTCCCTGCAAACCCGCGTGCTGTGGGTGTGCAGACATCCTGGGGGAGCCTGGAGCTGGGCGGGCAGTGTGTGTGGGGCTGCCACCTCCCCCCCGTCCCCGCTCAGCACCCGCCGGGCTCCCGGGGAGCCGCGCTGGGCGGGCGCACACGGCAAGGCCGGGCTCTATCAAAGGGGGGCTGAGAGCGGGGTAACCACAGGGATGAAACTTGATTAGCTGGGGTTGTGATCAATAATTAATGCTGGTTATTTATTATTTGTTATGTGCCGACACTGTGCTCGCTTCCGAGTCCCCCCAGTGGCTCTCCAGCCTTGCTCGGCGTCCCCGGGTTGCATTTTTATGCTGCTCAAGGGTCGCAAAAGATTTCAAAGAAAGAATATTTTTAAAAATGTAATCCTTTGTGCCGAGAGAACATAAGCATCCCGCCACTGTAGAACTTGCTGTAACTGGGGAGAAAAAATTATCTTCTTTTTCCTGGTGGTTGGATTTCAGGGCAGCTCTCAGGCAGCTGGGGATGAAATAATCTGCCGGCCAGAAGTCGGTGTGGGGGTAGTGCAAGTTCATCACTGCAGCTCCTCTGCTCCACGTGAAGCCAGAGCTGTGCCAAGCACACCAGAGCAAAGAGAAGTGAGAGGCAATGCAACTGGATTTGAAAAGATTTGAATTATTCAGTCAGCTGGGTCATGGGCAGAACAGGCCACTTGTGGTAACTCTGGAGCCTGAGAGCTGCCATTCATTCCAGGAGGGTCCTTGGCTTTCCTGGAGCTGTGTGATCCCCCTTGGCAGCTTGCAGGGGTGTGTGCAGGGGGAGAGGTGGTTTTATCTCTCAGGAGAGGGGGCTGTGCCTTGACATTGTACAACAGCAAGGAATTAAACAAGGAGAGGGAAACTCGATGGGATGGAGAGAGAGGTGGTTGGAGTGGGGACAAAACACTTACAGAGTCAGGAGTTGAAGGGGATGCAATAGTTTGGACCCTCTGAAAAGCAGCTGTGGGTAGGAAGGGAGGGGGCTGCCCTCTGCCTGTCCCCCTCTGCCCTCCCCAGGCAAGGTGCTGCTCCCTGCACCCCTCACAGGCTGACCCTGCTGTGCTGGGCTCCATCTCCTTCCTCCTCAACCACCAAATCAGCACTGGGGTTTTTTAATGGGAAAAGGAAAACCAGCTGGGATTTGAGAAAACCCCACAAATGTTTCTTTAGGATTTTGTAGACCCCTTCCTAGTGCTTCCTTTAGAGATCTAGGGGGCCTAGAACTATAGACCACATTTATGGACCCCTCCCACAGATCTTTCAGTGCCCTGGGGGTGACAATTTGTTGTAGGTGAGAGTCAGGGAAACGTCTGTGGGGAGCGTGGGCTCGTGGATCCCTCTGTCCTACTTGAAGGTAGCAGCTCATGTTTATCATAATGAACTTACCAGCCTCTTAAAGCTAATTATATTTCTTGCTCTAATGCTCCAAGAGATCAGAGAGCCTCTTCTAATTTCTGACCTAGGTGTAACTCCAGGTGAATCCCCCAGGCAATGCAAGGCTGAAGCCCCACGGATCCCACGGGAACTCTGGGCAGGATCTGCAGGTCAGGGTCACCCCACAAAGCCCAGCTCTCTCTGCAGGGTCTATAGGGGTTATGTGGGTCAAGGCTGTGACCCCTGCAGCCCCCACCCCATTGCTGCTCTGTGCCTGCCTCTCCACTCCCTCCCTGCCCCAATGTTCCAAGACTCAGCCATGGACTCATCCTGGGCTTCTCACTCTGGACTCAAACAGGTGAGGGAATGAGCACTGGGTGTGATGGATGTGACCACATGGCTCAGAACAAGTGCTCATCAGTTCCCACTGTTACTTGTCTGATGGCAACAAATCAAATTTTTAAGCAAACTCCAGATACTCAATGGCCTTATTGTTATCTTGCTGGTCCTGGTGACTTGGACAAATCACTTAAGCTTTGTGTTTAGTTCATTTATTTTTTTTTTTCCAGAAACCTTTTTGGGGATCCTGTTCCAGCCTTGTGTCACATGAAGCTCGAGTGATTGTCATAGACAAACTTGCTATAGACAGGGAATTTGGGATGTACAGAGCTTTATGGAAACACTCTCTAGTTAATCCCTGTTTTGATGCAACAAGGAAGGGAATTAAGGGTTAATGAACTCTCTCCAAAGAGATTAGTCTAAAATATTCAAGGCGTCTTTAGTCCCAACACTTATTAAAGGCTCTTTTTTTTGTTGTTTTATTGTTGTAATGCTCCATTCAAAAGAGTCCCTCCTGGAGAATTCTTTCAATTTGGTCTTCAACACAGAAATAAACTGGTTTATCTTAGATCTTTTAATATCATACTCAGGGCTTTTAATAAATGTGAGTTTCATCAGTGGCTTTTTTTAATTTTTTTTTTTTAAACTGGTGAGATAATTTAATATTAACACATCACACCTTATCACCCAATAACACTTAGTCCCTGTAATCTTATGACAGGCTAATTTCTGTAGCAACATCCCCTGTGTCAAATCTGCTCCATTCCATTACTACCCCAGCTGCTCGTGGAGCCAGGGTTGGTAATGAATATTCTGGCTTCTAAGCTTTTATCTAAGGATTATGAAATGAATTTGGAGTTTAGCTTGAGGGAGTTACAGCTTCATTTTGCCTAGTGGAACTCCTTCATATCACTGGAATAAATCGTAGAGGTTTTCATGCTAAAAATGTAAGACAGAGAATAAAAAAATACATATGCTCAAAATCCCCTGGATGGGCTGGGGTGTTATGTAGGATTTGAGAAAAAGGGTTAATTGAAAAGAGAGTTGGGGAGATGGGAGAGGAGATGCCTGGGGAAGAGGGGGAGTGGTGGTGTCTCTGTCCCAGGGCAGTGCTGGGAGATGGGGGAGACAGAGGGTGACCCTCACCCTTCCAGGTGGATCCTCTGTGCCAGTGGGGACCCGTGAGCCCCGTCCCACTGCTCAGCAGGGGTTGGTGCCTGTCCCCTCCTGCCTTCCTGTCTGTGACACTCACAGCTTTCACTTAATTTAATCTGTGCAGCTCACAAGGCTGAAGATGAGGTGAGCTCATTTGGCATAATTATCGGATGTGTCAGGAATGTGAAATCCCAAGCAGTGCAACTGTCCTGGAGCCATCACACCTCTGACAGCCTGTCGGCTGCTGATGCTGTGAGGATGGGAAATGCACCTGCTTCCTCAAGCAGAAAATAGACTGTTAAAAAAAAAATTGGTGAAGGCTAAACTGCAATGGTGTTTTTTTATGCTTAGCATATGCTCTCCATCCCTGCTCTGTGCCCCTCGGTGTGTTTTTCTGCTTGGCTCTGGTGTGGTGCTGGAGGATCAGTGCCACCCGTGCAGGCCATGGTGGTGGCAGGCTGGGGAATGGGGACTTGGCACCAAGGGGCTGCTCTGAGCTCCCCTGTGTCCCACAGATCCCAGCTCTGGTCACACACTTGGCAGAGCTGGGGCTGCTCTTCCTGAAGTGCAAAAATCTTCCTGGGATGGGAGGCAGGGTGGAATAAAGTGCTGCATGTGAGCTCTGCACTCAGGTCAGGGACTGGGACACCCCTCACTGACCCCATCCCCTCCTACCTGTCCTGAGAGCCCAGAGCCTGCCTGGGGGAAACTGCAGCCAGTACTCCACATTGCTTGTGCAGAGCAGGAAAGGGCAAAACCCACGGAATGGGATGACAAAATGTGGCTGCAGTGAGCAGAGGTGGGTGCCTGCTCCATTTTCCTCTGATTTCTGCCTGGATCATTCCATTACTCCTTTAAAAATACCTTTTTTTTTTTTTTTTCATAATCCCCATCCCTGCTTTCCTGGCACATGCTTTGGAGCACTGGGACAAACCCCAAACCTGAGTGAAGCAGCTCTGGCCGTTCAAAACTTTGGAGCAGACTTTTCCAGCCTTTCCAGAGATGCCACCAGCAAGGAAATAACTCGGTGGCCCTGGGATGGGCTGGTCAGCCCGGAGACGGTTTTGGGGATGTACCCTGTGGATCATAGACTGTAGGTGGGAGGGACCTGGCTCAGCCCTGCCCACCTGCACGGCCGGGTGCCAAAATCCACCCTCTCCCTTCCTCAATGAGCATCGTGTAATAAATTGGACAAAACCTGGGTATTAGCATATGAATTAGAGTTTAACATATGAAAGGGCTTTTGATGCCGCATAAAATTAATAGAGAAAATGACCGTAACAGAATAACAAATTACACTTTAGGAGCTGGCTCCTCTGAGCCTGGCTGACAATGTGATGGTGACACAGAGGTGCTGGGGAGGGGGACAGGCTGCGAGTGGGGCACTGTCTCTGACCCTCCAGTATTTGGTGCAGCCCGTGACAGCCCCAAGCCTCAGGGATGCCTCTGTCCTGTTATGCTGGGGCTGAGGAAATTTGTGCAGGTAAAGTCCCCCATTTGTGTTCTGTCACTTCCTTCTTGTTGATTTGGGCAATGGTGGTATATTTTTTTGTTGTTTTACTAGTGATTAATCCCGGTGGTTTTTTCTATTTGAGTTTTATATATTCTGACCAGTCTGACTCTCAGCTGGTTTGTTAATATATTCAGGACAGGGAGGATTTAAGATAGAGGTTGAGGCATGCTGTGATATTGTTAAAAATTACCTGAAAAGAAATTACTATTCACAAGCAAAAAGTTTTCTAGGACAGAGTTCAGCTGGTAAAGATTGGCCATTTATTTTATGAGGAGGAAAAAGAAAACCAAGCTTTAATTAGAATATTGGAGGTATGAGTACAATTAAAGGTAGTTTGGGGAACAGCAGCTCCATGAGTTGCCAGTGGTGGTGTTGAGCCATGGCCTCTGTGCGTGCTACTGGATCAACCCAACTGCAAACTCAAGGTCTTGGCTTAAACTGCTTTTAAGTGTAAAGTCAACACATTTCACCTTTTATTTGGAGCAAGAGAACTCAGCTGATGAAGAGTGGCTCACTAATGCCACAATGTGTTTCCATGCCTTCAGGCATCACCCAGACCTAGACATTTAGAAAACATGAGTTGGAAAGATAGAAGATTTGACAGAGAATAGGCTTAGATGAGATGTTAGGAAGGAATTGTTCCCTGTGAGGGTGGGCAGGCCCTGGCACAGGGTGCCCAGAGAAGCTGTGGCTGCCCCTGCATCCCTGGCAGTGCCCAAGGCCAGGCTGGATGGGGCTTGGAGCAGCCTGGGATGGTGGAAAATGTCCCTGCACAATGGCACAGAGTTGAAACAAATGGTCTTTAAGGTCCCTTCCAACCCAGGCTGTTTTATGATTATATGACATTTAATATCTCCAGGGAAATTCTTTCATTTCATAATCTCTGTGATGTTCTCTGCACATTTCTGCCTCCCTTGCAGAGCATTGTGGTTGGCACTGCCATTGAAATCCCACCAGACATCAGGCTCTGTCCAGCACTGCCTGTGCTGTCTGTGTGAGGTTCGAAGCCTTCCATGCTGCCCTGGTTCTGGTGCAGATCATGGGAAGTCACAGAATTATGGAATGGTTTGAGTTCAAAGGGTTTAAATTCTAAAAAACAATCTCATTCCAACACCTTCTGTGGGCAGGGCAATGTTCCAGCAGACCAGGTTGCTCAAGGCCTGGCCTTGAGCACTTCCAGGGATGAGGAGTCCACAGCCTCTCTGGGCAATCCTTTCCATGGCTTCATGGCTGCTCCCTTTCTTTGGTTTTGGTTCTTTTAGCCTTTTGATTCCGTGAGCAGAATCCCCGAAGGCTGTGCATGTGCCTCAGACAGTAACATAATTACACCTTCCCAGCTGCTGTCTGTAAATGCTCTTGCCATGAGTGCCAATTAAAATAAATGCAGATTATTGGGAATTTAGAGGACAAACAAATCCCTTTTTGTCTAAATATCAGCCTGGGTTCTGGGGTCATTAGGGTGTTTTGCATTAATGTCTGCATTCACTCTGGCAGGGAAGGGACCTCAGCCTTGTTACTGGAGCAGGAAGCTGTGATGGCCCAGGGGGTTTTGGGATGGATTCTGCATCCAAGGGGGATTGAGGGAGCACGGTGCTGCCCTGAGCAGTGAGCTTTATTTGCATGGAGGAGCAGAGGGCTGCCTGCTCCGATGGGTCAGCAAACAAACAGGAACGCGAAGAGCTCGCTCTGAATTCACAGCCAGGGAGAGCAAGCCAAACAGAGACAGCCAGCCCTGCCCCGAGGGTTAACTACCTGCTGCTGAAATACTAATTGCAGGGAATTGTGTCCATCAATTATGGCAAACAGGGTTTGCTTCCCGGGAGGGTGACAGGAGAGGGAGAGGGAGGGAGCAGCCCTGATCAGCTAACGGAGCTTTTTGCTAATCCTGTCAGACCGGAGGGCTCCAGAGGCTGCTAAGGACTGGGATACGAGCTCCTCTCAGTAGCTGGCAGGTGCTCAGGAATCCAGAGCACACCTTTGCTCATGCTCGGCCTCATGCTCATGGTCCCTAGCTGGCCCTGAAGGCTCGAGCTATCCATGGCCATCACAGGCTGCTTGTCCTGAGGTTTGCTGTGCCCACCTTGCCCAGGTTGCCTGTGAGCACAGTGGAAATCACCACCACTTGTGCCCTCAATGCCTTTGTGAGGGTCTGGATTAGCAGTGGAACCGTGTCCTGCCAGTGCTCAGGTGGGATCATCCAACAGGCTGGGTTAAAGCTTCCCTCTCCTTCCTCCAGGCAATCATTTTAATTGCAATACTATGATAGTACTAATAAAATGAGGGATTTCACACTCTCTCCGGCTTTAGAAATCTATTGTTCAGCCTGTTTACCTCCCTTTTTGTTCTGAGAAATGCTTAATTGTCTTCGTGGACAAGGCTGTCATTTAAATTATACTAAATTGGTGGTAATTTATGTAGCATTTTTCTGCTTCGCACGATAGCAATTTGCTCTTTACAGACATTGCTTTTTGGGGGTCTCAGCTCTGTGTCTGAGCAGTCCTGGAGGGACCAGGGCAAACCCAGAGCCACAGCTCTGTACCCCAGGGTGGCTCTTGGGACCTGATCTCCACTGTCTCTTTGTGCAAGTGCCTTTGAATCCCACGTGTGGGGGAACCTGTGCTCTGTCAGCTCAGGTCTATTTGCAAGGAAGAAGGAGCAGGAACCTCTTACAAGTTATCTTCTTTTTGCTATGTGCTTGTACAGTTTTTCTGAGCTCACAAATTGCCTGTGATGGAGTTACCAAAGCACTGCATGAAGAGCTCTGTCTCTGAGATCATCCTGGTGCCACTTGCTTTAAATGCTGCAGCAATGATTGCTTTCAGACTTTCAAACCATTCTTCTGGTTGACTTATTTCACGGATGTGCTGGGTAAGAGGTAAAAAAAAAGGTTAAAGACAACTAAAATTTTGTTCAGTGAAAGGTAAAAGAGCTGGGGAAAGTTCTAGAGCACTCATATATGAGGAGTGACTGAGGGAATTGGGGGGGCTCAGCCTGGAGAAAAGGAGGCTCAGGGGGACCCTCATTGCTGCCTGTAAAGCCCTGGCAGGAGGGTGGAGCCAGGGCAGGGTCCATCTCTCAGCTAACAAGCAGCAGGATGAGAGGAAACATCTCAGGTTGTGGCAGGAGTGATTTAGGTTGGAGATGAGTTAAAACCTCCTCACCAAAGGGGCTGTCAGGAACAGGCTGCCCAGGGAAGTGGTGGGTGACCATCCCTGAAGGGATTTAAAAGCTGTGTACCTGTGACACTCTGCATGTGCTGTAGGCACTGGCTCATCTTCCTCAGGATGGTGCTGTGAACTGGGGGCTCCTGCAGGTGCAGCCACTCCCCTGCTTAGACTCCAGCATGAAGCTGCTCTTTCTCCTTTTTTTTTTTTCCTTCTTTCCTTTTATTTCTCTTTCCCCTGTCGTTGGAGGCAATTTGGGCAGTGTCACGGGCCTTGTGTCTCTGTCACTTCCAAGCCTGTCACCCAGACTGGCATTTCTGTCCCTCCTGGCTCTCCCAGGGCCGTGTGCCCCCCCTCCCCTGCCGTCCCGTGTGGACAAAAGCTGAGAGGAGCACGAGTCTGCTTTGGTCCAAGGGAGCCCAAGCGCCGCTGCCAGCTGTGCCACCGGGACACATCTACGTGCTGGACAAAACCTCGCTGGGAACTGGATGCAAATTCCATTGCTGCTGGGACAGGACTCCTCTGGCATCGCTGAGGTGACTGATTGCTTTTTAGGGTGCCTGTTAACCTGGGTGGCCTGCGGGGAGTGCGGGAGGGAGAGGAGGGCAGGATCACAGCACTGCCCGCAGCAGCATCCGCTCAGCCCCTGACCTTTCGTACAGCTCATTAACAACACGCTGAAGAGAAGGAGGGCAGAGCCATTACAGAGCAATTTATATGTAAATGCCTAAAGTACCAAAAGAGAGCGACTCTACCGGCGTTCATTAGTAAAAAAAATAAAAATTGAATTTTCTTTCGTATGTTCTGGGTTTGTTGGGAATTTTTTGTTCTTTATTTTGGCAAGACAGAGTGCACTGTCAAACCTCCGTTTGGCTTCTTGATTCTCCAGTTGCACCCTTTTTGCATCCAGGCAGAGCTTAGGGCTGGGTTTTACTTCTGCCTGGGCTTCTGGGATCCCAAATAACACTTGAATAGTGACATCCCATCTCTGCTGCCCACCTGGGACACCCGAATAAGTCCCAGTGAGTGGCTTTGTTGGCCCCACAGGAATGCAGGAGACCAAAGTGCTCCCAAAACTTACACCAAGGGCCTCACTTCCCCTTGGAAATCTGGAAACTTTGTCCCAGAGATATTGCCAAGAAATGTGAGTTAGCTAAACTCTGCATTCTCTCTGCTCTGAGGTTTTAGCTGTCAGCTGAGGGCTGCTGCTGGCAGCAGCAATAGAGACAAGGTAAAACACATGTATAAATTCTTAATCAAACCATTATCTGGAATGCCCCAAGTAGTACAGCTGCTGCTGCTGGGAAGCGCGTGCCGGTGCCTCTGCACATCTGAACAACGAGCTGATGTTCCCTTCCTAGAGCTGTGCTGCCTCTTGTCAAGCTGAGACCCTACACAGCTGGGTTTGGGGGTTGCCTGGATCCAGCTGAAGGACTGGGAAAGGCCTTTTTTGTGTTGTGAGCCTGGATGTAGTTTGATTTGAGGCAGAAGGGAGTCGGCAAAGACTATTTCTGGACTTGAATGCAAAGTGGAAGAGCTGCCTGCAGTGAAAGTGCCCCCAGTGACCATGTCAGAATTCCAGACCCTTCTCCCAGCATCCCTCCATCCTGCCTCCTTCACAAAGCTGCCTGAGTCTGTGACAGTCTCCCTGCATCAGCTCTGCCCCCTCAGCAGCCCCCAGAGAAGGTTTCATGTGTGTGTGACTCTGCAGTGGTCACAGGGAAGTGTTTTGGCCTTGCTCATGCCCCAGAACAGTACCTGAGTTTTGGGGGCTCCCAGCTGGCTGCTGCTGTGTTTGTGGGGTAACACAATGCCCAGCATTGTGCAAATGAGTGTAAATACAAGACCCACCCCACTGGCATAACCACGGTGTTGGTGGCTTTGCTCAAACACATTTCTGTCCTGCCTCTCGACACAAAACGTCTGGAGATTTCCCAGGTTTCTTTCTGCAGCTGTGCAAGGGAAAGCTATTGAAATGGGAGAGAGGGAAAATGGAAAATAAGCAATGTTACAGCATCACTATAAAATATGCAGAAGCCCATGTCCTGGCAGAGATGTGTTCATTACCTCTCAAACCATTACCAGTGGATCAAGCACAAGTGCTCGCTCTGGGATGCTTGTGCTCATGGCCAGACACCCAAAGCAGGTGCAGTGAGAAAATCAATCCTTGCCCTTAGCCTTTCCTCTCCTCCAAAGGCCAATTTACAGCTTTTTTATATCAGTGTTAGGATTAATCCTCAGCCTTGCAATGGGACAAAGAAATATCTCCCTTTCTCCTGTGCATCAGCAAGGGGCTGAGCTGTTGGCAGCTGCTGCAGAGGATGGGTTTGCAATAAGCACATCTCACCACTCTGGGGCTGGTTGGCTGCAGCTGCCTGGCCAGCCTGGGCCAAGCTTTTGGCTGTGAGTGCTGACGTGGTGTTTGGTGATGTCCAGCATCCCTGTCACAGCAAACCATCACCACGGCTCTGGGGCCGTGCTTCAGAGCTCCTTCTCTGACCTGAGTGTGCTGAGAGCTACAGCAACGCAGAACCACTGGCAGGAGCTTCAATTTGCAACTCCATCTGCTGGGAAAAGTTGGGCAAGTTGAAAAGTTAAAAATTGCTGTCCAGGTGTGCAGAGCTGGGTGGTCCCCACACTGGAGCAGGAGCAGGGGCTGTCACAGCCCCAGCGTGGGCAGGAGTGAGAGCAGTGCCCAGATCTGGTGGGTTAATGAGAGTTTAATGAGGAACCACATCAGCTGGCAGCTGTGGGTTGCCTGAAGGGACAGAAAACCTCACCCTGGTTCATCTTGCATTTTGCTGCTTCCTCGTGGCCTTTGGTAGCTCCATTTGGAGTGGAGCCTGCCAGCCCCAGCAGGAATTGCTCCAAATGCTTGGCCACCCTTTGCTTATCCAAAAGGAATAACTGGGTGGGCTGAGACTTTAATCAGTAAGTTCATAATTGCACTAATGGAGAAAATGACTCAGCTTCGCAGTGACATGGGTAACCTATTCCTTGTGTGCCTGTATTGACCCTCAGAAACTGGCTGAAAGAAAATCACCAGAGCTCAAAGAATCCATCCCAGTGAGGATGCTCATGGCAAAAGACTGAAATAAGGGTAAAGGACTAAAATAATGTTATTTAATCATGTCATACAAGAAGCCGATAAAGGATAAAGTAACACAGATCTGATGTGGTGAATTCATATTTGAATGTCAGACTCTACTTTTATTATATCCTTAATGTATCTTCATTGAAGCAAGATAAATATGATTATAACATTTCATCTTAATACTGAGGAGATAAAAATAATGCCTGTAGGCACAATGGTGCTCCTGCTGTTTTTCCTGGCTCTTAGTCCATGGGAAGCTCTGCCCCATCCCTGCTGGGCTCCTGCTGCCTGTCCCTGTAACTTCCACTGCACTCAGGCAAAGCTCAGCTCAGCCCAGCTGCTTGGAGCATTCATTTAACCCAAGTTCCTGCTCCTGTAGATGCCATTTGGTTTTTGCCTTTTCCCCTTTTTTATGTCCTCTGTATTCTTTGCACATTTATTTGTAGCTCTGTGACTTTCCCTAGGCAGAAAACAAAAAATGAATTCCAGAGCTCCAAGCCCTGGGGGACAAAAAGCCCCTGTCCTGTCTTGGTTATTCCTGGGAACAGGTTGAGGACAACTCTTCAAGATCCATTTTAATGGACAAAGTACAGCCAGTGCTGAGGGGGTACTCCAGAGAAGGGGAGTGACCTGAGGGGGAATTGCATCATCACTTGTGCTCCTTATTGGAGCTTTTTATCAATTATGCTCAATTATGTACTCACCCCTGTGGGGGTGAGCTTTTGTCTTTACATGTCTGCCCCTGAATGCCTTCAAATAAAAACCCACTCTTGTATTACCTCCTTACTAAAATGATCTTGAGTTTCATTTCCAGGTTGGGAAGAAGGGAACACCATCCTGCCCTGTGTCCCTGCTCCTGTTGGCTCTGGAGGGGTGTGGTGGCCTCCTGCAGCACTGTCCCCTCCTTCATCCCTGCAGTGGGAGGGCTGAGCAGGAGCCCAGGGGCCACCCAGTCCCAGAAGGGAGAGGAGAAGCCCCAGGATGAATTTTGCCTGCCCATTTCCTGAAGATCCGAAGCAGGACCTGTCTCTTCCATGGTACCTCCCGAGGCATAACAATTAATCAGTCCCTGGCTGTTATCTACCTGGGAATTAGCTCATTTCCTGAGGATTAACCTAATTGTCTAATAATTCATTATATTGTGTCTCCTCCTGCTCCTGATTAATTGTTTGGTTGTTTTATTTTAAAAATATCATTAGTCTATTTTATTTGACGGCATTCAAGAGATTTACTGTGGGGTTTTATTTATGTATTTCTTTTCTGATTAATCCTTCCAAAGCCAAACCCATCCTGACAGAAAGGACTGGGAGTTTTGGCACTTCTGGTGGGTCATTTCCCCTGTGCCTGCATGAGAGACCTCTAATCCCCTTTGTCCCGGTGTTCACCTTGCCTGACTTCTGACACAATGTCACACCACAGAAAGGATGTGACTCTAGAGAAGCTGCTCCACAAGAACCTTGAGAGGAGTTTTAGGGTTAGAGCATAAGTGTGAATTTCTCCATCAATGGGTTTTTAACTCTGAGTTTGTCCTTGCCTCTAAAAAATCCACCTGTGTGTGCAGGATCTGCTGCTGCCTCTGGGAAGTGGTTTTGTGTCAATGCCTTGGCCTTTGTTCACAGGGCCCACAATTCCCACCCCCAAAAAATCTTCAAACCAGAAGGAAATCACCCCTGGAGCAGCCTTTTGTGGCTTTTTGTGAAGCTTGCCAATGCAGAAGCGGATTCTCCTTCTCCTTTTCCAGCTGCCTTTGCAGAAGAATTTAGATGATCTTTTAAAGAAGGGTACAAATCTCTGTGCCTTCTGCTGAGGTTTTCCAGCCAGTGTAAGCTCCAAGTCAGCCCAGTTAGCTCTTCCCAACTGCTGTAAGCTCCACCTGCTTTTTCTATCCTGCAGAGATGTGCAGAGAGCTGGTCTAAAGTTTGGATTGGGGCTGAAGCACCCTTGGATGTGTCCAAAGCAACAATAAGTTAAAATATGCTTTCCTTGGTGAAAAGGGAGTGCTTGCTCTTTCCAGTTTGGCATTAGAGCAGAAGCCAATGTCAGGGGGACAGTCTGGCAGAGCTCTGCTGTCACTCAGGCGGAAAGCAGCTGAATCCCTGCAGATAATAATCCTCTATTGATTTTTGCCTTGTTTTTACAATCATTAGAGAATTTTCACTAAGCAGAATGAGAAAATCTTCTGATCCCCTAGAGGGTTCTCATGTTCTCTCAAGGAAATAACAACAAATGAACAAAAAAACAAAGCAGAAAAATTAAACCCTTGAGTAAACCATAAATAATGGGGCAGAGCTGGCTGAGAACACTTTGATGTTCAAATGCATCAGTTACATGGTTTGGTTGTTTTCCTAAGAATTTTTCTGTACTTTCCTAACTTTTCAAAAGCAGAATTTCAGCACCGGGCATTGCTCCTCCACAGTCCCTCAGCATTTCCAGCCCTGCCCAGAGGAGCATGAGCTGGGCTGGGCACAGCTGGGTTTGTGCCTGGTTGGGTGTTGTGTCAGAAGCTTTTGGGGATTGTTCCTCTGGGAAAAGTCTGTCTGATAAGGACTTGGCAGTATTTGAGGAATTCCCAAAATGCACAAGTGAGTTTGTGCCTTGGCTCACTGTGTGTGTGTCTGTGCCTGGCTTGGGTGTCAGGGCAGCTGGAGGCTGAATTTGTGCCCACATTGTGGCTGTCTCAGGCTTTTTGTGGCCTGGAGGTGACTCTGTGGCACAGAGAAGGGCTGTGTGTATACACAGAGAATAGGTTGGGTTGGACAGGACTTTAAAATTCATCTCATTTCACTCCCTGCCATGGGCAGGGATGCCACCACATCCCAGGCTGCTCCAAGCCCTGGCCACCCTGGCCTCAGGCACTTCCAGGATGAGGCAGCCACAGCTTCTCTGGGCACTGTGCCAGGGTCTCACAGCCTTCTGCATGTGCATTACACAGGTGTGTGCTTGGGGATGGGGTCTGCACACCTCGTCCAGCACAGCCTGTGGAACTGGTGCCAGTTCCAGGAGCTGGCAGCTCTGTGCTGCTGCTCAGAGGTGCCTGCTGGCTCATACCACTGAAAGGATTATGACATTCAAAAGAAATAATTTATAAACAGCAGATGTTTCATAAACTGTGATTAAAAAAAACCCCAACAACACAACAACCAGAACAGCAGCCCGCCCTGTAAGTGCCTTGAGTTGGAAACTCTGCTCTGGGCAGAGCAGCTGCTGGGAATGCCAAGGGAGGTGGGCTCCAAGCAGACCTGAGGCACCCCTGGTGCTCAGTGCCTGACAAGAAATGTTGATGTCATACAAGGAGGGCAACTCAGGGAAATCAGACTCTTGCATTTTCTATAAGAAATAGGGAAAAGAATGATATGATGATATAATATTATGATATAATATTATATGTTATGATATGATATATATGATATTATACGATACGATATGAAACCATATGATTGATATGATATGATGATATGAGGAGATGCAAAGTGGGGAAGGGGGGAAGGAAGAGGGGAAAATGACAGTGAAGAAGCAGCAGAGCTGAGCTACCATGTGAAGAGCTTTGACAGTGAGCTCTGAGCAGTGCTGCAGCCCTTTGCAGCAGCAGCAGCAGGAGCACTGTGACCCTGTCCCCTGCCTTCCTGAGCTGGCAGGGATGAGAGCAGACTGCTGCTGGGGGCACGGGTCCTGGCCAGGAAAGGGCCAGCATGGTCCCCTTTCCCAAGAGCCTTGTTATAACTGTAAAAAATCCATTTCTACATCAAAGTCTGTTTTAATTCAGTCTCTTTGATTTCATTTCTTCTGCATCTGCTAAATAATGACAGGAGCACTTCCAGAAACTGCCCTTCAGTGCACTCTAATTTGTTTTTGCACTGTAATCAGTCCTCCTCCTACTCTTCCTTCTTCCTCCTCAAGACCTTTGGTCCCTGCAGGCCCTGCCCAGACAGCAGGAAGAAGTGAACATCTCCCTCCTTGTGCTCCAGCAGATGCAGGCAGCTGGGACAGAGCTGCTGGCTGAGAGCCTCTGTCCAGCTGTGGTTCCTGGGGACACATCTGCCACAGGCTCCATGGACCTGCTGCAGCTCAGCACCTCCCCAGCCCACCCTGGGGCAGCTCCTTCCTCACAGCCTTCCCTCTGAGATCCCACAGATCTCCAGTTCTTGTCCCTGTCACAGGAGACACCTCCTGCAGCCCCAGCCCTGTGGCATCAGCCCCCTGGCAGCATTACCAGCTCTCCCTCAGGCACTGAAGGGATGTGACTGTCTGGAGGACTTGGCCAATTCTTTCCCAGCTGGAAATCATTGTGACTGCCCCAGAAAGTCTTGGGCAGAGATCCACATCTCCTGACCAGCTTTCAGCAATCTGCAGATTGGCCTCTGGGGCAGCCAGTGCTGTGGTTTCCCACACATATCCAGAAGTGTCTGCTATTCTGTTCAGCTTCTGGGTGAAGGTCTGGCCCAAACAGCTGAATATCTATTTATCTCTATCTATGAACAGCTACTGATGTGAGAAAACTGCTGGGAAATGTCCAGAAACGTGAAGGAGGTCTCAGAAGGATCCAGCCAATCCTGCCTGAGTGAAGCTGGATCAGGCAGCCCTGGCTGGCAGGAATCTGTCCCTGCTGTGTAGGGGAGTTGACAAATTTGGTCAGTGCCAGGCAGAACCCCTAACTGGGCTCTCCATCTCTCACTAAAGGCTAAAGGTGGAGCTTCCATGGCTCCCAGCTTTGTGTTTGCCATGCCCTGGACACTGCACTGGATGCCAGAGGAGAAGGCTCACAGCACACTGTGCACACAGCACATTAAATCCAGCAAACACAACCCTAGGCAGCCCAAAGTTATTTATTAAAGGCTGCTGATAGCTGATACTTCTAGTTTGTGTCTCCTTTTATGTCTTCTCTGTTTGTCCCTGGCTGGGAGCTGGGGGGACTGGGGGCTCAGAGACCTGGTTCCCTGCTGGGTGTGAGGAGTGCCAGAGCCCAGCTCTAAAACCAGCTGAGAGCAGCGTGGCCATCCTGGGAGAAGGGGCCACATTCTGGTTTAATAATAACCTGGTCTCCCTGGAGATCCTCACATGCAGTCAAGCTTCTCAAAAGGCTCATAAAGGACCCTAGAAATGCTCCTAATTTTCCATCTTGGCATGGCCCAGGTCCCAGACAGAGCAGGTTGTACATTTGCAGAGGGTTCATCCAGACCTCATCCTGTCTTATTCATGTTCACATTCATCATCTCTCATTCGTTCCATTTCCATGAATGATGGAATTGGGAACAAATTATGTTTTTGGAGAGGTGCTGTGCCTTAAGAGGGCTCACTGAGGTAGGAGGAGTGCTGCCACCTTTACCTGCAGCATCCCAGAGCTTCCAGCTCACCCCACTGCTGTGATGCTGTGTCCTGGTGGATGTGAATTCCTTTGGGATCAAGGAGGAGGCCCAGTGTGAAGGTGTCTGTCCCAGCTGTGTCTGGCTGAGCACACATGATGCCCATGTGAGGCTGGGCTGTGCTGAGCACCCCAAAAGTGACCTCCTTCCACAAGTCTCACTCTCCACAGGAACTGTCTCATGGCCAAATGAAAACTTGAGTATTTTTTGTATAGAGTGAGAGCTCTTAAAGGTCAGCCATCCTTGGGCTTTGCCATCAATAAAGCTTAATTTGGGGACAGTGATTACCTGTCAGAGCAAAGGTCTGTCTGCCCCAGCACCCTCATCTCCAAAAGCAGCCAGGGAATGGGTAAAATTCAGGGAAAACAGCAGCTGCACCTCCCCAGCCCACAGCAGCTCTCCCTGCCTGCAGCTCAGGCGCTTTTCTTGAGGGGCTGTAGTTAATTACGTTGATGGACTTTTTTCCCCATGAATTTGTCTAATTGCTTTTTGCATTTCTGGATATCCATTAGCTGGTCTCAGCCAAGGAAAGGTTAATGAATTAGAGCCCTTAAAAGCACCCAAAGGGTTTTAACGGAAACAATTCTCCAAACACAAATCTCACGTTCTCCTACTGTCATTGAGAGCTGCAGAATCATTTTGAGGGTGGTTGGTGTAAGAATGGGAACCCCAGCCTTATCCCCATTCTGACCCATTTCCCAACCCAGAGAAACTGGGGTGATTTATCTGGCTCTGTCTGAAACCTGCCATTCCCCTTCCTGTTTTGTTCTGTGCTGGGAGGATTAAATTTTTTTACTTTTATTTATTCGTTTTCTGTTAGAGGAGGAGGAAGAGTTTGGATTGTTTTCATGCAAAGCCTGAAAAACAACAGCTGCTTGTTATGGATTAGTTTAATGGGATCCAGAAGTTGAAGGAGGGAAGAAATATAAAGGAATGAAGTTGGGCACAAGTGGAAATGATCAGCATGAGGACAAACCTGCTGGACAAGAAGGGTCCAGAGGAGAGAGGGGTCAGCAGTGAGTGGTTTCAGTTGAAAGTGAGGTTTCAATCAGGATTTATGGCCGTGGTGAAGGGTGGATGGGGCTCTTCACTCTGCTCCCCCATGCTGGACCAGCAGCACTGGTGACACTGGGGCACACTGGTGGCTCTGGGGAGCTGCAGAGTGATGGGATCCTGTCCAGGCAGGACTCCAGGGACAGCTCATTCAGGGAATGCACTGATAATTACTCAGCTGCCAAATCTGGGGTTTTGTGGTGTAATTAGTGTGAATAGGGTGCAATTAACCACAGGGACCAAGCACAGGAAATCTCAAAGTGTAAGAGGAGCTTAATGTCATCCTGGAACCCCCATGTTTGTGGCTCTGGCACCCTGGCCATACCTATGAAGGAGAGATTTCCTAGAGCTCTGCACACCTTTCCAAGCCGTGAACACCCTGACCAGCCTCACCTGGGACCAGGTGACCCACCCGCCTTCAGCCATTACTCAGGGGTGTATTTAAGCTCAGTTTTCTTCTTTCTCTTAGTTGAGCTGTGTTGGTGCCTCACCTGGCCTTGCTCCTTAGCTCTGACTCCAAACTGCCCCCAAAACTAGCTCTGCCTACTCTGGGACTGAGCTCATGGCTCGTGATCCTTGGCAGAGCAGCCTCTTCTTGCTGATTCTTGATGCCTCATCTGCAGGTAGGTCAGCTTTTGTTTCATTTTATTTGTGTTTAATGCTTTGTATTAATGGAAGAGCTGATCTCATTTCTCCCTGTGATTGTTTTATTTGCTGCCTGGGCAGAGGAGCAGTGAAATGTCAGTGCAGAACTTGAAGAGGGAGAATGCTTTGGGGGTTTGTGCAAGGGGAAGGGGTTGTTGCAAGGTCCATGTATTGAGCCACAACTCTGGAAGCTGCCAGTGCCCTCAGGGCCATTTCCAGGTGAGCAAACCTTGCTGTTACTGTGCAGACCCCACTCTGTGGGAGCTGGAAGTTGTCCAGAGCAAAGAAATGCTTTCACTCCATTTTCCCCCCACCATAACTTCTTTCAGCTGGTCCCAGCCCCTGAGGGCTGAGGGGTGGGTTGTGCCAGGCTGCTGCGAGATTTAGGAGCTGATTTTCAGGTGCCAGAGCAAGATCCCACTCTGCTCCCAGCTGCTGGCAGGGTTTTAAAGCAAGAGAGGCTGCCTGTGGTCTGTTCTGCAGTACAGTTCTGATAGGGATGGAGGGAGGGGAGAACTGGGGAAACATGGAGTGCAGAAATAAGGCAGAAGGGAGGGGAGGCAAGGAGTGCTGGAAGCAGCTGGCAGTGGATTGTAATAAGGTGACAAGAAGCTCTAACACTTCAGCAGCTGCTTGGAGCAGCCAGCAACCCAACACATTTAATGAGATGCTGCCTGCTGAGAAGTGAAAGGGTTGGTTTCCTTAAATAAATATTATAATAATGTGCAGGAGACTGCTGTGGCAGGGTGCTCCAGTCCCCCCAGTTCCCCAGTGGCACCTGACAGCACTTTATTTGAACTCAGAGCTCAGGTGTGGGCACTGAGAGCTCTGTACCTGCCTGCTCCTGTGGAAGTGGGCTGTGGGCTGAAGGAGGTTCAGGCAGGCTGATCTTGGGAAGGAAGGGCTGGGCATGGTCCCTGGGCAGGCATTTGTGCTGCTGCACCTCAGCCCCTCTCTCCTGCTCCCAGGTTTGGTTCTGCCCCAGTCCCAGCCCCCCCACAGCTGCTGGTGTCAGCTCAAAGCTGACGCTGAAATCCACTTTAAATCCCCCTCTCTTGTGCTGCTCTGATGATCAGGTACCAAATCTGTGCTGCACTGAGTGACATGGGAGGCCAACATGGAAAGTCTGGGCTTGGAAACAAGGGGGAAAATGAAGGTTTGATAGGCAGGGCTGAGCTGTGGTGGTTGTGATCAAACCCACTGGGCATGAGTGTGCAGTAAGACTAAAACCACTCTGCAATGCAGGTTTGGGGCTTTAGGGGAGCTGCTGGTGCTCCTCACTGGGATGCTGAGTTGCAAGGTGGGTTTTTAGGGCTGCACTGAGGTGCTGCCCAGCGCTAGGAAGCAGCTCTGAGGCTGTCTGGAGGGCTGTGCTCAGTGCCAGGGCAAGTCCCTTCCTTCCCTCGGGCTGCCAGGTTCCCTCTGTGCCTCTGGACCAGCCCAGAGTTCCTGGGAAAGATGCAGAGCTGGAGTAGTAGCCAAGAGAGTGAAACAAAAGGGAAATTATGAGAGTCCCCTGTGCACAGCAGCGATAACAGGAGCACTCAGCACTTTGCTGCTCTGGCAGTGTGAGATCATTGCAGCCCTCACTGCTCCTCCAGGCCCCTGGCAGGTGATCTCCTCCTGCTGTGCCCTGCCCCAGCTGCAGAAACAACTGCAGGAGAGGGGAGAGAGAGGAGCTGGGAGAGCAGTAATGCACCATCCAGAGCTTCTCTGCTTCACCCCAGCAGCTGCTTCCCTCACAAGTGCATCTGTCTGAAATTATTTCCATGCAAAGCACTTGGTTTTAACCTGCTTTTTCAACAGTTTCTCTCCAGCATTTGGTGAAATACTTGCTGGTTTTACTCCCCTTTTTACTTCCCTGGGCAAGGGCAGGTGGTGGTCCTCCTGCTTCTGCTTTTCCTAGGATGCTAATTTTCTGTGTGGAAATAACAGGTTTCTGCAGTCAGAAGATGGTTGGCAGGCTGTGTCATTCACAGGTTGTGAATGTGCTGTGGTCTGGCCTCCAGGAGCTGGGCAGCCACCACAAGAGGTTCCTCCTTCATCTAAAACCCAGAGAAATGCTGATAAAGGCTTCATCTCTAAGGCTACCAAGTGTGGGGGAAAAGCTGTTTACATTCCCCTCCATGCTGGGAAAGGTGTTTCCCAGGAAGGGCTCAGGAGGTGGGCAGGGGGTGGAGGTGTTCTGGAGTTCTTGGGGCTCAGGGCAACTTTGCACTGTGACCTGAGGGCATTCCTGCCTCCATCTCTGCCCACAGGAGCTCTGGGCTCTAAGAGAGAACTGCTGCTTGCTCAGGGTGACCACAGCCTTGTTCTGTCCCTGGGGCAGGGCTGGAGGGTTGGCTCTGCCCAAGCTGAGAGAAGCAGGGCCACCTCCCAATCCAAACCTGAGCCCTTCCAAACTGCAGGGTTTCACCCCAAACCTGTCTCAGAGAATGAGCAGAAGTTCTGGTGATCTGTTTCTTTCTGGGGCTCTGTCTCTGAACTAGAGGAGCATCTGCAGCCCCGCTGATGGGATGGCAACGTTCCCTTCCACCCACCACAGACCCCTCATTTGTTGTATTTTGAAAAGTGCTAGAGCAGCCTTAAAATAGATGGCAAAAGAGAGAAAGTGCAAAAAACAGTTTAAAACATTTCTGCATGGTTTCCGCTATTTTTAGGCACAATTTGATAAATGAATGTAGGTCAAAAAATGGGGGAGAGAGTTTGCACTTTTTGTTTTGTAGGAAATTTAGGAGAATTTTGGGAAAACTGGAACAGCTCAGGAAGGAATTAAGTAGGTGCTGAGCACAAAGTGTTTCTGCCTGAAGAGCAGGCTCCTCACATGGTGGGTAGGGTGAAGAAAACTTTTATTTCCTCCAAAATATTCCCCCCTTTGGAACATTTACACAAAATACCCCAACCACAAGTTTCCACCACCGTTCTGGAGCTGGTGAGTGGTGCAAAGGGCATTTCCTCAGGTCTAAAGCTCCACTTTTGTTGACTCTCTGGATGTGGTGAGAGCAGAGACTTCCTTTTTTTTTTAAAAAAAAAATCATCAGGCCTGTGAGATGACTGCTGGAGGTGTGTGTGGGGGAAAACACCTGGGTGATACAGATACAAAATCTAGTTCAGTCTCCTGTCTAATTTCTCTGCTCCAAGACAAGTGTTTGAGGGCTGGGTGTATGTGGGAAGGGATGATGGAGATGGATGAAGGTGAAGTGCTTTGAAATGGGACACAGACTTGACCTAGTCCCAGTTTTAGCCTCTTCTGGCTTTGAGAAAATTTTCCACCAGGAGTTCTTGATGTCGGAATCCTTTGAAGGAGAAGAAGAAGCAGGAATGGGAGAATAAGGAGCACAGTTGTATGAGGGACGTGTATTTGGATGGAGATCTAAGTGCCAAGAAGGACATTCCCACACTGGAATACCTTGGATATGCTCAGTTCACTCCTGCCAGCCCTTCAGGAGGCAGATTCCTGCTCTGGGCTGGATGGGTCCCTGTGCTGCAGAGCTGAATCCCACGGGGATGAGCTGCAGTGTCCAGGAGGGATGGGGGATGCTCTGTGCTCTGCCCCTCTTCCCATCTCCTGCTTGGCCCCACTCTGCAGAGAAAATCCTGCCAAAAGAACTTTTTGTTGCAGCTCTCAATTACCTCCAGGACTCTTGCTCACTGCTCTGCTGGCTTTCAGGCACATCCAAATGTAATTAATGCGTTCTAAATTAATCTTCAGCACACGGGGGAGCAAAAAGACACAACCTTCCCTGACTTTCTCCCAGTCCCCCATTGGTCCTAATGATGGTGTGGAACAGTAGGAGTGCAAGACAGAGCATTTAATATCCACCTATGCCACTCTGGAGGTGTGCTGGCAGCTCTCAGCGGGGCAGGGGAATCACTGGACCCACTGCTGTGGCACTTGTCAGTGTGGGCAGGGAGGGTTGGCACCTGCAGCCTCCCTGATTCCCTCAGGCTGGAATGTCACTGCTGGGGCATTCAGGAAGCTCAGGTGCCCCTCAGGCCCTCCCTGCTGGGCTGGTTCAGGTGGGATGTGGTGAAGGATCATTAAAGGGCTCAGTGCAAGCTCTTTCTGGGGCAGCACATTGCACACAAGGAAACCAATGGGCAGATGAATCGTAACTTTAAACAAAAAGGAAAAGTGTTTGGGGGCTGATGCAATTCTTTTTCAGCCTCACTCATTAAGTCACTGTTGTGACCAAAACCAGTCAGCAGCTCAAGCCTCCCTCAGCTCTTTTCCCAGTTCTCTCTGGTGGGGCGGGGGAAAGAAGCATTGGGAGGGGAAAAGTGAAAAAAACCTCATGGGCATAACAGGGAAAGCAAAAGCTGTGCACACAAAGCTTTATTAATTAATTCCTGCTTGCATGAACAGGTAGCTTCAGCCATCCCCAGGGTTGCGGGGCTCTGCCACATGTGATGGTGACTTGGCAAGACAAACACCATCATTCCAAATGTTCCTCTTTCCTTCTCCCCAGCTTTATATGCTGAACATGATGCCATGTGATACAGGATGTCCCTTTGGTCCCAAGGGATCCTTTTCCAACTTCTTGCGCCCCTGATTCTCCGCGCTGTGGGGTGGGATGAGGGGCAGAAAGGCCTTGGCTGTACAAGTCCTGCTCAGCAGTGACTCAAACGTCCCAGTGTTCCCCAACGCAGCCCCACAGCAGCTCCTGTGCAGGAAATAACCCCTGTCCCAGAGAAAGCCAGGGCCTGCCTGCCACGTGCAGTGCTGGGGAGGTCACTGGCAGTGAGCTCAGTCTGGCCCCATCCTCTCGTGCTGTGTTTTGTCCCCAGGTTGTGGCATCTCCTGTCTGTAGTGGTTCAGTTCTGTCCCAGGCTGTGTGATGGCACTGGGGATGCAGCAGGGAATTTTGGGAAGCTTCAAGAGCAGCAGGTTTTTGTGTTGTCTTTCTCTGGCCATGTAAAAATATTTATGCATTACTGCCAGACATGCCGAGGTGCCTGTGTGTGCAAACCATGAGTTTAATTATGCATTAACCTACATTAATGGCTCTTCATCTGGAAACCTCGAAGTGATTGGTGAGGGGAGGAGATGGGGGGGGTTCAGAGTATCCCTGTGGGGCTGTGGGTGCCTGTCCCACACCCCAGGGATGGCCATGGCCTCTTCCCTGGGGCTGAGTAAACCAATTGTCTGTGTGTGTGTGACAGCCTGGCCCTGCAGTGCAAGCACTGCCCAAGAGAAGGCACGCCAGACTTGTAATTCCTTCATTTCAACACTTGCTTCTGCTCTCCACCCAAAATGTTGTTTTCCCTTGAAAGGACACAGAGATGGCCATGCTTATGCGTCTGCACTTGAGAAACCTGGCTGTGATGTTCATTTCCAGGGCTTTCAAAGGATACAGCCACACATCATAGAATGGCTTGGGTTTGAAGGGATCTTAAATACCATCTGTTCCAACCCCTTTGCCATGGGTGGGGATCCATTCACCACACCAGGTTGCTCAAGGCCCCATCAAGGCCTTGTTTTATATAAAATATAAAAAAAAACCACTTTTGCTATAGGTGGTGGCCAGCAAATGCCCTGCAAAGAGCTCAGTTGTGCTGCATGTGCTTGACTTGTGGCTGAGAAAAATAATCGTTTGACTTTTTTCAGGCTCGGCTGAAGCGAGATTAATGGAAAATCAATGTGCATGAGGAAAATTCTGTTTAGTTAATACATATAATGCTTTAAAAACCACAAAATAATAGAAAAGTAGGTAGGGTAAAAAGACAGTAATTGATGGATTTTTATTTTTTTTTATTTTGTAGAGAGAATAATTGTGTATATAACTCTGGGGTGGGGCTCTTAGCAAGCTGCCATCAAGTTCTGCAACTCTTCCATCCACTGAGTCATGAAAATCCCTGTTTTCAGTGTACCTGGAAGGCTGCACCAGAGGAGTGTGGCACATTTGTTATCAAGCCTTGGAGGTGTTTTGTACGTGAGAAGCAACCAGGAAAATGTGCTTGTGGGATGTAAACCTTGTGCTCTGCTGGATGAGGACACTCCCTGTGTGCTGGGTCCTTCCCCTGAGTACCTGAGAGCCTCTGAGGCAGCAGGATCTGCCTCTGCTGAGGGGCAGGAAATGCTGCTGCTCCTGGCACTGTTTGTGTAGGAATGCCTGGTGAGAAATGCTTCCCTGGCTGCTCACTGCATTCCCAACCCACCGAATCTCCTGGGAGTGAGCACTGCCTGTGCTCAGCTCTCCGTGTGTCCTCCCAGAGTGGCTGCCTGTCCCAGCAAAGCCTGCCCGGAGGTGAAACAGATGGGTCCCTGCGTCCCTGCAAAGAAAGGGCACACAACTGATTTTGATGGCTTGGAAGTGGAGTGAGGGGCTGGACAAAGTGAAGAAAATTGGGATGCTGTGGGTTTTTTTTTTTCCTGAGGTCTCAGGGACAAAAGCAGAGGCTCCCCAGTTGTATCCTTGTCTTCTCCTTGGGGAGAGAGAGAGGGATCCAAGTCAGGAGCCATCCTGGGATGGGCAGCCAGCCTCCTCCAGGGGTGGGATGTGGTCATCCTGTGCTGTTGCACACACTGACACCCTGTGCTGGCTGCTGGAGGGACACCAGTGTTGGCTTTGTCACAACTGTCCTAGTGACAGAGCAGGGGTTTTCCAGAGCAGGAAATCTGTGAGTCAGCCACAGCAGCAGCATAGGTGCAGGTTTGCTGTGTAATGAATATTTAAATTTGAGGATGAAGTTTTCCCTGGAGGTCCAAATTTTGACTCTGGTGTTAGTGTGCAAAATGTCATCTTCCATGATGGATGGGGGATAGAGCCATGACAGCCTGCAGAGCAGGGAATTCTATCAAGGAAAGAAATAATATATAATTTTCAGGTCTGAAATAGGTTCCCAGACCTTCTGGGCAATAACCTCATTAACAGAGCATACACAGGCACGTCAAAATGCCACGTCCTGCTGATTGCTGAGGTTTATTGGAAGAGGTCTGCACCAGAACCTTCCCCACAGGAAGAGGAGGGTTGGGCTGAAGGCAGAATAAAAGTGAGGTTCCTCCACGCTGCTCTTTAACCTGGGACAGGCTCTGTGGGAGCTGCTTGGACCCATTAAAATGTCCACCACCTGAGGTGGGTTCCAGGAGCACTTCTCAAAGGCAGAGATGGCAGGTCAGAGCCTGAATACTGTAGTCCTGGGAATCCCTGGGGAGTGGCAAGATGTTTCCTGGACAGCTGAGTTGCCCACCCTAATTGTCTGACCCTGCTGTGCTCTCAAACCCAGGTCCTGGTTCCCATCTTTATTGCCCTGGTTGTAGATAAGGCTGCACCCAGGTAGGAGGAGCACGGGATGAAGCCCAGCTGAAAATTGTACCTAAAGAGCCACTTTCAGAAAAAACTGAAGAAACTCTGAAATTTTCAGCCCTGAGAGCAAGTACTGTGTAGCCACAGCTACACCTAGGAAGACAGCTTTGAGATGGATTGCTCTGCCTTCGCCTTTGTTATTACACATAAAAAATACAGTACTTGAGTATAAAACCCCAAAGATTTACGCTTGAGCTTTCCCACCCAGCTCCTGTACTTGTTTTACTGCTCACTTGAGGGGCTCAAGGTGCCATGGAAGAGGCAGAGGGTGGGGAAGCAGCCTGTCACCTCAATGCCAAGTGCTGCAGGCAGCTGCAATGCCTGCTGCTGGCAAGGGCAGGGACTGGTTTGGGTGATAGGAATCGGGTAATGCCACCTCAGCTGCAGCCCTCTCATTGCCTTTGGGGTAGGTGGAAGTCCAGCTCTGAGGATGGCTGGGATACAGAAGCATCTTGGATGTGCTGCTGTTCCAGAAAAACCTCAGCCTCTCCTGCCTTCCTCCCTGCCAAGCCTCAAAGTACAAACATTGGCAGCTCTTAGTGGAAAAGAAAGAACAAGACTCTCCTGAGGGAGGATTTAGGGGTTTTTTTTTGCTATTGTTGTTTTATTTTTGTTTGATTTTTCTAAGTGGAAAAGTTGAATTTGACCAGAGTTTGATATACATGAGGACCTGAGTTACAGACATCTCCTGGATTCAGTAACTTCCTTGCTGCCTTCAAATTGTTGACTGTTCTCCCAGCCTCCTGCAAGGGAAGGCAGATTGCTCAGTTTCCATCAAAAATAATTTCACGTGGAGTAGAAAATTCCCTGCAGCACCTCAGTGGTGTCTGGGAGGTGCCAGCAAGGAGCAGGGATGGGCCAAGAGGCAGTGGCTGGGTGTGATGGGCAGGTTTGGGATGAAGCAGGGAAGTCAAGGGGCTGTGGGAGGCATTTGCTGCTGGGCTGATCCTGGTTGCTCTGCTGCCTCCTCAAAAAGAAGCTTAGCCAAAAAAAGTGGCATTTTTTAGAGGTGGAATTGCAGTGATTTGGTGGTGTTGTGAGAAGAGGATTAATTCTGCTCCCACCCCATGCCATTGCAGCGATCCCTGATGTTCCCAGCACCCCTGCAGCAGCCAGCTCAGCCCCTCCTGCCCTCTCCATCACCAATATACAAAATAGGACTGGGGCCATTCTCTTCCTCAGGGCTCAGGCAGCTGCCAGGGATGTGAGATGTGAAGTCTCTTTTTGGTGGGCTGAAAACTTCACCAAAGGAAATATTACAGTCAGCCTAACTAAAAAAATTAGAAAAAACCCCCAAATGGTCAAGCTAAGAACCTTTGATATCATTAGTCTGAACAGCAGCTGGGTTTTCTTCTATATCCTCCAGATTTTCCGCCTCCTTCATCCAGCAGTAATCTTCCAGGGGTTATAAAGGTGCTTGTTTTGCCTCTATGCAAACACACTCCTGTCTTTCAAACTTTCTCTTTAAAAATGTATTTAATGGGGAAAAAGGCGCACACTGAGTAATTCATTGCAGCTGTTTCTGTCCTGTCACCAGGGAGACACTGAAGGAACAAGTCTGGCATTGCAAGGAGGGGGAAGGCTGGGGTAGAATTGAAATGGGAGATGGAGAAGACCAGGCAGAGGAGGGAAGAGAAGCCCCCTCTGTGTGTGTACAGACACCCCTGTCCATAAAGTCTGTGTACATTCACACACCATATCTATGTACAGTTAAATACAGACCTGAATTTATGTGTGACAAACCAGCCCAGAGAGAATTTATTCATTATTGCTCTTATTGGCAGCAACTTTTCTTCCTGTGCCTAAATATAAAGGGGGAAAAAAATCTATATTATTGTTTCACGCCAAGTTGTACAAGATGCCAGTACACAGGTTAATGGAAAAAATGCATGAATTTGGAGAGATATATAAAGGTCCCTTGGGTGTTCAGTCATAAATCTTTGTAGCTGGAAGGCAGAGCAGACATAAATAGGCCTGATATAACCAACTGTTTTACATACAAATGAATGCTTGCCTTTTATTTAGTTGACAATATTATTATTTCGAATCCAAGGAGAATATTAGATGAATTTTGTCATGCTGTCTCCATTTGGAGTGATCCCTGATCTGTGAATTGACTGTAGTGCAGGCTTTGGGCTCCATGCAGGGCTGTAGAAAGTGAGGGGGTGTGCTTTATTTCATGTAATGGGGCAAGTGTCACTGAAATGTACTGGGTTCTTTAGAGAAATCTGTCCTCCCTTAAGCTCCACTGGGAAGGAGGAAAAAAGGAAATAAATTGACTTATGATGGCCCCACAGTTGTAATTATGGGTTCTGTTCAATGGATTTTTCCTGAACCGACAGCAGCAGAGAACTTATTTCTTTTTAAATATAAATTATTTCTTCTTTGCCATGCCAGGCACTGTGTGTAAGCTGCCAGCTTGTCAGTGCTAGGATCCACATTTGCTTATTTATTATTTGCTAGTTTATTATTTGCTTGTTTATTACCTGTGGGACATGCACAGCTAACAAATGTCTTCCCCTTCCCCTGTCTGGCAGCAGGAGGGGGTGTACAACCTATGGGAACCTCCAAATCCCTGTCTGGGGCTCATCCTACTGGAAATGGGGACAGAAATCCCCAGTGCACTGACACTGCTGCTGGGCCAGGCTCAGGCTGCAGCCTGCTCTGGGTCAGGGCTGCACGGGGGCCTTGGGAGGAAAAGGCTCCATCAGTCCCTGGAGTAAAAACAGATGTTCTGTGGGATTTCCCTGCAGTGCCAGCCAGCTCTCTGGAGTACTGGACAGTATTAGAAAAAAAATAAAATGGTGCTCGTTTATTCTGGGTGTCCACTGACTGCAAACCCAGTAAAAAAAGGACTTGCTGCACTTTACTGAGCAGTAAAATGTATCTGGAGGGAGTGTGCCAAGGGCAAGCAGAGAGGAGGCTTTTGGAGTTAATTTTGTGAAGAGAAGCAAGAAAAGGGCAGAATTTGGGCTTACGGACCTTTTAGAGCTTGTTCTTTAAGCTGCTTGTCTGCTTTGCACAAGAACCCCTAAAATTACTCCAATGGGTTTTTTTGGAAACTCACTGACAAATGCTCTCATTATTTCTTAAATCTAAAACAGTGTCCCTGAGTGTTTGTCTGGGAGTTGGGAATGGTCATTGCTGAGCCCAGTTTTTTTGCTGGTGAGAGGTCTCAGCACAGCTTGGCTTTTAAAAACCATTTACTAGAATCTGTGGCTCTGAGGTATCTCTGAATGCCTGAATGTGATTCCCTCACTGGTTTTGTGTCTTCAAGCTCACAAAAACCATGGCAGGTAAATGTGATTATCTGCCCTTTACAGACAGTGGATGGGATAAAGACAAATGAGATGATTTGGAGGAGGTTTCACACACAACCTGCAGCAAAGCTGAGCCCAGTTCCCCACAGCTGGGACTCAGCTCCCACCCGTGGACCTTCCTCCAGAGCAATTGGTGCAACTTTAGTTCTCCTTTGGCTAGGGAAGATGCCATCCCAAAACCTACAGGTGCCTCTGCAAGAGTTAAACAGCTTGAGGGAAAATTTAAATCTGAGAATACTGCTGGATGTGTGAATTGTGTGCTGGGAGAGCTGCCATGTAGAAAGGACCTTGGCCACCCTTCCAAGTTGTCTCTTTGTTATTGAGTAAAATAGGAAAATACGTAGGGATGCTTGAGACTACTCAAATACTTTCTTTTTTTTTTCCCCACCTGTTTTCTTTTTTGGCTGCTTCAGTGAGCTGGCTTCACTTCTGGCCCCAGCTCCGTGCAGCTCCTCTCACTGAGCTGCTGCTCGAAGGCAGATGAGTTATGCAGGAGGTGCCCTCCTTGTGCCTTTGCATTTTTTAGCAGTGCCAGACACAACCATCCTGCTTTCCATTCCCTGAGTTTAGTTCTAGGCTATTTTTTGCCTCTTTGGGTGCACAAAGCAGAGCCCAGCTTAGCTGGGTTTCTACAGATCTTTGAGGTTGTCTTTGCTCTTGGCTCACCTAAGCCATGGAAATAGTGTAGCTATTGAAATTTCTATGAAGGGAAGTTTAATTTTAAAACAAAGCTTTCAAACAGTCAGAGGCAGCCAGCTCAGAGATTTGTGCTTTCAGAAAAATGAGAAAGGGAAAAAAAATAATTAGCATTTGAAAGCAAATCTCCCTGATTCCACAATAATCTGGGAAATTACTGTGGTGCTCCATAATTTTTAATATTATTCTTATTTCTTCAGAGCTGAGAAGCCTAAATCTAATAGTGGAGGTTGGTCCTGAAACTAAAAATCTGGATATTTAGACTTTTAATCTCAGTTCTCTCTTTGGTCCCAGGCAGAGCCCTTGAGATGCCAGCAGAATCCTTGGCCACCTGTACCTGGGCAGGTTGGTTCCTGGGCTGGGTGCCCTGCTAGCACACCGTGGGATGTTCTCCTTTCCTGTTTCGTGGGGATGTGGTGGGCTCTGCTCTGCAGTGTGGGGAGCTGCCATCTGCCGGGGTGGCTTTGAACCACCTTGCTGCTGCAGCCCTGCTGGCCTTGGGCATCCCAGCTCGGATCAGCACCAGGAGCTGTGGGCTGGTGATCAAAGGGCTGGCAGGAGAGGAGGGCAAGGGAAAGGCTTCTGGCAAATTTGCAGATCCTTGAAGCACAAATGAAATAACGAGCAGTGTGTGTGCCCTTTGCTGCTGGATCCTCTCACTGCCTCTGTGCCTTTTCCTGCAAAGCTGAAGTTTCCTTTGAATAACTGTGTTTGGAAGGAGCCCGGCCAGCGCGGGGGTGGTGGCTGTGTGACCCTGCAGAGAGCCAGGCCCTGCACATCTGTCCCAGGACTTGCTGCTGCTGCTCCCCAGCAAGGCATGGGATGGGCAGATGGGGCAGCAGAGAAGCGTCTCAGGAATTATTTTTGGAACGAATAATAATTAAAAATAACTGCAGGACAGAATGAGCACAGGCTACAGAGGAAGGATGGAGAGGCACCTGAAAGTCTATGTTCTGCTTTCAAGTCCTGCTGCACACCCTGGCCTTGGGCACTGCCAGGGATCCAGGGGCAGCCACAGCTTCTCTGGGCACCCTGTGCCAGGGCCTGCCCACCCTCACAGGGAAGGGTTCCTTCCCAATATCCAGTCCAAGCCTTTCTCTGCCAGTTTGGAGCCATTAATGCGGGACATCCTTCTGAAAGAGTAGCAATACTCTGTAGCTGTCACATTAGGAACACCTTTAGTGTCCAGCTTCCACCTCCATCATCAGCCCAAAATACTCCCCAGCCTTAATTACACCTGGGGTGGGAAACAGCAAAGGCTGAAAGTGCCTCAGGCTGCCCAAGTTTTTTGCCTTGCTGTTTAAGGTGTTGAGGACCACTGGGTCCACAGCACTCTCTATGGATGCTTCAACACCATGTAATAAATTTTTTTTGTCATTGCGGCAGAGATTCATCTATATCTCAGACCCTCTTCCTCCAGGTCTGCTCCACTGCAGCTCCCACCTCTGGGCATTACTTTGCTGCCTCTCAGGTAGTTGGTTCTTAAAATCATGTTCCTCTGCTGCTGAAAAATTAAACAAGAATATTAGCTATTAGCAGCAGCCCTTTACAACATGCTGAATAAAGCTATTTTACAACATTTTCAGCAGGAAATAAGAAAACATAAACAGCAGTGGACAGCACTGGCTTTGTGATGTGTTTGCTAATGTAGGAAGTAGTTATTCACATGTCTTTTGTTCCTAGCTCCAAAAACAAAGGGAAAGGAGGAAAAGCCCTGCAAGCCTTGCAGAAGCAGTCAGCAATTTGCACAGAGGGCTGTCAGGGAGCTCTGGCTCCCTTCCTGGGAAATGCCTCTGCGAGCCCCTCAGCAGCACAAGCTTCCCTCAACATGTGGCTAAAAGCAGTTAACTCCTTCTCTTTTATTTGTATTTAGTGTGCCACAGCTGAACAGAGATGCAAGTCCAGGAATGAACACAACTGCAATCTTTATACAGCAAATAAGAGTCATATTAACAGTCATATTTTTCCTGTACAATGCCCTGTAGCGCGGTGAAGGCTTCACTGAGAAGGATGCTCATGGACTTGTAATTCTGGCTCTGTGTCTTCCAGGTCTGCAATTCCTGTGTCTGTCGTGACCCTGGCATGGTTTCATGTAGATTTCTCACAGCAAATTTCCTTTGGTGCCTCAAAACTGGCTCCTGGGCATGCTGAGAGAAGTTTGAATGCTGCTGGCACAGAGCAGCTGCAATTAAGACATCGGGATCTGTGAAAGGGCTGCTGTCACTCAGCATATTGGCTGATATGAAGCATTTGTTGGCATTACTGATTTAAGCTTTTCTGTATCACCTACTCCTTGTCACTCACTTGGTTTTTGTGGTTTGCAAAAGGAAAACACCTGCAAAAGAACAGGAATCCCACCTGCCTGTTACTTTTTGCTGCTGTCCAGCCCTGAGGGAGGGGGGAGCTGTGCTTGCCCTGGGAAGCAAGAGGAAATTAGGATCAGTTTTGCTCGGGGTGTCCCCAACCAAGCATTTTGATGAAGTCAGTGTTAGCCCAGATCTTCACACAAAAGGATCTTCAGCATCAAATTTGAGGCTTTAACCCCCAGCTGGCAGCTGGGCATAGCAGCACCATCCTTTGGCCTTTGATATCCAGCTGATGTGAGGGGAATTTCTTTCTAAATGTGCTTAAGAGGCCCCAGCAGAGCTGCCTTACATGGTGATTCCCATTGCTGCATGAACAGGGCCAGGAGCAGAGAACAAAACACTCCTGCAGCTCTCCTGGGCATGTCAGGGTAAGTGCACATGGCCCAGATGGAGGAGGCAAACATAAACACCTGCTTGTGCCAAAGGAGTTTGTGCTGCTCATGCACATCATCAGGGGTGAGTGTGGGACTGGGGAAATAGCTATGTGAGTTAGAGCTCTGGGAAGGGAGGGATTGCTGAAATCATTCTGCACGGAGAGCCTGTGTTCAGGTGCCTGGGACTGCTGTACTGGAATCCAAATGCAGTTAAAATGAGGTTTGTTAATGGGAGGTGTCCCTTAGAGGGCAGTGATCACAGCTTTATTTGGCACTCAGACTCAGGGGAGATCTCCCTGTCCTGCCCAGAAATGGGGGTAAGTTCTCCTGCAAACCTCAGGAAGATCAGTGCTTCCTTAAAGGGATGTTTGTACAAAAATTGCCCTCAGCTGCAGGGGACTTTTAACTTCACATCCTCAGGATGAATTCTCCAGTCCAGAAGAGCCCACAAATCGTGGTTTGGCACAACTTGCGTGAGACAGACTAGAGATCAGTGTGAGACTTTTCCTCAGTGGGGCTCGTGCTGGGACTAGTGGGTGTTGCTGTGGAACAGAGCAGGGTGTGGGGAGTTTCTGTGGTGGGAGTTTCTCCACTACTGAGGGGTCCCACCTTGTGCTGTTGCTGTGGGACACTGGGGATACTGCCCTTGCTCTGAAGGCAGGGGATGTGGGCAGGTTCAGAAGGCAAAGTGCTTCACCATCCATTATTCAGTTTTTGGAGGGGAGAAGAAAAACCCCATATGCTTATGTGCTTTTTATGAGCTGCTCTTTTGCTTTGAAGATGGGAACCTGAGCGAGCTCCCTTGTGAAAGCCCCTGGGGGAGTCCTCCTTCCTCATCCTCTCACCTCGCTTTGGGGAGGAGGAGGAGACCTGGAGCTGTGCCCTGGGCTGGGCAGTTGGTGGTGCCAATGGGCATCGCTGGCTCCCAGCTGCAGGAGGGGACAGCAGCAGTCCCAGTGATGCTCTGTGGGGCTGAGCAGGTGATGTGAGTGTGAAACAGCTCCTCTGTGAGGTGTCAGCAGCTGCAAAATGCAGCGAGAAGAGATGGGAGTGTGTGAGAAGTGACCCTTCCCCTGATTAACTCACAGGCTGTTGTTAGGCTGCTTCCTCCTCTGGTGTAATCCTCATCAAAAATGAATTTTGCTGCTCTTCCACCAGGACTGGGGGGGGTTCCTTTTTTCTTTCTTTTCATTTCTTTATCCTGAGGCTTCCAATATCTCCCTTCCTGTCTGCACAGAACGGGGTGGTAAATACAGAGATGAAACACAAGCAGCCAGGAATACCCACTTATTGATGTTTCCTGCACTGCCTGCCCAAGACAGGTGGGCTCTGAGGCTGGGGCAGGAGGTGAGTTCCCTTTTTGATGGATTCAAATAAGAGAACATCTTTTAAAATAAATTCTTCCTCTTGTTGCACACTTGTTCATTTCTAAACAGTGCTTTATTGCTTCATGGGGTGTATTATTTTTGGTTTTCCACTTAAGGAGAAACTCAGATTCTTCCTGCATTTTTCCTAGGCTCAAGCTGGGCTTTTAAGAGACTGAGGGACTCCTTGGTGACTCCTTTCCTTCTCCACCCACCCTGAGCTGCTCCTGTCCACAGCAGAGCCAAGCTGCAGCTGGTGGGAGGAGAGGAGGGGAAAACCCCTCTTTACTTATGTTTGAAGGTTAGAAACATCAAGGATGGGGATGGTCATGAAAAATGCATGTTCCTCATGTGGGAGCTGGCCTACATTTCCCACCAAATGCCTCCTGGCCAATGTTTTGAAGATGCACCCTGTGTTTTGAGCTGTTTTCCTGTTGTTTCCCTTCTGCCTGCATGGATGCATTTGGATGATCTCATTCTCCCTGCACCATTATCATCCCTTTGGGATGGTGCTGGCTATGGATGCTCTGTGCTGTCAGTGATGTGTCTGGAATGTGGCCCCCTCAGCAGCACCTCAGTGTCCCAAATTCAGTGGAACCTGTTGTACAGGAGGGAGTTCAGCACTGCTGAGCTCCGGGGAGAGCGCAATGTGCAGGCTGTGCTGATGGAGCTGCACAAAGCCCAGAGGACTCCTCCTGCTGCCACAGGGGCTGGATAAATGTGGGGAGGGGGCACCAAACTCACCATCAATTCATTTCTAGGTCTCCACAACACTGGGTCCCAACTATGTGACATTAACAGAGGTGCCTCCCCACAGGGGGGCTGCCCAAACTGCAGAATAGTGGGGGGTTTTGGTATGTGAGGTATGTGTGGGCTTTCTATAAAAATAGTCATACAAACCTGGCTGGGAAGCTGCTCCCCTGTATCTGTGCATTTTGTACCTATTGCCTTCATCTCCTTGCTCATCCTGTGACTCTCAAAATCTCTCCCCTCCATTCTGCATCTTGTATTCCTGGTGCTTTTCCCAAGAGATCCTGTTTTCCCAAGATATCCTGTTCTCCCTTTGGAAAGAATTGCTGCTCCACACAACGCAGCTACTGGGCTGCACTTGCAAGGAGGGATGTGCACAAAGGAGATCACCGCAAAATTTAAGTGGGAAGGATCCTTAGGCACTCAGACTGTGCCAGGATGTGCATGCTGTGGCTGTCCTGCTCACAGGCTCCTCCTGAGCTCCCTGTCATCTCTGCTTTAGGTGGTGCTGCAGACAAGGACACTAATAACTTAAGTAATTACTCATGTCCAAACCAATTTGCTGCCCTGTCGGCTCCATTTTCTCTTTGGAGCCAATATCAGCATTGATTGCTGAAGTCACCCTTCACATCTCCAGTACTGTGTGCAGACTTTCAGTGACTTCTGGAACACAGTGTGAAGGAAAGCTCTGCCTTCAATGCAGCTTGTTTCCTAATTTTTGTAGCAGTTCAAACAGCTTTATGGGAGTGCAAATTATTTTTCTGGTAGATCACCGTGACCTGGTAAAATTCTGAATTCAACACGTTTGCTTAAAGGTAACAACAAACGGAAGTTTGTCCAACCTCCAACTGCAGCTTGGAAGGAGAGTTTTTGTCACCTTTAAAGTGCAAAAAGCTGGATCACCATCCAAACTGGCTGCTGGATGAGGGGTAAGGGGCTGCCTGCTCCTCAGTTTCCATCCAGCTCCATGGAACCAGAATGGTTTCTGTTGGAAGTGACCTCAAAGCTCAATCAATCCCACCCCCTGCCATGGGCAGGGACACCTTCCACTGTCCCAGGTTGCTCCAAGCCCTGTCCAACCTGGCCTTGGGCACTGCCAGGGATCCAGGAACAGCCACAATCCTCTCATCTTGTGGGGTGCAGAGCTCAGGGCAGTGTTAAATCTTTAACTCTCTTCAGTTAAATTTTCAGGAGCATTTGCAGCTTTGTGCCCTCTTTTGGCTCAGATGTGGCTGCCCTGGCTGATATGGTGGATGAACACTCCCTATGCCCACCTGTGGGTGTTCATTTTCTTTCCTGGGAGCTGATTTATGTTCTGCCTGCAAAGACTTCTTTATTGGAGGTGTGGCTGGTAAAAATGGATGGCTTGAAAGTAATCGGATTTTTAAAGAAAATTAAGTGGGAAATTCTCTCCATCTATATTAAGATCTTAATTTAATGTATTTAAAAGACTTACAATAAATGAAAATGCTAAAGCAAGATATTTTACTGCTGAAGTTTTCTGATTCTTCAACCCTCTGAAAGGATGGATGAAACCTCCCTAAATACCTGTAGTGACCTTGCTGAAGGGCTGCTCTGCTTTAAAAGCTGGTGTTTTCAGGAAGTGAAGGAAGAATACTTTGTTTAAAGCAGTTTCATTCAGTAACAAAGCTCAAAAATAAATTAATTCAAATTTGGTGAGAACAAAACCCAAAAGCAGTTCAGGAAAGTGGTTTTCTTTCTGCAGCTTCAGATATTATCTTCTTGCACCTGATTTTCATTCAATTAGCTCTAACATCTCCCAGGTTTTGGCCCCAGTTATTGGCAATAAACAATTCAATAAAATTGATTGTATGTAGTTCTTTTTTTGTGTTGTAAATCAGATTGAAATGCAAAGCATGTTTTAATAAAAATATTTTTGTTGCCTAGCACACATGAAGAACTCGTAATTAGTAGAAGGCTGTTTGAAATGCTGATTTGTGCATTTTTATTCAGTTCCAGTTGTCCAAGTACAGTTTGACATAAGTGGAAAATAAACTCTCATTTAGTAAATAGTGAAGGGATCACTTAACATTGTTTAACATGGCAAAAAATTGGAAAAAGCAGACTGTGAATCAATGCAGGTATCTGTATTTGCCTAAATGCATACAGATGAGGTAGTGAATTGAAAGTAAAGGCTAAATTTAATTGTGGTTCATGTTTTAATGGTTTCCCACTGATAAGAATAAAACTTTCTGCTCAGCAGTCACTCAGAAGTACAAACAGAAATGGAATTGAGAACAGTGACTTTTGCTGATTTGAAACACTTCTATGTAAATCAGTCCAACCCTGATACCGAGGGAATGAAAAGACTTCCCCAGTATTGTTACAGACCACTGACTGCAGCTTTCCTGGTGCAGGATGGAGCTGCTGCTGTCCCTGGTATCCAGAGCTGGAACTGCCCTCTTTCCTCCCATTCCAGGACAGAAAGGAAGAGTTTCCAGCCTTTCTGAGCACAAACAGTGAGAAATAGTAGCCAGTCAAATGGGGTGTGATAGATGGCTGCTGAAGGAATAAAAACCTGCCCACACTGATAATAAACATTGCAGCTGCTTCCACAATCACTCCCCAGGGCAGCTTCGTCAAATTTTAGTTGTGGAGGAAAAATAACTGTGGCCAGCAGAGCCAGTCTATTCGGTAATAAAAAATAACAACGGGGACAAGCCAGTGTGGAAGAGTGGCCTTGATGCCTCCTGTGGCTTTTATCAAGGATATTGTGCTTAAGTGACCCCGAGGCACTGAGACAGGACTGTCCAGCTGGGTTTGAGCCTCATTGACTCTGCCTGGCTTTGGTTTTTCTCCTTCCTCCTGTTCTTCCTGACCTCAGGTTCTGTTTGGCCAGAGCATTCTGTGTAGGCACAGCACTGGAGGGAGGAGGGAGCTGAGAGCTGGGTTAGCACTATTTCTGTGGTTCTTTCGGGGGCACTCTCTCTGATTCTTCAGCTGTTTCTGGCTCTTTGCATCATCTGAGGCTTCCCATGTCTAAATTTGGTGCAGCACTGCTCCCACTTGCTGGAGGGCTGGGAGGCCAAAGGTGAGAGGGGAAGTGTCAGTCCTGGTAAGGCTCCCTGGGTGTGGAGCTCTGCCTGCTCCAGGTGTGGTCACAGAGAATTCTTAAAGTTCAGAAATCCCTCCTTCAATCCCTTTATCAGTGAAAAGAGGCACTGACAGCCCTTTTGGAGGCATCTCGAGTATCAAGGTGAAAACCAGGATGAGTCTGCCCTCCCATCTCCTCTTCTTCCCACAGAAAAGGAGCTGAAAGGTCTCAACCTTTGGTCCTCACCCTCCAGAACACCAAGAGAAATGCAAAACTGACCTGGCTCTCATCCCCCTCCATCCCTCTTCAGGAATTGAGTCTGGAGGCTCCTCCCTCTGCTTAACAATTTAACTCCAGCAGAATTATATCCCTAAACTATTGTTCTTATGAAATGCTATGCTTAATAAAATGTGTGGCACATCAATAATTTAGGTACTTGTGACAAAGCATAAAACTCTGTTAAATATATCGCAAACTTTGCCTGGTGTTCTTGATAATTAAAAATGGATGTAACAACGAAGTATTGTAGGTATTAACTCTATTTCAGAGTTAAACCAGAGGCCATCAATTTTAAAATACCATAAAAAGGATGGCAAGATTTTTCAATATATCTGATATATTGTCCTATCTATTTAAGTTATTAATATGCAACGCTACCACCAGGAATCTAAACCCTTCCCAGCATAAACTGTAGGCAATCACTCTGAGGGGAGCTTGGTGAGCAGTGGGGAGTGGAGATAAACCCCAGCAGGGCCCTAATTCCCTGCTCTGGGCTGGGTCTCCCCTGCCTGGCTCCACACGGAGCTGCTCACACCTGTGCCAATCTCAGTTCCTCCCCGCGCCCTCCAGGCAGCGTTTTACACCTGGTTTGCATCCCCAGAGCCAGACTGCAGCCTTATCTCTGCTCTGGGATCCTGGGCATCCCAGGGAACTGAGTTTGGGATTGCTGACAGCGGGGCTGAGAGCAGGAACGGGAGGAGAAAATCAACCCGCCTGGAATTAGCGACTCCCTGAGTGCAAAGCTCGAGGAGCTCTGGTGGATGGACAGGCTGGGAAGAAAAGTATGAAATAAATAGGAGAAATAAATAAAGGGCCAAACCACAGACCTTCTATCAGACCTTGGATCAGATGCAGCACTCTGCTGGTAGAAACCTGGGGCCACCCAAGTTCTTGCTTTGAATTAACACTTGCTCGGCTAAAATTTTGTTTTCAGGGCAATACCTGAAATTTATGACCCAAGGTCATGAATGAAGGGATTTCTGCTGATGCAGATCAGGAATTTGGGGTCCTTGGGCAGTGTAATATAAAGGCATGGCCTGTGTTTCTCAGGGGATGCAGTTCCCTGGGGGAGAGCAGCAGAAGGTAAAAGCTTGACAAAGCCCCAATATTTTTCACATCCATACACAAGGCCGAAATAAGTAGATCCATTTTTTTGTGTTTGCTCCAGACTCTGCACTGCTGCTGTGCTTCTATCTTTGTTTTGGGACAAAAAGAGTGAAATGAATAGGTAGCACTGCATCTTCCTTACCAGCATCTCTCTATGAATGCTTGCTGAGGGAAAAGCTTATTTTAAGGAAACAGATTTGATGCAGGGCTGAGTTGAGGAAGAGGTGCATCATGAAGTCCCAGAATACAGGAAAATGCTCCATGCTGGGAATTGCACTTTGTAAAAGTGAACAGATTGAGCAGAGGGAAAAAAGAAGGAAAAAAGCATTAATTCACTTTACTTTGGTGTAGCGTTCCTGGACGTGCTGTTTAGGAGGCTGTATCTGAGTTCAGCACTCAGTGTACCTGCCCAGATGATTAATATTTTCTCCGGGGGGTTGGGGCTTTATTCCTGGCCTGGCACAAGTGGGTGATGGGTTCATGTCTTTGCTCCTGAGATTTACAGCATGTACCATTAAGGAAACTGCAGGACTTTGTGTGTTTGGGTCTGGATTGATGTTGCTGTTGTCCAGAGGAGCAGGGGGATCCCAATTCCCTTCCCTTTCTCTGCTCCTTTTATTTTCTGCCAAGGAGTGACTCCTGCCCTGACCCCCTGTCTAACCCAGCTGTATGAGTGCTCCTGGCTCCAATGCTGTATCAATATCCCTTCTATTCCATGAGCTGCGGTGATATTTTAGAGAAATCAATGTTAGGGAAAATGGGCAGCTTTGACTCTGCATGAAATGACAAATGCTTCATTATTGGCCCAAAGATTTTTTGGAGCGGGAGGTTGTTGTTGGAAAACATCAGTGTGCTGTTTTTCTGTGTAAATGGACTCATTGTTGTGGCTGTTTCAGGAGTGTATTTTGCTTTCTGTTTGGTACCATCTTCATTAGACACTGGGATGGATTTCTCTGCACAGCAGAGCACATCACAAAGAATTAATCATCCTGTTCACAGGGTCACTAACGGTGACGAGTGTGGACCTTCTCTACAAGATGTTTTTTTCCTTGGAGAATAATTAAAAAGATACAGAATAATAGAAAAATAGGAGAAAAAGCATCATCTTGACATGCAATGTATGTGGAACACCTTTCTGGGCAGGCAATGCTGGGTGCAGGGGAAACAGATTCAGGAGGGGAGGCATTTCCATAGAATCACAGAATATCCTGAGCTGGGAGACACCCACAGGATCATCCAGCCCAGCCCTGCCCAGACCCCCCAACAGCCCCACCCTGAGCATCCCTGGCAGCGCTGCCCAAACGCTCCTGGAGCTCTGGCAGCCTCAGGGCCGTGCCCATTCCCTGGGGAGCCTGGGCAGTGCCCAGCACCCTCTGGGGAAAAACCTTATCCTACTACCCAGCTAAACTTCTCCTGGCTCAGCTCCATGTCCTTCCTGGTCTCCTATCCCTGGTTGCCAGAGAGCAGAGATCAGTGCCTGCCCCTCTGCCTCCCCTGGTGAGGAAGTGTTTTACCTGGCATAGCCCCCTCTTCTGTTTGCCTGACTTTTCACAGAACCTCAGTGAGAGATATTTGTTTGTTTGTTTGTTGTGCTTTCTGGATAGTCACTTCTGGTGCTCTGCTGCTCCTCAAATTCACCAGTTTCTTTTGGCTCTGGCCCTCAGCTGCAGTTCAAACATCTCCATCCTCACTCTGCCCTCAGCAGGAGTGGAGGATGATCTGTCCATCTCCCTGTCTGAGCCTGCAGCACTCCGTTAGGGTTTATCCTAATTTACCTCTACAGTTTTCCTCTCTAAACTGAATCTGAGCTGTTTTGTCTCTCCCCAGTTTCCCAGCCCATCCTTATTTTTCCCAGCCTTTTTCCCAGGTCGGCAGGTGCTCACAGAGGCCCAGGATGGATCCCCAGGCAGTGCACACAGCTGTGTTCCTGCAGTGAGACCATGCAGGAGCTGAGTGTGCTCTGCACCTTGTGCACCTTGACAATGTCACCTGATCACAATTCTGTGCCTTGCTTGAAGCAGTGTCATGTAAAATGATGCCAAAGGCCTTGCTGTGGTCGTTCTATACAACAGTTGCTGCCCCTCCCTGAGTCCTGCTGCCCCACCATGGAAAATATGAGATTGACTTGATATTTGCTCTTGACAAATCCATGTTGGCTGTCCCTCACTGCCTTGTTATCTTTCCGGTACTTAGGAAGTGTTTGTTTGATGATTTGTTGCAATATTTTTTTCTGGGAATGGAAGTTAAGCTGCCTGGCCTGTAATTCCTTGCTCTGTTTGCTGCTCTCTGCTCTTCTGGGACTCATCACAGTCCCTGAGTTTTCAAAGATAAGTGCTACCAGCCCTCAGATTGGCTCCACCACTTCCAAGTACCTGGCAGTGAATCTCAGCAGCCCCGACTGATTTGAAAACATGTAATTTATATAAATATCTTCTGGACTATTGCTTTCCCCTCGTAGTCTGAATTCTTCCTTTTTGTAACAAGTAACCATTGAAATCTCTCCACAAATGAATCCATCATTTTCATTGGGAAGCATTACCCTCTGCAGTGACAGCTGGGAACAGCTCTGCTGAATGATGGAGGAGCTCTTCTCCTGCTCATAAAATTATCATTAATTTGACTTAATTCTTTGGGTTTTGGTGTTATTATTTAGGTTCTTAGCAAGCTCTACAGCAATATGCAACCTAATCTATTTTTTATTTTATTTCCTATTCATTACACTGCCCTTAGCCTTTTGAATCAGTTGCTACAGCTGACCTAAACCAGCATCACTGGACAATTTTCCATATTTTTTTTTTAGTATAATGGAGTATAAAATGCTCCATTTTATATAGTATATGGAAATATATATGGACATTTTTTTTTGAAAATTCAAAGTCAGGTAGGTCAGAAGGTGAGAAGATTTTATTCTGGAGTTGGTAAAAATTCCCTGCTGTGCTTTAACACTTCTGCTGAGCCCTGACAGGCTCCAGCACCTGGGATGGGTACCCTGGGTTATCCCAACATCATCAATGCCAAGGCAGCAAATGTTTCAAATAACTTTCCTTGCCTTTAAAATAGACCAAGAAAATTTTCACTTTGGAACCACGACACCTTAAATTTACTTTTATCTTTGTCTTGTTTTACCATCATTTTGTGACACCCAGTAATAGTGATGAACAGATTTAACTGATAATGGTGTACTATGACAACCTGCTAAGCAGATCACACTGATGTTTTTCTTCCCTGCATTAGGGACGGCTGGGATTTGGTTTGCTGAGTGAAACATCAAGTTTTTTTCCTGTATTTCAAAGTACTCCCCATCTAGTTTGCAATGAAATGGTTTGACAGTTTTCAAGTAGGCAACACTTTGATCTGTGTGTCAACTTACTTTAACTCACTTCATTGGAACAAGCGGGAGATGTTTTGTTCTACAGAACAAGTATTTGGTATCTGTTGTCCCTGATATTTTTAAAATAAAATGTCAGGAGTGTTTTGATTCACACATTCCATCATGGTAGAACTTGTCAGTCACAGTAATGTCTTGTAAGTTACAATACATTTGTCATAAAGTGGAAAAAAAAACCCCACCAAAGATGAACAACAGAATTGAAACTAAAATTTCTCATTTCTGAAAAGAAATCCTTAATGGAAAATTTGAGGGAAGATCATGTCATTTCATAATTTCTTACTGGTGATTGACAGAAAGGAGCAGTTTTCAAATAGCTTCAATTTCAAAGAAACTGAATTGTTTTAATGGAAGGACATTTGGAAACAAAAACCAACCAAACAAGAGGTTCTTGTCCCCACTGTGACCCCTGCATGGGTGCTAAACACTGGATCATGTTGGAAAATGTCTTTTCCCATGACTTTTTCCTTATGTAGGAATTTTTCTAGGTCTCTGAGCAGCCTGGTTTGGTGGGAGGTGTCCCTGCCCCTGGCAGGGAGCTCGAACTGGATGAATTTTATGGCTTCTTCCTACCCAAACTATTCCATGACAAAGGATGATGAAAATTAACTAATTAGTACCATATCAGTGTATTCCTGCAAGACTGGCTAAGAAGAGAAGTACCACAGACTGATTCTTTCCATCATTTGCAGCTCTTGTGCTTTGTAGAAACCCTCTGAACCCCAGGCTGTCCCTGGCCCAGCCTGGCCCCCGTGTCTGGATCCCATCTGAGGATTTCTTTCCAAAAGATTAACATTGGAAAATGGGTATTTGAAGACATTGTGTTTTTGCAGGTGCAGCATGCAGAACGGGTATTGATTTGACAGTTTAAGTTTGCAGGGAAAAGAAAAGGCAGCATTTTGGAAATTGATGGGATTCAAATGATAGGTTTTGATATTTTTAGTCTGAAATAACGTTTTAATTCAAAATACAGAAAAGGTAGAGGGAGGAGAAATCAGAAGCCAAAGCAGGAGATAAACAGCAGTTGATGAGATTATTTTTCTTCTCTTTGGAAAGGTATTTAATAATTTAACAAAGGGAAAAATACTAATAAAAAATGTTACATTTCTAATCAGAGCCAAGAAAAGGTCAAGATTCTGTGGCCAGTCCTTTGCCAAGTGTCTACCAAGAGTGAAAGAGCTGCAGCTGGGAAGAAAAGACTCATTTTTGCAGGATAAAACCTTTCATCCCTTCCCGTGCCATCCAGCCTGGACTGAACCAGGGAATGTTTCTGAAAAGTCTTCAGGGCAGAGTCAGAGCTGCGCTGACCCTGTGGCTGCAGCTGGGAGCTCAGGCAGCCACCCTGGATCCTGCCAGGGCTGCTGGGCTGCTCCTGGGGCACAAGCAGGGCACCTTTTGAAGGTGGGCATGCAGGGAGCTGAGGAGGGACTGCAGGAGAACAGAGACACAGAGTGTGTGCAGGGGCTCCTGTGTCCTGGGCCACCTCTAAGCCAGCACCAAGCTGCCAGCTGTGTGCCCTGCTCAGGCTGGGCAGGATCTGAAAGGTTCGGGGTGGGTCTCTGCAGGGCCCAGGCTAAGCTGACAGATTGGCTGGCTCTGCAAGCAGAGTAATAATGGATGTAATTATACATCATTTCCAACTTGCCCATGCTCAGAAGCCAATTGGAATAACTAAGAATAAGATTAAGAATCCTAATTTCCTTGTTACGAGGATGTCCTGCCTGGAATTGGGTGAACAGTACAGAATTTTCCATTCATTTTCACCTTAAAACTTTTCCTCCCCTGCTCTCTGCTCTCACCTTTGATGGTCAGACCCCTCCTGTTAACAATGATGAACCTGGTGCCAGGAGGCTTCCCCTGCCAGCACAGAGCACACACTGAGAGATGCCACCCTCAAACATGAGAGGGATCTCCTGGTTGTGTGGTCCTTCAGGCCAGGTTTTGTGTGAGATTTGCCCCCAAGAAAACACCAAGTCCCCAGTGCAGTGTGCTTTGGATGGAGCTGGGGAATAGGGGGGTGCTGATGGCCTGCCCTTAGGGGCAAATCCAGGGCAAATCCTGGTGTCAGAGAGGAGGGGGCTCAGCTGGGTCCTGTGTGGCAGCACCATTAGAATTTGCAGGTTTTATTACACAGCAGGAGAAGTGTTTCCAGATAGGGGCAGAGGAGAAGCCCTGGGTGCCCTGCAGCATCATCAGGAGGTCTGGACTCATCAGAGCCTGCAGGACAGGGCTGCAATTTGCTGAACAAACCATGTTTGGGCACCTTTGACATGCGGCTGGGGGATACTGAAATGCTGGGAGGCAAATTTGCACTTTGGACCTTTCTTTCTCCATTGCCGTTCCTGCAGGTAGAGACATTAAATCCTTTTGGCCTTGAGAAAATTACTGCAGGATCTTTGGTGACTGCTACTTGTCAGGAGAGCATCCTGCATCTAAAGGAGTTTTTTTTTGGGCTATAAATCTCCAAAGATATTTAAGATCTGTGTCTCTTACCTTTGAAAGTCTACTGTAAAATCCTGGAATATGAAATACATGCACACACAGAGAGCTTGGCACAGAGGAGGACTCACCTCCAGCTTGAAAATTACTCAGATATGCAACATCCATCCCAAAAAGCTTGCTATAAATAAAGCCCAGGGAAGGAAAAGGCTTTGTTGGGGTTGCCTGTGCTGGGAGGTGCAGGGGTGCAGCAGGGCATGGGGTGATGTACATCTGAGATTCCCAGGGCAGCTCCCATCCCAAGGCCTTAGGCTTTGAAAGGAGCTCGACTCACAGCAGTGAAAAAAGAATGAATACCCACAAAAAATAAAACATATCTCCCTCACCTGTTTTGACTTAATTTTGGGTTATAGTTTCACTGCTGCCACTATTTTTAAAGATAGTTTCTAAACACAGAAGGATAAAAAAGGGAAAAGTTGAAGGCTGAAATCTATTCAAAGTTTTTTAATCTGTGGACATTAAAAATATCTCCGCACCTTGATGTTGTTTGAGTTCTTGGTGTTGAAGCTGAATTCTAATTATGCTTCAGTATCTTGGCTTGCCAACTTGATCTTCCAGCCTCATATCACATGGAAACTTAAAAAAAATTTTTTAAAAATCCAGATTTCGCTTCTAATCTGTCTCATTTTAAACAATTTATCCTTTTTGAGTTACCTGATTGCACGGGCTCTCTTAGATAACCACGTGATGTGTGTGTGTGTGTGTGTGTGTGTGTGTGTGTTCCATCTCCGATGGCAAACGGCAGATCTGATCCCTATGGAATGATTCACTGGGGAATGATGGTAATTAATCTCTAACAAATACAAATTTGGAAACATCTGTGTAGATTTAAGCTTGGGAGCAGAACAGGGGAACAGGTTTCAGCAATGGGAAGAGAGTGAGAAAGCAGAGCTCAAGGTACCAGGCAAATATTGCAATTAAATTAGTCAGCTTGAGGAAATTAAATCAAGGGAAATTGGAAAGTGTCATATTTTTCGATATGGATTTCTGGCTGTTATGAGATTTTGAAGAGAGCCAGTGAAGAATATAGAAGATAGTAAGTTTTAATTTTTTTTCCTGGTGACTCAGAGGAGAGGTGGATGAAGCCCTTTCTGATTTCATGATAATTAATGTGACTCCCATGGCAAAGTGAAATGCAGTGATTAGTTACAAGTCAGCTGAACTCTCACAGCAGATTTTCAGAGCATTTCTCATTGTTTCAGTCCTGTTAACAGCCCAGGCTGCTTCTCTTGCCTGGGCCTGTCCTAGCTATAGGGTGAAGCTTTGCAGAAGAAATCCGATTGCAAAGTCCCAGTTAAACCCATGGCTAATTTAAAGTGCACAGTTGTGTAACAATAGTTACGAAGAGGCACCTAAATGTAGCGATGAAAAATGACACTTTGAGCAGTGAAAGTGCAAATTTAGCTATTCCTTTGAAAAGAAATGTGTAAGATGCTAAGAGTGCATTTATAACAAGAGGTAAATAGGGCATGTGGTCAGAGATGGTGGGAAAACAGAGCCAGGGACCTTTTTCAAATATTTCTGCTCTCAGTTTCTAATTTATTGCCAGTTTTTAAATAGTGTGGGTACAGTTTTGGTACCCTCTCACAAGCCAGGGGATCACAGCTGCCATAACCCAGAGTTCCTGGAACAGCAGAGGTGAAATTCAGCAGGGAGAGCGAGGGAGGCCAAAGGCCCCTGCACACTGCAGATGAGTTTCTGCTTCATTTTTCACAGTCATTCAGGCAGACAGCACCGTGCTGACAGCTCACATAGAAACTGGGATGTGTCCTCCTCCATGGGGAAAGGGGAGTCCATGGGGAGAGAGGCAAACTCTGGGAGGCAGCAGATCTTCCTGAGGCTCTGCAGGAGGAGCCAAGGCACGAGGGAGAATTTGCAATGGCTGTCCAAGGAGGGGCAAGTTACCTGCTCCTTTCCAGAAAGTCTTGCCAGCACCTCCTTCCAGAGCCTGATTCCCCCTTGTTCAGGATGCTGTGGGAGAGGAAACTCAGAGATTCAAGGCTTCAGGGGTTCAGGTATGGCCATCATACCCCCAGTGTCCCATGAGGAGCATGCTGTGCAATTACAACCGCAGAATCATGGATGGCTTGGGTTGGAAGGGACCTTAAAGCTCCTCTCATTGCAACCCTGCCATGCACAGGGACACTTTCCACTGTCCCAGGCTGCTCCAAGCCCCATCCAACCTGGCCTTGGGCACTGCCAGGGACACAGGGGCAGCCACAGCTTCTCTGGGCACCCTGTGCCAGGGCCTGCCCACCCTCACAGGGAAGGGTTTCATCCTGATATCCAATGTAACCCTGCCCTCTGTCACTTTGAAACCATTCCCCTTCTCCTATCACTCCAGGCATTTATCAATAGTTTCTCTCCATGTTTCCTGGAGCTCCTTCAGGCACTCCAAGGCCACAATGAGGTCACCCCAAAATCTTTTCTTCTCCAGGCTGAACATTCCCAGCTCCTCCAGCCTTTCCTCCCAGCAGAGCTGCTCCACCCCTCTGATCATCCTGGGGCCTCCTCTGGGCTCTCTGTAAAAGTCAGAAGTTTTTGGTGACCTGAATGACCTTCCTGACAGAGTGGAGAGAGGAGAAGAGAGGAGAGGAGAGGAGAGGAGAGGAGAGGAGAGGAGAGGAGAGGAGGAAGGTGGGTGAAGGAAGAGCTTTATTGTCTCCCTCTCCTAAAAACCCAAATACTCCTTCTGAGGCCTGCAGGAGAAATGCACTGGAGCCTTGCTAACCATGCAATTCCTTTCCAAGAGGGAAAGCAATGAATTAATGCACTGAAGGATCTGGTGGTCAGTGAAGCAGCTGCCCTCCTGCAAGTTTCTTTTGTCTTTTTTAAACTTATTTTACTTAAAAATGTGGCAATGCTTTGAAGTAGAAAGGCTTTCAGGACTGCACGGCCACAAATGGAGTCTGGCTTTCCTTCTCATGTGCTGATGCTGAAGTCATTGAGTATTTTTGCACTACATGGGAACTTTTCTTTTGGAAAATAGAGGGCAGAAGAAGCTGGGATTATTATTTTTCAGAACTGCCAACTCAATCTCTTAGACATTCTCATAGAAAAGGCTGATGTTCCAAAAATTTGTGCAAAATCTTTTCAAAACAAGCCATTATTTCTGCTTGCAGAAGAATATAAATGTTTATGGGCTCTCTATGGAGCAAATGAAGAGACTTGCTTGATACCCTTGCTGCCCTAACAATCCTATGTTAATATATGCCATCAGATTCTTTATTTTATTTTTCTTTCCCTTTCTATTTGCACTTTATTGCACCTCAGGTATCTATTTCAGGTCCCTGACAGGCTCTGAGAGGCACCTCTGGTTGTTTTAAACAAATAAATCATGTCTTGTCTGTAGGATCACCCCAGGGTGAGGAGCAAGCCAGGCACCATTTCCAAGAGCTGCAGTGATGGATTCCTGCAGCCCTGGGGGACAGCACAGTCCCTGTGCCACGAGCCAGGGCAAATGACCTGTCAGACCTGCTGCACTCACCTGCTGGGGATGCAAACCACAGGGAAGGGAATGCTGAAGCTGGCTGGGAAGGACAATTTTGGGTTTGGATAGATTTTCTCTGCGTTTTTTTTTCTCTAGGTAGGAAGTTTTTGTTAAAATTTCCAAAGTTCTCCAAGTGATTTGTTAATCTGGGTCTTGTTTCTATTGTTTCTTGGTCATGAAGTGTGGGGTTCAGCTTAAATCTGGGAGCCCAGCAGGATATGCCCCATCTCCCCACTTTCAACCCCATTTCTTTGTGAATGTTTGCAAGTAAAAATCGAAAAATAAATAGATGTTGAAGCGAATCCTAGATATAATCTTTAATTAGATTAGGACCCAGAGTTATGGAAGAATAAATGATTTAACCACCACGGTACAGCTTCTCAGTGCTTTCAAGACTGATTTTTGCCTGAGGCCCCAGGAAAGTGACTTCAACAAAACTTAAAGAGATTAAGCCTGATTATTAAGTGAAGTTACTTTTTTGGATGCCCCTTCCAGACACACCAGCAATGGTGCTGTAATGAACATGTTAAAATCCAAAGAGCCCCTGAGCAGTTCCTTGGAGCAAGGCTGAGTTCCTTTACCTGTGCTCAAAGCTGGAATTAATAAGTCAAATGCTGACCTGGAGATGTGACAGTGAGATGATTTTTTACTTTCAGTCCTTCTAAATTAAAACACATGCCCTGGTGTTTCGAGTCTGAGGACTCTATTAATTTCTGTCATTGTGGTACATTTGTAGCTCAGGAGTGATTCCCAGCATCATCCATCTCCAGCTGCTGATTTTATCAAGCTGAGCCACACAGAGTCCATCTCTAACAAAGAAACTTTATTTCCTCTCAGCCATTTGCTGTGAATCAGCAGCACTTTGGCTCAAACTGGTTGGTCACCCAGTGCTCCCAGTAACACACACAGGGACAACCTTTCCCCAGGAACAGGAAACAGCAGAGCCAGGTTTGAAAATGCTGAGTTCAAACCCTCAGAAAATCACCCTGTGCATCACTCACCCAGCTGGGACTGTTGGCTGTGCTTTCTGGATGCTGCCCATGATAAAGGTAAGTGCCTACCCGGATTTTAGACTGAGCCTTGACCTAACTTCTAATGAACCCTGGCATGCAGATTTTAAAACTTATTTTCTTTTTTTGGCTTTGGGCAATAAAAGTACGTGCTGGGCTCGTAGGACTGTTAATAAGGAGTAATTAGACAGTGGCTTTGAGAGCTGGCAGCTATTATTTCTCACCTGCAGTGTGGTTAGCAATCCATATATTTTTTTCCTTGCTTCACAGCACACTGCAAGTTGTACATGGAAAAGAGTTTCTCTCTGCCACACAGGAGCATTTGGAAACCATTACCATTAATCCAGGTGGCTCAGCAGTGGCCCTGTGCAGGGCACTGACCTCTTACCCCTGCACATGCAAGATCACTCTGTCTCATAAAAACACATGTTACTCACCATCCATCCTCACTGTGAAGTTCCCTGGGCTTGCTCTGTCCAAGGAAATCTTGGCTTGGAAGAGCCCAGGGAGTCAGGATGTGCCAAGGGCCTTGGGGAATCAGTTCCAGTGAGGAGTTTTTAGCAAAATTACAATGATGTGTGGAGCAAGAATGTGTGGAGCAAGGATGTGTGTCAGTTCAAGGCAGTGACCTCAGGGTCCTGCCCCCAGCACCTGAGAGCTCAGCCCAGCTCTCAGTTCCTTGATTACCATCAGTGCTTTAAAAAGGTGAGCAATGAGCTAAGTTTGGAATTGTTTCTTCATGCAAAATCAGATTTTAGACAGAGCTTTACATATGCAGCAGGTTACTGGGGGCTGCAGAGGCTGAGAGGATGCTGCAGTTTTGCTGTCATGGTGTTCCCTGCAGAACTGGAGTGGCACAGACTGGAGCACCCATCCTGCAGAGGGGACCTGATTCCCTGATGAACAGGAGGATAATATTATAATTATTATATTAATAATTATATTATTAATTATACTATATTTTATATAATAATATTATTAATTTCCAGCCTGCCATATTTAAGTCAGAGCCCAGGAGTGAGTGTGACCTTTGGAAAATGCACCTCTTGGTATCCATTATTTGATATTGGCAAAAGTGATTCTTACCCTCTCATTCCCACTTTAGTTTTAATTTTTGGCCTTTTCTAGTCTCTCACTTGTGGTCTCTGCAGAGCAGCCTCTTCAGAGAGCTGCCACCAGGACCCTCTGCCTCTGTTCTGCTGCTGCATGCAGAGGGGAGGATGAATTGTTCTTTCTATGAGTATTAAATATTTTATTTTGTGACCTTCCTCTAATCAGATGCTTTATCTTAACCATCTATTAAAAGCAAAGCAGTAAAAAAAGGATTTTAATAAAGTTAGCCTCCTTAAATTGTGTAATTGTCACTTTCCCAGGATATTAGGGAAGCTGTAAGGGTGGAAAAATATATACAGAGGAGTTTTTTGGTGCATCGATAATTTATTATCTAATAATCTCTTCTCTTCCACTCTATTCCCAGTTTCCTCATTACTTGTGAGCAGCACAACACCCTGGCAGCTGGCAGCAGGCTGCTGTGCTCTGCAGAGGCAGATCTGCTCTGTGTCAGTCATGACACAGCAGTGGCAGGGGGAGGAGGAGGGACTGTCCAGGCACAGGCAGGGCCTGAGGGTGTTGAAATTGTTGAGTGAGTTGATTTCTCTCCTCAGGCTTCAGAAGTCCCATGAGAGACAACTCTGCTGTCCCAACAGGCTGTGGCAGGTGTTTCTCAGAGGGGCAAAACCGTGCCAGGAGGTTCAGCCCAGCAGCAAAGCAAGCCATCCCTCAGGAATCACAGAAACCAAGACTGCTTTGAGATGGAAGGGAATTTAAAGCTCATTCCATCCCACACCTGCACTTCCACTGTCCCAGGCTGCTCCAAGCCCCATCCAGCCTGGCCTTGGGCACTGCCAGGGGCACAGGGGCAGCCACAGCTTCTCTGGGCACCCTGTGTCCGGGCCTGCCCACCCTCACAGGGAAAAATTTATTCTTAATATCCAACCAAATCTACCCTCAGGAGCCCAGTGTGTGGGCACACGCACCTGCAGGCATTTGCTGGGTGAAGGTGGTTTCCATGAAGGTGAGTCTTAGATATGAATCAGACCCTCTGGATCCCCTGTTTCTCCCAGAGAACTGTCCAAGGTGATACTTCTGGTCCGACTCAGCAATTCTGATAATTTTTCTTTACTCTCTTGAACACTGAACAAGCATTGGAAGCACCAAGTACCTCCTTGGGGAGATCACAGGCTGTGCATCTGCTGCAGATGTTTGTATTTAGGTCAAAGCAGAAGACCTGAGACATCTGAGGCACTACAGGATCTTGGAGAAGACAAAACAGAGGTTTTCCTAACCCCTAGTTGGCATCTGAACTATGTGGAGAAGGCTGGGGTAAAAGTGACCTGCCTTGGCCTTCGCAGGGATGGGGATCTGCTGCCTTGCCTGTCAAAACCTGGTTCTACAAAAATGTTTGTGGTTCAGGGGTGAAGAGGCAGCACCAGGCCTGCTGTGCCCTGGGGAATCAGGGGTGCAACTGGAGAAAACGCTTCTCCTCTTAGCAGCTCCCTGTATTTACAGGGGGGGAATTCTCTCCTTTTACAGTTCACCTTCACATGAGAATTTGTGTGACAGCTTTACCTGCCAGAGGAGAGCTTCTCCCAGAGATAAATTCATACAGCAAGCCCTGTCTGGATGAGGAGGTTATCAAGGAAAAGGGAGCATGGGCCAGGTGAGTGATGCCTGCTGCAATTTGCAATTACAGACCATGTTTGGGAGCACACAGGAGAGTGCTGCTGTCATGCTTTGGGCTGGGCAGAATGATGGATGTGATGAGATTGAAATAGTGTAGAGGGCGATTACAACAAGGAGCTGGGAAATTAAATGGAAAAGCTACTGGTTAGGAGCCAAATGGAAATTTGTTTCTCTTCCTTAGAGCTGGATATGTCTTGATTTGCATCTGCATTGCCCAGGAAGGGCACAGTGCACAGGAAACAGAAGCTGGCACGTGCTGGGGGCACAAAAATGTGATGTGGCTGTGACTTATTGAGCAGAAGCTCAGCTTTGACTGCTGGGCAGGCAGGTTTTGCCTTCAGAGAGCTCAGCCAGGTCTTGCTTACCAAGGAGAAAAACAGGATGGTGCCAGGGCTGGTGGGCAGGGCTGGTGGGCAGGAATGAGGGCACCTGAGCTCTCACCTTGCCCCTGAATGTGTTTAGGTCGTGCCTGCATCCCTTGGGATGGGGTCAGTCAGTCACTGATGCTGGGGACAGTCTGGGAGTGCAAACTGCTGGGGTTTGTGGGCTTTCTTTAGGATTTTGAGGAATTTAAATGCAAGGAAAGCCACACAAATGTGAAATCAGGCAAATAGTGTGCAGTAGCCAAGAAAAGGATTTTAACTGGGATTTCTTTCATGGTCTGAAGGCACATGGAGTAGTTGGAAACTGTGATGGGAGAGGAGAGTTGTTATCAGAACCTGACTTCTCTCTATTAGTGGCAAATTTCAAATTCAGACTCAAACTCAAGAGCAGGGGAAAGGGCTTGGACCTCACTGCTGCCCAATCTAGCCATGGAAATTGCTGCCACTGCCCCTGCCCTGCTCTCCCCTCAATTCTTGTGATTTTAAAGTGTAATCAGTCTCGCTATTCAGGAAAGTCTGGCACGTGTCTCCCCACCAACAACAGGGATTCTGATAAGAGAAGTCAACAAGGCTAATGTTGTTTTCAGTCACTAAATCTGGCTTAAAGCTGGCCCAGGAAAAGGGAATTCATCGCTGAATACATTAGCTGGTGACTGACAGGAAAGTATTGCAAATGATGTAGTTGGTGTATATTTTCAGTCACCTGTAAAGCTGGCTGAATATTGGAAAAGCGTTTTTGCAAATGTATCGCAGTAATTGGCAGAAAAGAAAGAAATTATTATTATACAACCCACAAATGGCTCATGTGCCGACAGCAGCAAAGGCTTCCTGGATTCAACACGGAAATCTCCATCTTGGGTTCCCCAGGAGCTCTGTGGGGAAGGGAAATGTGCTGATAGGGAAAAGGTGCTGGTGGAACCAGCAGGGTGATGTCACCCGTGTGCAGAGTATGTCCTGCACCCCACACCCCCGGCTGGTCCTTTCTGGGCCCCTCACTGTGACCAACAGCAGAGGATCTGTGGGCACACAATGGAAATCTGCCCCTGGCAAACCCAACTCTCACAGGCTGACAGCAAGGCTGGAACAGGGAGAGGAGCCTGGCCAAATCAATGGGAATGACAGCTAGGAAAGATAATCGGTAATATTGGCAGTGGGAGAGCAGTGGAGTAGAAGAGGAATAATCACTGAGAGTGGAGTTCAGAGTGGAGGCAGTGGGTCTCCTGAGGGTGCCCAGAGCATGCCCAGCCTCTGTGCTGCACCAGCTCTTGCCACACAGGCCCTGAGTTTAACATGGGAAAAAAATAAAAAAATATTTCACAGACCAGTGGCCCAGTAGGATTCAGAACAGACTTAGAGTCTTTAGGTCAGATTTCCTTTGGCTTCAGCAAGGATCTGATGTGCTGACTGAGTTTTCTGAACAAATGACTCTTCTCCCTCCCTCTGACCTGCCTGCTCTAAGTGCATCTCCCCAGACTGTCAAAAGCCTGGAGAGTTCTCCAAGGAGCCCAAAAGGATCTGAGGAAGACAGGCCAGACTTTGTGCCCTGTCCTATGGAATGGGGCACAGACAAACTCGAATTCCTGCTGGCTGGGTCCATGCCTCACACGAGTTTATTGTAGCTGTGTGACTTCTCTGAGCTGTCCCCTGGATCTGAAATGAAAGCAGTGTAATTGGATGCACCACCACAGTGGCCAATGACAAACAGCATTTTTCTGCAAGCATTTTTCCTCCTGTTGCTGCGAGATTACATCTGATGTTATAAACCAGCATTGCTCCCAGTTGGTTCCACCACTAATTTGCCCTTCTAGAAAAGCTTCGTGTTATTGCAGAGTGTTCACTGCAGCCATCTAGGTGAAATCATTTCCTTTCAAGCTAGAAAGAAAAAAAGGAAGACAGAATTTTTGTTTTGTGTTGTCCAATATTTGAAAATCCCTGGAGAAAAAATGAGGGAGATTGATCCAGAGCAAGGTGGGGAGAAAACTCATTATCATTTTTAAGATAAGAAAGAAGCAAGAGGAGCAGGCTATTGGTGGGGAACTGAGGGGTGCAGACAGCCTGGGGGGATGCTGACCCTGAACAGAAAAGGAACTCTGAATTATGCAGAGCAAAGTGGGATTCGTGTAGGAATTTCTCCAGCCATGGAGAATTCAGAGGGAAGGAATCAAAGGTCATCAAAAACATCTCAGTGAGTTTGTGAATCTACTCTGGGATGTTTTAAGAGAGGGGAGGTGTGATTTAACTACATTTGATTGCCCTTCCTTCCTCCAGAAAGAAACTTTTCTAACTCCAACCCCAACCCTGGACCTTTCACCATAGTCCAGGACACCCTGGTTTGGGGACTGTTAATCCCACAAGCATCATCCCTACCAGGCTGGCTGGCAGGAGGGAGGTTATTTGCTGGGTTTTGTGGGCTTCTTTTCTGAAGAGAACAAAGGCTGTGGAATATCAAATGCTTGGAGCCCACCTGTCAGACTGCTCTTGTTAAAGTTTGAAGAATTGGCCAATTTCAATGCAATTTAACAGACAAAAGCTTTAAAAGGTAATAGATTTCTGAAAAGCTCTGTAAAAATAGCTGGCCAGGTAAAAGAGGGGCTCTTCCATGGGCTCAGCTGAGGGAAAATAACATGAACTCACATCCTGGGGATGTAAAAGATCTGCTCAGGTTTCTTCCATAAGAAAACAGGACCTGATAATTCTCCTGGCTACACAGGAACTTAGGTGTATGAGCCTCTGTTTCCAGGTAAAAGAAAGGATGGGAGCTTCCTTTGCAGGTGTCCATGATGCCCGTGCTTGAGGCCTTGGGGATCATGGGAGGTAACTTAAAGTGGGCATTTAGAGGAAGAAGAATCAAGAAAGAACAAGACCAGGATGAAGGCAGAAATGGGAGCAGCCAGTTCTAGTAGAAAATTAAAAACTCACAATTCTATAATTCAAGGGCACTGTGGCACCTTTGTAGAAAGCTGGTGGGTATCTCCATCACTTTTTTTACAAGTGCAGAAGTGGATACACAAAGGCATGGGAAGTCTGTGGTCTCCTGGTTTATGTCTCTGAGCCTCTGTCATGGGACACTGTTTTCTTGTAGTCAAGGAGGAGCCAGGGGAAAACAAAATGAAGAAGCTGTTGGCAGCTGCCACCTGGAATGGAAAACTTGAGTGGTATTATCCATTTTTCATATTAGGGTTTTTACAAGATCTGGCAGGATTGATTTTAAAACTGTAGAATTAGAGAATCTCTAACATCTATTAGTCAGTTGTTCTAAAGGTTAATGATTTCTATTAAAAACAACTTTTGCTTCTTCCAGAGTTTTTCAAGGTGAGGAATGAAGGCACAGCTCTTCTTTCCTTGGTGCTCTTTGCTTTGCTGGCTGCTAAAGCCAGAATTTCTTCAGTGCCCGCTGACAGTGTGGCTGCTATATTTAATATTGTTCCCAAATGTCCAGGCAGGCAGGTGGCTGACCTTCACACCTGGCTAAATAAATCTGCTCTGCCCTCCCTGCACTGCCACGAGGCCCCGTGCAGAAGCCACATGGTGGGGCTGGCAGGAACCTGCCCTCCTGGGGGAGTGTTCTGCCGGCTAAAAAAGGAAGTTTAAACCCATCAGGATGTCCAACTGAGCGAGGAAGAAAATCTATCAGAGATTATGCTGAGCCTCACTCCCAATCAGCCCGAGGTGGTGGGAGAAATGTGATTTAATCAAGTCAGGCACAGTGTGGTCCAGACATTCCTTGGAGGCTGGGATGCAGGCTGGGATGGAGGCAGGGATGGAGGCTGAGATGGAGGCAGGGGTGGAGGCAGGGATGGAGGGTGGGATGGAGGGTGGGATTGGGGCAGGGTTGGAGGCTGGGATGGAGGCAGGGATGGAGGGTGGGGTGGAGGCTTAGATGCTGCTCCAGTGCAGGGGATGGCAGCAGGAGCAGGGCCAGCACTTCCCCTGAAGGCAGCAAAGCAGGGCCTGGGCAGATAAACTACCTGAAAATGGTCACACTCCATTCTCTGCTCAGCCTCCCCATCCACGGCAGGGCTGGCTAATAACAGACAGATCCTCAAATCGCTATTGAAGCTGGTGTGAGGGAGCTGCTGCACTCTGCTAACTTTCAATAATCGCTGAAGCAATGGCAATAGAGTTTGTGCACTGCAGTGGAAGAGATCTATTAAAAGTCCCTTCCAAGCCTGTGCTGCTGGGGAGAACAGTTAATTGAAACCACAGTGCTTGTTTTAATTGTGTCTGCCCGTAAGCCTTTGCTGGAATTGCTCTGTCAAGGCTGCTTCCCCTCTGCCAGCCCTGCTCCTGGTGTCTTTTGCAACAGGCTTGGATTTACTGCTGGCAAGTGCAGCAGGACCTCAGAACTACACAAAAATCCGTCCCTCAGTCTCTTTCCTGCAGAGAGGCAGGGATCCATCCCTGGAAGTGTTCAAGGCCAGGCTGGATGTGGCTCTGAGCAATTTGGCCTAGTGGAAAGTGTCCCTGCCTATGGCAGGGGAGGAGAGGGAAGGAGATGCACCAGTTTTGGCGTCACTAATCTGGATTTGGTGCCTTGCTGGAGCCACTGAACCCTGAGTGCAGAGGTTGCATTTCACCATGAGTGGATGGTGAAAATCACAGGTGCAGATATGCACTGCAAAGTCAGGAGAATGCAGAAACACAACACTGCTGCAGCACCATGATGCATGAGCTCAGAGCCAGGCTAGGGACAGGCAAAGGGTGTGGTGTGGCAGGTTGGGACTGGGCTCATGGCAGTGGTGTGTGCATGGAGTGGGAGAGCTGGCACGATGGACAAGGGTTCTGTGCTGACTGCTCCAGGGCTCCCAGTGACTGCTGCGAGTGCTGCCACTGCCAGCCCGAGCAGAGACCAGCAAAGATGGGCTGTTCCTTGTTAAAGTGACCCCAGCAGAGCAGGGAGATGAGGAGCAGTGCCAGAAGAGACACCCGAGCCAGCAGCTGGATTAGCATGTGGTGATCCCGGGGGCAGCTGTGGCAGTGCTGGGTGTGGGAATAGATAATCCTGCACGGGAACAGGCTGGTGGGAGGCAGCCAGGGCTCATCACCACAGGCTTAACCCAGCTCTGTGCCAGAGCTCTGCTGTTTGCCAGGCTGCTGTAAAGTCAGAGAGTGCCCAAAGAGCAGTTTCTGTTGTGCTTTTGTGCTGGGGAGGTCAGAACCCAGCAGTGCTGGGCCCCCTCTGTGGATGCTGCTTTCCCAGGGCTGAGATGAATGCTGAAATTTAATAACTGCAGAGGCAAAGTTAACGAGTGAATTTTATCTGTGCTCTGTGTCAGCCTAAATCTCCTCGTTTGGCCATTCCCTCCTTCAGCCAAGCAATTGTTTTGCCTTCGGGGAGGGCCTGGCTGCTCTGTGCTGAGCAGGGCTGGCTCTGCAGTCACATCACCTCTGCCCTGTCCTGGTGCCAGGTGAGGGTGAAGGAATGAGGAGGTTTTTGAGAGAGAAAATCCACCATCGAGGGTGTGAATGGTTATTGCACTGCTGGGAGGGTGGAGGCTGAAGCCAAGGGAGGACCCAGCCAGGAATTATCTCCCCTAGGGAAACCACCCGGGGGCTTGCTTTGCTCCCCTTTTTTGGAGCCATCCCTCCCCTCTAGGGAACAAAATGAGCATTCAGCACACTCACTCCCGACAAATGTCAGTTCCAGCCGTGTTTGTGCTGTGCTGGCACGAGAAGGGGACTTAGTGTAAATTAAATTGAGTGTAAATTACCCTCATTTCAAAACCGCTTTGCAGTGCCAAGAAAGTATAAACTGGTTTTAAGGCTACATGGGAAACAAGCTTGTTGTTTTACAAATCTGATCACCTTGAGCTTGGGACCCCCTGGGATGTTTCAAAAGTCTCCAACAGAGTCTTGCTTTGTTTGCATGGATTAAAACTGTAAATATATTTAGGCTATGAACGCAGAATGGGAAGAAAGGAAAAGATTAAAAAATATTATGCATTTCTGATTTTTAGATTTATGTTCTTCCACATGAAAGTGTGAATGACATTTATTTGGCTGGCTGCATAATCCATGTTAACAAGACAATTAGTATGTGCTGAAAGTTATTATTTTCCTCGGCACGTCAAAGTCAGGACTGCTGCTAGATTTGGAATGGAGCCTTGATTAATTTCTTCTTTGCAGTAAAAGATAATATTGAATTTTTCTCCTAAGATCTTGGCAGCATGTAATTAATATTTTTTTTCTGCCTTAAATAAAATGGAACAAAACACAACAACCTAACTGAGGAAAAATTCAGTAAAAAATGGATGTTTCCTCTTTGATTGTGTATTGAGTGAATTCCGTGTTTCTGGAAGGCACAGATGGACAGCCAGGGATGTCTGCAGCTCTCCCCTTGTTCACAGAGCAGGTACAGGACTACAGGCTCTTTAGTATTTTCAGGCACTGTGAGGTGTCCCTAGAGAGGAACTTTGCTGGAGTTTCTTACTTCTTTTGGAATTGACTCAAAAGTGTTTGGGTGGCAGAATCTCGCATTTGAGAAAAAACCCCAATGCTGCTGCATTAGGTGACTGTGTGTGACTTAAACTGGAGCCTAAATCCTATGGTCACTGCTCAGTTCTGTTCAGGTGCAGCAGCCTGGGCCAGGGCTTTGTGTCAGGTGCTGCAGGTTTTTTCTGCAGCAAGGCTCCAGGCGGTTTATCAATGTTCTTATAAAAGCACATTTCATAGCCATGTTTGCCACTTTTCCATTAACTTCTCCTGCCCTTCTCCCCCTTGCCCACCCTGTGACTGTGTGAGCTGCACTCTGCCAAGCAGGGATGGTGCTTCCCTTGTCCTGGCAGCTCACAGCAGGATCCATTCAGCTTCAGGAAGTTTTGCAACCATGGCTGAATTTGAGTCTTTATATCAAAAAGCCTTAAAATATGGAATTTCAGAGGTCCTCTGGGGTCTGCATTCAGCTTGGAGGAGAACAGCCTCTCTCTTCCAGGGCAGGGGGAGAGGGTGCAGGATTGAGGGTAGGGCAATTATTTGAGAGGTGCTGTGAGCAGAAAGGTATGGGGGTGTTGGGGAGCCTGTGGATGAATCAATGACTCAGATTTTGTGTTCCTTTCTGGTCCAGGACTTTAGTTCCTAGGGGGAAATGAAGCCTGTCTTGGCTGAGGAGTGGGGGCAGCTGAGGCTGGGAGGAGACAAACACGGGAAACCCAGAAAAGCTCTGTTTTAGCTTGTTCATTTTATCCTGCAGTCACTGGCTCTGTGCTGTTCCTTCCCATGACACCACCCACAGTAAAGGCACGGTGATGTCAAGAAAGGGAATCAAGACTAAACAGCGAAGGGGCTGCTTTATGAGCAGTTGATATCAAAAGGGAGACACAGAACAGGAAAATAGGTTAAGTGCTGCTGGTCCATGGCTGGGGAAGCTGTGGGCCCCTCTCTGGTACACAAAGTGGTGATCAGTCCTCTGGGGAATGAGGCTGCTGTGCAGCCAGGGAGGTGGGCAGCAGCCTCCTGGATTTGATTTCCAGTTGGGCTCCTCCTGCCACTGTGGGTGTCCCTCTGCCCTGCCTTTCCCACAAGAGCAAGAAGAGTTTTCTGCAGAGAGCAGGTGGTTCATGCTTGTGAGGCAAAATGATGCGCAGCCTGGAAAGGTGAGCAATAATCCAGCACGAGGACTGGAGGGGTGCAGGAAACAAGGCAGAGGTTCCCCACAGAATGAGAATGAATTTAAGCATTGAAAACTCTCCTGGTCCCCAAGCAGGACTGTCCTGAGCTGTCAAAGAGGCAGGGGGCCTGTGAATGAAAAATTGTGGCTAAATCCCAAAATACCCTTCATCCAGGGGGACAGGAGGAAGTGTCTCCTGCCTGGCAGGATGAGTGGAGAGGGCAGCTGTGCACATCCAGAGCTGATCCCACCAGCCCAGGCAATGCCACTGCCCCCCAGGACTGTGATGGCTGAGCTGGGCCCAACTGGCTTTGACAAATAGCAAATATGGCAGGGAAATTGATGAAAAACTTTGGAGAGGTGAAAAGATTTAGGGTTAAGTATGAAAAATGTAAGTGTTCCTGGCAGCACGACAGTCTGCAGAGTCATATTTCAATTTCCTAGAGGAGAATGTTTTATTTAGGAAGGTCAGAGGTTTCCTGGCCGGCCACCATGGATATGTGGCCAGGTTTGCCCCTCTTGAAACATGGAAGCATAAACAGAATTGCAGCATGTGTTTTCTTTCTATTCAAAACCAACTCCTTTTCAGTTTTTCCCCAACCCCCTGTAAATCGTTTGTTGATGAGGGACTTTAATTGCTCCAGAGCTGGTCCTGTGGGCACAGCTTAATTCCTCTGATCTGACACCCTGGTGGCTCCAAGCTCTGCTGCTCCAGCCCACAGTGAACTCATTTAAACCATTAACTGTGATGGAAGCAACATGAGCCTTTTGAGAAATGCTGTTGGGTGATACGTGCCCAACATCAGCCCCAAATAAAGGTTAATTCTGTTCATCAGGAGATGCAATTAAACCCTTTTAGCTGGGAGCCATTTTTCTGGGCTATACCACCTGTTATGAGCATTTCAGGGGTCGTGATTTCTGCATTTCCTCTTGCTATCCAACATTGGAATAAATTAGGCTTCAACAACTCTAAACATAAATAATTCCTACAACATGTTGGGGTTTTTTGCCATAACTCGGCCAATCACTGTTATTATTTTCGTAATTATGCCATTCTCCATCTGCTTGATGGAGTTAATGTCTCACTTTGTCAATCACTGGCCCGTCTTCCTTCCACGTCTCGGCAACAGACAGCCAGAGTATGCAGAAATTAGGCTGCTTTCCAGGCATTGAAATGACAGTTTTAGTGCTTGTGTTGGTCTTTGTGCGTGTTCATTGACTGGCTCCTCAATCCTGCCTCATCAGGGAAGAGGCAGGAGGGGCTGGATCCTGTGTCTCACCAGGCTGGTGTTTCCTGGTGCTTTTGGGCAGAGCTTTGTTGCAGCAGGGTGGGACTGGTCTCTCTGGCTCCTCTTCTCCCCCCCAGAATGACCCCTCCCAAAAATGCAAGCTAAGGAAAGCCCTGCAGGGGCACGGCTGCGGGCAGAGAGGAGGGTGGGTGACAGAGAGAAGCAGCTCTGTGCACAGCCACATGAGCTGTACTTTGCACAAGCCAAGCCCCTCTTTTCCCATTCACGTGCTAATATTGATAATTATCAATTATCATCAATAACAGCCTGTGGCTGTTGGTAATTTTTCCTGCTCCAGCTCATTTCTAGCATCGAGGTAAAGTGTTGTCTGGTGTTTTAGGGCTCCCAGAAAGGCCCAGTTCTTGCTGCCCCACCTTTTTTAGGTGGAGGACAAGTCTTTGTGTTCTTCTTCTGCTCCATTTTATAGGCTCCAGACCTGAAAAAAGGAGCGAGGCAAAAGAGAAGGTAAGGTCCCCATCAGGGAATGTGGGCTGGTGGGTGAGCATGATTTAATGTGCTGCTAATCACAGAGCACTGGCTGGAAAACCTGCTGGAAATCTGGGAAGAACCCACCAGACAACCCAGGCTGAGCTGGCACCCTCCTGCACCCCAGCAGCAGGGTGGGGCAGGCAGGGGATGCTCCTCTGCCCCACTGCAGCTTAGAGGGGGTATTAAAAACTCTGAGCTTACTCATGTGAGTGCTGAGCACAAGAGGGTTAAGATGGACTCAAACTGGTTTAGATTTTAGGAAACATTTCTTCACTGGAAGGGTGGTCTGGTGCTAGAACAGCTGCCCAGAGAAGTGATGGATTCTCCATCTCTGGAAGTGTTCAAAAGAATTGAGGATGTGGTTTAGTGGTGAACATGGTGGTGCTGGGGAACTGGTTGGATTCCATGATCTCACAGGGCTTTTCCAGCTGAAATCATTCCATGATTCTGTGAATAAAACCAAGGGAAACTGCACTGTGGTTCACCCTGGTTGTGTCAGAACAGCTCAGAGTGGGGCTGTACAAAATCCTAATACATTTTATGTCTCCCCAAAGCTCAGTATTGTGGCTGAAGCACAGAACCAGTGCAGCACCCAAGCTGGCTCAATTACAGCCAGTTGGAGTTGTTCTGCTCCCTGAGGGAGGAGAGATTACTTGTTTTGCACAGCACTTTGGGTACTCATAAGCAGGCGTGCATCCTGCTAAATGCATCCCTGGTAACGAGCTGAGGCCGTCGCCTAATTAATATTTCAAATATTCCCAGGCTAGATTGATATACTGTAAATGAACAGTGTCAGATGACAACAGACATTAGATAAGGAGCAGCTGGAAGTGATCTGCTTGTATTTAAGATCTAGCACGACGAAACTGTTTTTCTTACAGCATCTCGAAAAAACTCCTGGGATTTTCAGAGAGATGCTGTTGATGCTGGGTAAGAAGGGGGAGCTCATCTTCTGGCTCCCCAGTAGCCACGGCAAGGAGCAGATTCTTCATTAGCACCAGCCAGCATCCCTGTTCAGTGTGGTGCCAACCAGGCTCATTAACTGTGCGTAATTAGCCAGGGGTTTGGAAATTGCATGGAGGGTTAAAGGTCAAAGATGTTCTTTCTGAAATTCTTAATAAAATGAGGAGCTGGGTAGCTGAGCACAGTGGTTTGAATTTCAGGTGAGGGTGATCTCCTTAATGGAAGCTAAGATTTCTTTGGTGATTACTAAGGGTTACAATTTGTAGGTTCTCTGAGCAAAAAATACAGCTGTATCACCTGCATCCTGGTGACAAATTTGCCTATTTCCCTTAGTTATTATGTCTTGGTGCAGGATTTGCAGTTCATTTTTGGCATGTTATTTGTAGAGCGTGGATTTGGCTCCAGATCTTTGATTGCTAATAGATTATCCAGTTTAACACCCTGGTTTGTGTTATTCTTGCCTGGAACCCAGAGTGATGTTATTTACTTCAGAGGAGAGGCTACATCCCCTTCACCCTGAGTGGTTAACAAAAGTTTGAAGGCTGGCTGATTTGTTTCTGTCAGGATGAGAAAGCAGTGATATGTGGCAGCTCCATTTTCTGTGTAGGCTGTTTTTTAATCATTCACATGCACACAAAAAAGAAAATGCACATCTGTCTTGTTTCCTTAAGCACAATAGAGAGAATTCAAGCAGATTCTTAAACCAGAAATAAACACATCTGTTAAAAAAGTGAGTGCTGTGAGCTGAAAACTACAGGAAAACAGAATTTCTCAGGTCCCATGGATGTGATATGTCCTGGTCTCTGCCCCTGGCCCACACAGCAAATGAGCAGGAGGGCAGCTCTGCCCTTTCCTGCCATCTCCCAGCCTTGCTGATGAAGGTCCTGACTGGCAGAAGAGCTCCCTGAAAGGTTGGCCAGGCACTCCAGGTTGCCTGGCAGGGAGAGTCTGAGTCTCAGGGTCTTGGAACACTTCTTCAGGATGCTGATTGTGTACCTGAGCTTGAAAAAGGCCGCTGGAAGAGATTGTCGTCCCATATGAGCCCACCTAGGGGGCAAGATTCAAAGTCTCTCCAAATGTCTCTTTCATGGCCAGCCCTCAAATATACTTGATATCATGGTAAGATACTGAAGACTGCTTTTCTTCTGATAAAATATATTCTCTTCAATATTAAATATCTATCAACTTTTCAGTATGTGTTTGACACTCATGAGTTTCAGGGGTCTGTGACTGTTCCTGAGTCCAAAAGATACCAGGTAGGAGCCATCATCCATGGATTACAAGTTCTGTTAGAAAACAAAACAACTCTCCAGTCATTTACAAGGTATGGCATCAAAAAAAGAAAATGTATTTTTGATTTGGGTAGAAGAACATTAGCGAAAGGGAACATCTCTGATAGTAAAGGTAATTGCAAAAAAAAGGAAGATGGAAATATTCCTTTTGTGAAATGTAACTCCCTGCTGTGGAAAACTATTGAGGCAAGTAGATGAGTAAGATTATAAAAAGGATTAGATATGGATTATCCAGGATTAAGACAATGAACTCTCTTGGATAAAATTCACAAGTGGTTTTCATCCTGGAGTGTTTGGGGTCCTTGATAAAACTGTTATTTCTAGGCAGATAAAAACTGCCCTCTCCTGCATTGCAAGGACCAACAGTTCTTTGGGTTTGCTTCATTTCATTCTTAAAAAACCTCCCAGCTCCCAAAGTGAACAAAGGCTGAGTGCAAAGACCTCATAACAGTGAGTGGTAACACAGCACCTGATGAGGTGGGATGTAGCTGACTATAAAACACAGTGGTACACATAAATATCCTTACATGTTTATGTGTGTACATACACTCTGATGGTCTTTGACCTCAGCAGAGACCGGAGGAATGAGATGTTGGTCTTAAAACAGAGAGTGTCTGTGAAAGTGTGAGCTTGCTGAATCAAACAGGTTGCTCAAGAGTGAGGATTTAGCAAGAAATAAACCGAGAACAAACCAGATCCTGTATCAGCACTGTGCAAACAATGCTGATCTCTGAGCCCAGCAGCCAGGCCTGGATGTCCTGCAGGGCTGGACCAGGGGCACAGAGCAGATTTTCCCAGGGGCCAGCGAGCCCAACCTGGAAAAAAAAACTGGAGGGAGGGGATGACATGGCTTGAGAAAATCAGGAGTAGCTTGGATTGGGAAGAGAGGTTCACTGCATCTTCAGCACAGGCAGATCCAGAGTTTTAATCCACAGCAATATCTTCCACAAGGGTTTGGCTTTAAAGAGAATTTGGTGCTGCAATAGTCCAGGCTATCAGCTCCACCCCTGTTTCTAATAAAAGAGCTATTGCTTGGTTGTAGACAGCGAAAAATAATTTTCAGATGTTGCCGCTACTCTCAGCGGGGTGTAATAGAAACTCATTATCATTCACAAGTCTAACTTAATTACATTTTTTCTTGAAGGATGTTATGCTGTCTCAGAGGGAAGGGGGGCTCATCTGCATACATTCAGGGCCTGTCTTTTCAAACCTTTGGTAATATCTATGGTAAATGCCTAAGAAAGCTGGGGAATTACTTTAGGACCTTCGTTTGATCAATGCAAACTGCAGCATGGATTCACCAGACCCACAGGAAACATTATCATGCCCAAAACCTGAATTGTTAGACAACGAGATGTTACCTTGCTCCTGTGTGTCTTGCTTTCATCAGATGGTCTGAAAATGAGTAATTTCTTCATTGGTCAAATCTTGAAGGCTTTTCTGGCTTTATTCTTATGTTTCTTTCGCAGAAAGAAATTTTCTTCCATACAAGCCTCAAGGCATTACTGAAAATGGAAAAAGCAAAATAAAAGGCACTGGAATTCAGTCTGGGATGATCAAAGCATTCGTTGTTTAGCTGTAGATGATGTCTGTGGGCAACCTGGAGCTATGTGGGTGGGGTGGGGGTCCTTCTCTCTGCTGTGTGGGTACTCAAGGGCTGCAGCTCTGCAGTGTCTCAGTGGGGTGTGGGGAGCCCTTCTCTGAGCCCAGCCCCTCTGGAGGCTGCTCTGCATCCCTGCCCTTGTACCCGGCATGCCACAACCCAGGGAGCCCATCAGGGAACTGAAAATACCCGAACTCAAAATGCCTTTGAGCTGTTTATTCTCGGGTCAGCTGTCACGAGGGTCAGCAGAGCTTCACAGAGCCTGGGAGCACCTGCAGCCTGACCCAGCCCAGCAATTACTGCTGCGGGGCCGGGCTAGGGTGGGTGGTCACATCCTGCACAGCAGCGGGTCAGGGAGGGTGACCTTTGCAGACAGGAACAAAAAGGAGGTGAAAAGAGGTGAAATCAGCCATATAATTAGCTGTGTAATTAAACTCTCTCCAGGGCAAGGAACTCGAGGCCAGTTGTGCCTCCTGTGAAGTGCAGCAACACCTCTGACTATAGAGGAATAAAAGCAGTGCTGGGGATGTTTCAGTGACAGAGAACACAGATCCAAAAGCAGTTCTGGCTGCAGATTAAGCAAAAGTCTTTGGGGTTAAACTGGAAGGATTTAGGCATTGCTATTGCCTGGTAATGCAGAAGGCCCCAGTGGGGCAGGGAAAGGCTGAAACAAAGCAAAAGTAATTAAAAAGAAGCAAAGCAGGCAGCACTTCTCTGCTGATAATCTATGCAAACGACAGGGTTTCTTGTTTGGACAATCAATAAACCAGCCCATTTCATTTTATTTTTGTGTGGTTACATGTACTGGCCATATTGTGATAGAAACATTGTGAAGCATTGATTCACAGATAGAAATATATCTGGGTTGCTTGTGGTTTATTAAGAAGATCAAGATAACAAGTGCTGCATTATTGATCTAACCCAGAGGGACACTTCCTTTTTTTCTGCTTGTCAATGAAATCCCATTGTAATTATTTTTTCCCTTTTCTCACTCTTCCTTTCCTCTCACCTCTCCCTATTTCTCAGGGGACACAGTAATGAAGCAAGCACAGAAAGTGTCCGTCAGGACAGCAGTGGGCAGGAGAAGGGTAGAAGGGACACAGGCAGAGGCACTGCAAGGAAAGTGCATTTGCCAGCTTGTAGGGGAGTGTTAATTCTCTTCATTGAGGCTTAACAGGGTTTTGGAGCTTAACAGGAGCTGATGCAGCCTTTTCTGTTTGCACTTTAGAAATCTTTAACTGTGAGTTTAAATCTTTATTTATTTATAAATATTTATTTATCAGGCTCCTGTACAGAGCTGGATTTAGCAAGCATTGGGATCGCTGAGGGAAAGGGAAGGGGAGCTGGTGGATTATGAGCAGAAGGAAAAAGGGAATCTTCTCCCATGGTCCTCCAAATAGACAGGTTGAAGTGTGTTTATCAGTTATGACCATAATGCAACAGTTTTGGGGGACAAGCACAGATAAAAGACATTTCTTGGCTGGAGAGACAATCTTTGAAACAAGAGCAATATTTAGTGGGGCACGGTTTGGTGAGTCCCAGATGAAGCTTTGGTCTCTTGTGTCCCTCTTATGTTCTTTGAGTGGATGTTTCCTCACCTGTCAGTACTCAGATCACAGAACTGGGCAGGTTTCAAGGGCACCTTGTCCCCTCTGCCCTCCCCAGGATTTTGCTCCTCCTGTGAGTTGGAGATCTTGTTGCAGGCATACACTGAAGTTTTTCCATCCCTAATTTTTTCATGTAGCTGTGGGTACCTTGGCTGTGCTTGTTGATGATCAGCCTGGAAAATTCTAGCTGTACAGACCTGCAGTGAATAAACCATTAAACCTTGGGCCAGGCCAGTTGTCCTGTCCTTTGCTGCTGTGCCACCCTGAAGTGACTCAAGGTGTCCTTAGAGCAAACCAGTGAAGAGTCTGGCACTCATCTTTACCTGGAGGGCAAATGCTGACCCTCACTGGAGGAGTGTGGATGCCATTGCTTTGCTGCTGGAAAGGTGATGCTGCAGCTTTTTGAAAATCTCCATTCCTCTTCCCATGGAACTGCCTAAGCACAATTCAAATCTCTTGTCCACTCAGAGGAGGTGGGACATGCTCTTGTCCTTTGTATTTTAATATTTTTATATATTAATGTACTTACAGTCAATAAAATAATGCCTCCATATTTTAGTAATCTATATTTTCAAAATTAATATTTTATATGTTGATATTTTTTCTTTATTTTTATTTTCATATATTTATTTTTGTATTTTTAATGACTGGACTCACTGATCTTAAAGACCTTTTCCAGCCTAAAAGATTCTGTGGTTCTACAATCACCATGAGACCTTGCTCAGCACATTGTTTCCTCCTCTCATCCCTGAATCCTCTGTGCTCCCAGTGTAGCCCTGCCAAGAGCTGCCTCTACCCAGCACTTGCTGCTGTTCCTCCTTCTGCCTCTGTTTGTTGTTCAGTTTGTACAGGCTGAGTTTTCCCACTCCATACATCCCACAGCCCTATAAAATTTAAAAGACTTGCCTGGGTGTAATTGGGTTGTGTTTTGTTTATATAACCACAAGAACAACACGTTTGAGAGAGCAAAAAGTTGAGCACAGCAGAGTTAGGAAGAGCCCAGAATGAATGTGATTTGTTCTTTTAGCTTGTGCTCACGCCTGTTCTGCCCATCTTTATTTGCAGGGCCATATTGAAAAGCTCCCTGTCAGCCCTCCATGTCCTTGCCAGGAAGATGAGGTGCTCTAACACTCCCAGTAAAAGCATCGCTCACTGGTTTGATTTTCCTTTTAATGCAGAATAATTTTGTTTATTTTGTCCTGTTTTCTGAAGCATTTCTGAAACTCATTTGGGCTGAGCTGTTTCAAACCTCTTTAGCCTGATGTTGGTACTCCAGATATAAAATTCTAACCTTGTGGAAAATTTGTCATTATAATCCTAACCAGGTCTGATCAGGGTCACTTGCTGGGCAATGCTACTGGTCCTGATGGTGATGCATGTGGCTGGCAAATCCAATTTATTTATTTATAGAAGAAAAATACAGGCAATCTGAAGCAACCTGAAGTTCTCTTCTTATTTGAGAAGTGACAGACAAATGCTGGAGTGAAGCAAGGCTCAGCAGCTCATAACATGACAGAGATGAATGGGGCTGCTTATCAGCCTTCTCGCTGGTCTTGGATTGGGCACTGAAATTTGAAAGGTTTCTGAGAGTTGTTCAAACTCAATGGTCACTTTACGTTTGTGCCACTGTCAAGGAAGAATAAGGCAAATCCCAAAAGCAGTTCAGGCTTTCTGTAGTTCATAACTACGCTGCTGGTTTAGGTGGATGTGACAGGCAGGTAAACTCACTTTCGCCCAGGCAAAATAACAACATTTCCTACTACAGCAGCAGCAGCTTTACTTGCAGAGGTGGGAGAGGGCATGAATCAGAGAAGATAAATTTTACATTCAGAGGTAGTGTGGCAAGTTCTTATGGCACTTAATAGCTGGCATACTCCCACTGCAAGGGAAGGAGAAAGCAAATTCAATCATTTATGTTACAAAAGTCCCACCGCTCTTTATTATGTGCGCAGATGGTGTCTCGGGAGCTTTGCTGGCTGCCAGTGCTCTGCATGCCTAATGCCAGGCAGGGAGCAGTGCTTTTCCAGCCCAGGTGACAGTGGGAAAACTAATTTTTTCCATTTGCTAGAACCATGTGGATTTCCAACCTCTCCAGTTTCTACATTTCATTTAAACCAACCTTCCAGCCAAAAAGTAAAAATATTATTGCAGACCATGTTTAGCAGAGGCAGAGAGAACAGAAGGTGCACCAAAGAGAACAGATTATGCACCATGGAAGTGAAAATCAAATGCAAACAGAACAAAAAATAGAGAGGTATTGCTGGGCATCTAATGGGACAGGACATGGAGTTGCTTTGTCTTAAATCCTTTCACATAGTGGAGACTTTTAAAGGGTAAAGTGTGAAATAAGCGAAATGTGTGGAAATATGTCAGCTCTGGGAAGAAAATGACCTCACCCAACAGCTCCTTGTTTTTTATGAAGGTTTTTTAAAACAGCAACACCTCCCATAAGAGCTGCATTTCTGCAGCTATTTACACCCAGCCCTAGAGTGGCCTTTTCAAGTCAGTGCCATCTTTCTTGAGCTGGGGCTGCAGCAGTGCATCCATCACCTCACTCTTCCCTCTTGGCTGGGTTTGGGAGAGTGCTCTCAGTAAAAGTTACAGGGCTGTGCAAAGGTCAGATGTGCTCAGCCTCTCTTTACAAGGGCTGCTCTAAGATGTCATTTACTTCAAGCAATAAAACACTGGGGGTTTGTGGTTTCCTCCTCCAGCAGAAAGGTTTTGCAGCACTTAAAAGCTATTGTGTTATGATATACAGCAGCACCAGGACACAGCAGAGCATCATCCCACCTTCAGAGGTAGGAGTTAAAAAACAACAAAGAAGACTTGGCTGACTTTTGAAAATCACAGATCTTGTCTCAAAACTGCTTTGGGCCAGTAGAAGTTAATTCCAAGGTCCTAAAGGCTGACAGAATTTGGCATGGAGCCATCTGATTTCATGCTGATAGAAGAATTAGTGTCAGCAGAGACATTTGGGGGCTTTAAAAACAGAACAACAACCCAGAGGAGATAAATACCATCACGTAGTAGTTTTGTCTTTATTTCTGCTTGTTGTGTGCTGCTGGACGGAAGTGAGCTTCAAAGGAGCAGCTGCACATGGTCAGAAGGTCAGAGGTGTGTGGAATGAGAGCAGCTATTTCACTTTCAATGCCCATCTGGAGTGCCTGTATATTGAATATGCTGGAGGTTGTGGATTTAATGTGAGTGACAGTGAAGACTTTCAGGCAGAATTGCTTCTGTTGCACCCCATTCTAACTAAACCTGAATGATTTCACCAAACCACAGCCTCTGAGCTGCCTGTCTCCTACAGCTGAGAGGGAAAAGAGTTCCTCAGGAGAGTAGCTCAGGAGTTCTTGATTCAGGGTTTGTGCCTGTCCTTCCCCTGGACTTCAGCATATTTAAACATTCAGGTTGCTCTGATAATCTGGACCTAACTTTCTCAGAGCTGGGAACCCACAAATGGAGACTGAGCTTACTGAGAATTTTGCCCTGGATTTTTTCATTTTCCTACTTTCTCTTTAAAGGGTCCTTGCTACAAAACTTTCCAGACTTCTTAAATGACCTAATTAATGAGGAATTTGCAGAGCACTTTATGGGCGTGTCCTTTTCTTCTGTTTAGGTGTTGTTGCTACAATCAGTGCTTTTCTCTTGCTCTTCCTTATGGCTTTATTGTTGGTTGTGAATTAAAAGACCAAAGAAAAGAGCAATGCATGTTGGCCATGCTCAGATTGCCCTGATGCCCAGGTGAACTGCAGGTCATGCTCAGGGCTCTGAGGGGTGGTCATTTGTCTTAGCATGTAAATCTGCTGACTTCTGAAAGAAATTTAACATTTCCAGCCTTTCACCTCCAGCAGTGCTCGCAGAGCTGACCCCAGGGGCTGGCCCAAAGGGAACTAATAAGATAATTTGCAGTGGGAAGCTGGAGAAGTCGATAACAATGAATATTTAAGTGATAAAATTTTCCACTGCCACCACTGAAATTTTTTCTCCCTACTAATTACTGCCATTAATAAAGTCCTGCCAACACCTGGCTAATGAGGGCTCAGCACCAACTTTACTTAAACTATGGCCTTTTGTTTTCTTGGTTGTGCAATGTGTGTGACAGTTGCCAGGCTGCTGAGTATGAAGGTTTTAGAGAGGTTAATAGAATATGGAAACAGCTTTACAAGAAGTCTATGCTGATGAAAATGGAAAATATTCTTGAAAATAAGCTGAAAGGGTTCAGGTAAGTTCTGCTTGTTTCCTATCAGGTGTTCAGAGAGGTGGCTGGTTCTGTCTTCTGCTTTCTAGGCTGGGGCACTGAGAAACTAAATCTGGTTGAAGATGTTCCAGCTCATTACAATAAGGAGCACTGGAGCAGAAAGGCTTTAAAGATCACTTAACCCCCCAACTATTCTAGGTTTTGTTTTCTGCTGCTGGAAGCCAGGATGGAATATGAACTCTTGAGTTTCAGAGTGAGTTCTATACACCAGTTTATGAAAAGAAGTGCTCACTGGAAGGGAAATGAAAATCTCCATTTTCTTCATTCAGAGCCCTTTGTTGATGCTGTGAACTCATCTCCATCTGGATGACTCCTTTTATGGTGTTTAGATAGAGGTGAAATTCCCAGTGTGTGCAAGAAGTGAACCAGCCCCTCAGGACACCTTGCCACAAAGGGTGCTTTACAGCTTAAAATTAACTTATTTGCAACTTATCCATAAATCTTATTGAAGAGGAAGTTTCACCTGTTTTTAACTATTTTTGAGTCAAGTGCCTCATAGTAGACCCTGATGGGCACAATGTGGTTTCATTTTGAGTTCTGAACTGGGGCAATGGTGGGAATGTCTCCCAGGTGAGTTTTGCAGGCTTCGGGGGAGGCTGTGAAGAACCAGCTGTGATGTGGAACTCAAACCCTTCCCTCGGGGCAGATCTGAGCCCTCTGAGAGCGTGGAATTGCTTCTGGGAAAGGTTGGGGGTGTAACTGCAGAACCAAAAAGTCAGCCTGACTCCCGTGGATGAGATTTGGGCTGGGAATTTCAGTTGACACCAAGCTCTGGCTTCCATCATTTCAGAATTGTTTCATGTTTATACGGTGTAATTGCCGTTAAATGTGAGCTCTCTGAGCTTTATTAAAAATAGCACCACATTAACCTAACGAGTTTTTACAGACAGGATTGATAACGTTTATTAAAGGGTGTACATAATGTGTTTGGCTGCAATAGAAGATTGACCTGAGAGGTCTTTGTGATCCCAGTTGCTCCTGTTGCAGGCAAACCACCCACGAGAGGACACCAGAGCCTCGTGTGCCACTTGTGGGGCTGTGAAAGGGGCATCATTAAAAAGTATTTTAATGCTTAATGAATCTGTCAGCTCTGGGAAAAATATTTGCTGCTGTGACACCTCCTTTGGCAGAGCCACCTCAGGGATTGGTGCTTGTGGAGGAGGTGTTGGATGCCCCGGGACAAAGGCATTACAGAGGGACCTTTGGAGGAATGTGCTCCCCACTGTCCTGTCTGTTCCTTCTTTGTGGCTGACCCAAGAGGTGGCAACTCCCACGGAGCAGCAAATCCCCCGGGGTGGTCTGTGGGAAGGGCTGGGTCCGAGCTCCTGTCCCATTACTCAGTCCCTGGGAGAGGTGATGGTGCCTGCAGTGATTCACCGCCCTTCCTGCCATTCCTCACTGTGCTCAGGACAGCCCAGCTCCTGAGTCATGGCCATAAAAGCAGGAGAATAATGGCTGTGTGGCCATGAAGCCTCTGTGATAGATTTCGGCTCTGCTTTTCCTTAAAAAAAAAAAAAAAAAGTTGAAGAGGAATTGTAATTGAAATGAGCCTGGTGAGGGTGGGGAATTTCCCTGGACAAGGTGAAGCAGCAGTCAGAGCAGGAGTGTGCAGGGTGGTTGTCACCAGGTCCTCAGTGCTGCCGACCCACAACCCTTTAAAAGTCGAACCAGGTTCTCCTAAAAATCTGCAATCCTAGTTTTTCATCTCTATTTGAAGTCCTCAGGGCTTACGGATAAAACTGCCTTAGCAACCTCTGGTGCTAGAAACTGATGTTTCTTTGACTGCTAGATTCAGCTCATCAGATTGATTTCCATGTAACTTCTGGGCTTTCCTGGAGAGGGGATCCTGAAAGAAAGCAACAAAGACCTTTAGGATGAGTTCAGCCTTGTGGTCAATGAATGCAGCTCTCCATTTACAAGGAATGCCCTAGAAAGTGCTTAGTGCAGATTTGGCAGTGGCAGCAGCCCCTCACCGTTGCTTCTTCCAAGGAGTGTGCTTAACTGCTGGCATTTCTTGTGTTATTGTCTTTTTAACAGCCCCAAAGTTTCCCTTAAAATAAATGAACAAACGGTGGTGGAGTAGGAAGTGGAATGGCTGATGCTGAATGACAGAATTGATGTGGCAGATTCCGGGGAGAAAACTTGAGGAGGCCCAGGGAAATAGAGGAGCAGGAAAGGGGGGGGGGGGGGGGGAAGGAAAAAGTAGGGATTGCTGCTCAAAAGAGGGAGAAAAAATAGCTGGAAAAGGGGTGGTGGAAAGTTGGAAGCGCGTGACAGAGAGCCTTCCACCATTGGTGGTCCAATCACGAAGGGAGATCTCTGTAAATATTTAACAGGGAGGGCGTTGAGGGGAAATTGCCTGCAGGCAATGTGTGTCTGGGGCCAGGTTTCACCTGCTCTCCCGCGTGGAGGGAATGCAGACAGAGCCCTGTCAGTCAGAGCCAGCAGGGACAGGACGTGACAGGGGTTGGAACTGAGAGAGCCAGGGATGAAAACCTACTGCTCCCACAGACTCGGAAATAAAAGCTTCGGATGGCATTTTTTATTTCCCTGGGTTGCACCTTTGTTTTTAAAAGGAGGGAAAAGAAGAAGGTTATTTGTGGAGGTGTTAAGTAACAGAAAAATCCTTGCCTTCAAGATGCTGCTGGTTTCTCATTTTTTATACTTTTTTTCTTTTATCCTGGATGCTTCACTCTACAGCATCTTCACAGGCTGAGGAATAAAACATGACATAACTAAGATGTACAGTGTGCTTTTTGGCTAAATGGTAGGACTGGTGAAACATTACAATCATTTTCCTGGCTTTTATTTGAAATCATAAGGAGTTAAGTGCATCAGATTGCTGGACTTATTTTTTTTCCCTTCTGTGAATGAAAAATTGAAGGAAGAGTGAGGTAGTTAATTTAGGAGTTTGTTGGGAGAATATACTGACTATGACACCATTAATTGAAATAAAGAGCAGGAAACATCCTGAGCTGCAGGAAAAAAAAATATAAGGGAATGTTTGGCAAATGACATAAAATATGAGATCTCAGGGTTCAAATTTACTGCTAATGCAGTTTCCAGTTACCATTCAGTGGTGAATGTTAAAAGCAGGGAATAGAGAAACAGGGTGGGCTTTGGGAGAGGATCTGGTGTGGAGGTTTTTTTTCCTAGTATCTCACAAATTAATAGAGATTTTTCAAAATATATTCACTGAATCCCTACAAAAAGCTACCTTTCAATATCTCTGTTTTAAGGAATACACAGTAATTGTGGAACAAGTTTCCAAATGTAAGGATTTATTAAGGTAGACATTAAATCCATATGTAGATACCCAATATTTGTTTTCGGCATTTTGCTGTCAGAAAATGTCAGCAAATAAATGATAAGAGGTGTCTTTGGGTGCCTGGGATGATTATTTAGATACATTTGTAAGAAAGACTGACCAGGATGGGATCATTTATTATAAATAACACCAACCAATAGTCCTGTAAATCCAAAATGTTGATGTTGAAAATGGTTTCTTTTGATTATCCTTCATGGTTAAATAGGATGAAATAAAACGAGTACATGAAGCCCTAGAACTGCTCTTCTTTTACTGAGGAATATTAGTGGAGGGAGGTTGCCCAGAGCAGCTGGGGCTGCCCCTGGATCCCTGGCAGTGCTCAAGGCCAGGTTGGACAGGGCTTGGAGCAGCCTGGGACAGTGGGAGGTGTCCCTGCCATGGCAGGGGATGGGACTGGATGGACTTTAAGGTCCCTCCAACTCAAACCATTCTGTGACTCTGTAACACCGTTAAGACTTGAAGCCATTCTTTTGGATGAGATCCCTGAATCCAGAGAGAGGGGGAAGAATACCCTTCATGTGTGAAGCCATGAAGGTGACACCTCTCCTTGGGGCCAGCAGCTCTGCAGCACCAGCGGCAGCCTTGGCACTGCTGCTGTGACTTCAGTGCTGGGCACACAGGAGGAGCCAGGTTCCTGTCGTTGTGTTCCTGACTCTCCCAACTTTAAAGGGCTCTGTTGTCCCATTGCAGTGGGTTCTGAGGATTTCACACAGCTCAGTGCCTGAGTAGATCTTGAGGAGAACAATCCTTTTCAGAAAAAAAATAAATTGATTTGTAAATAGCAGCAGAGATAAGAAAGGGAATCTCTAGTGGGAATAGGCATGCCAGGAATGCTGCAGTGACAAGATCAATTTGCTTCGATCAGTGCAGTGCCTGAGACTGCAGCAGCAGCTCTTGTCTGGAGGTACATGTGCCCAGGGACTGTGTGGGCTGGGCTCTCGTGGGCTGCCTCTGCTCCCTGTGGGCACATTAAGTGTCCCAGCAGAGCAGCAGAGACACAAGTCTAGGGAACATAATTGTACACCTGTGTATCTTCTCTCAGAAGATGCTCTGCTTTGAAGTTTAAAACTTTAGGGGTGGGATATTAGCACAGAAATTAATTTTTAGACAGCAGTGTTATCTGGTTGGAGTAATTGCTTATTATCTGCTTCCCTGGGGATTTAAGCTCTTGGAAACGACTATTTACATCTCAGTGAGTGCTAAAAGGCAGGAGAAAATTGCACTCAATCGTTTCAAGGCTCTGCTCTGGCTCTCTGAAGTGCCAGGAGGAAAAGAGAGTTTAGAGGAAACTTTCTCCTCACCTGTCTGTTCCAGGAAGTTCCTGGGTTGGAAGGGACCTTAAACACATCTCATTCCATGGGCAGGGACACCTCCCACTGTCCCAGGCTGCTCCAAGCCCTGTCCAGCCTGGCCTTGGGCAGCCACAGCTTCTCTGGGCACCCCATGCCAGGGCCTCCCCACCCTCACAGGGAACAATTTCTTCCTAATATCCAACGTAAATCTGCTCTCTGTCAGTTTGAATCCATTTCTCCTTCTTCTGTCACTCCAGGCCCTTGTAAATTGTCTTTCTCCATCTTTCTTGTAGGCTCCCTTCAGGTGCTGGAAGAGATTATATGTCTTTGATTTTTAATGCTATTTAATACATGAGTGACCTCAGTTCTGGTGAATGGTCATGCTGGGGTGTGAGGGATAGAGAAGTTTTATTATTTCTTCTTTGTCTTTTTTATTTATTTATTTGTTTGTTCTAAAGTCTACAGTAAACACTGCCATAAACTATGCTGATGTAAAACAACTGCAAATTGAGGCATTATTTCATGTTATTTGTACCACAATTTTATTGCATTCCCAGTTATTTACAGTATGTAAATAAGCTTCATAGTGTAGAAAAATGTTCTGCTATAACTCAGTTGTTTGAGCATTAAAAGGAAGGGGGAGGGAATCAACCAAACCCCATAGATGCAGGCAGCAATAAGAGATTATGGATAATACTATGGATATTTTTTCGTTTTTGTTATAGGATTAGCTCTGTTTGAAAATAGCACCCATTTCCTGAAACACTGAAATCTGTGTACTTCAGCTACCTGCATTGTGCTATAAATCCATAATGACTGTTTTCCATCAAATATCGTGTTACAATTTGAATTATTAAATACTAAATTGCTGTGTATGGATTGTGAAGCAATGAGAATTTCCTGCCAGTTGAAAGGGAGAGCTACTGTGGGTAAGAATTCAGCCTTTGATGAGCAATGCAGCATCTGTAGACATAAGCAATTATATGCAGATGGAGCCCAGGCAACACAAAGATAAATGGAAGGTCCTTTTAAATCCTGCTTGCAGCATTCCCTACATGAATATGGACTGCAGCGTGATTGTTTGGCTTCTTCAGGGCTTATTTTTCATCCCACTGAATGTAAAGGTAAAAACATCTATTAATTTCAGCAGCAGCAGGGTGGGCTGCTTTGGGACAAGATTACAGCAGGCTAAAAATTTTGGGAGAGAATTGAAAAAATTTTTTTGAGAGAAGGTAGAAAACTTTGGCAGAAAAATATTACATGGGTGCAGGGAGCTTGAAGAACCTGTTCAGATGAGGAAGAGGTTGCTTTGTTTATCTTCATGCTATGTTGGTGTATTGGGTGTATTTCCAGGACCCTGGTCAAGGATAATTTCATGTATTTTACTGGAAGAATCACAGTGTTTGGCTAATACAACATGGAAATAAGGCATTGTAATAAAAGGCAGCAGAAAGAAGAGATCCATTCTGGCAGTCCTGGCCAAAAAAAGAGATGTTTGAAAGCCAGATGCAGTTTGTGTTTAGTGGACCCCATGTGTCACAAATCAGGAGACAGGGTACTGCAGGTGGTGTATTCTACATGGTTCAGGAGGCAGTGACATCCCTGGATGGGATGAATGGACAATGTCAGCTCCCCATGTTTAGAGATCATGGGAGGGTGAGAGAGGTGCTGTGCAGGGTTTGTAGGAATGTGTTTGTAGGAAATGAAGTCCCATGTCAGGCTGTCACGGGTGAGGCTGGTGTGGTGTCACACAGCCACTGGTCCCTGTAGTCACTGACAGGACGTGACTGCCTGCTTAATGTGAGCACAAAACTCTTCATCCTGCTTGGAATTCATCTCCTGGTTCACACAGAGATGAACTCTCAGCTTCCCTGCAAAATATTTAGAAAACCAGACAAATCCCTTCTGTCAACTTTCATCACGAACCGCAATGTGAAGATGGCTCTTTCAGCACTGCTGCCTTCTCCTCAGGACAGGCAGTGCCTTCCTGGCAGCCTGCAGGGCTGGCCCTGCCTGCTGACAGTGTGCTGGAAGCTGTGCTGGCTCGAAGGGACTTTGTTTCAGGGGCAATAAATCTCCTTTTTGGGCAGCAGGATTTCCCACTGCTTTACCCACCAGCCAGAGGAAGGCAGCTGCCTGCAGTGTGCTGTCACTGTTGGGTCTAGCTGGGAGCTTGGCACCTGTAGGAACACAGAAACTCTTGAAGGCCTCAAAGGCAGCAAAAGCAAATGTGGTTAAAATCAAGCTGCTCGGTCACATCAGAGTGGGGAGGGTCTGCACTGCCATGAGTGGTTTAGTTGTCACTGTCCTTCTGCACAAGCTGCTGCTTTAAAGCCCTTTCAAAGGGAGGGGAAGGTGCTCCAGGGGCTATGCTGTGCCCTAGGACAGAGCAATTTGTGCTGCACCTTGTCCAGTGCTGAGCTGCTCTTCTAGTGTGTGATGTGTGTTCGTGCTGTGTCCTCCTGGATGTTTTGAAAGTACATCAACATCAGATCTTCACATAGCTCCTTTGGATAAAAGCTGTGGAACCAGATTCCTAGCTCCTCTTTAAGCCTGATGGCACTGCAGTGGTGCAGAGAGAATTTGGAGTGCTTTGGAGGCAGCCTTTGAAGAGCAGAAGGAAGTAGAGCTATTCCTCCATTATTATTTTTTCAAGCAGCACACACCTGGTTTCTCAACCTTTGTTGAGACTGATGTTGTCAGGTACAAGCCTCCATTTCCTTTTACCCCCAAGTGCATCCCCCAGCACTTTTATCTTTGCTTCCTTTCCCCTGCTTCTAGGAGTCACTCTCCCAAGCTCAGTGTGCTGGGATTCAATTGGTATCACAAAAAGCCCCAACCAACAGAGCAGGATGAGCCGTGTCCAGAGCTTTTCTCTGTATGTTTTCAATGGCTGTCATGATCAGGCCCCCCCAGTAATGTGCTGCAATGAATCAGCACCTTGCAGACGTGGAATAAATTAGTCTTGAGAGAAGAACTTTACCGTAGAAGCAACATAAACTTTGTTGTATTACCCTAAGGTGCCCAGTAATTGCTGTTGATTGGAAGGGAAAAGCCATCCAGAGGAGAAATGCAATTTGTTGCTGTGGCTACTAGCTGCCAGATTTATTATCTCTCCTCTTTCTCTCTGAGAGTTGTAAAATACACCACATATTCAGCCTGCTTTCTTTTATTTTTGTTATTGTTTTTGCTTTGTGGTTGGTTTTTGTATTTATTTCAGAGTAAACCCTGTCTGCAGGTTTATAGCAGGCTCAGCATTGCTGTGGACTCGCACTGTAATGCTCAGTGCTGGCATCTGCTCAGAGGCTGCCACTGAAACATAAAACACCTTTCCCTGAAGTGCCCTCGGTGTCTCGTCCTGAGGTGGAGCCCAACCTTGGCTCCATATTAAGGGAAAAGTGGAGAAAACATCTGGGACATTGAGTGGCCATGGCAAGAATTTTCACAGTTTCAGGGAAACGTGGTTCTAATGCATACACACATATTGTGGATGAAAAATAAATAACTTAATTTCAAAGATTAATTGCTTGTGCAATGTTTTATACTTATAAAATTGGGAAGGCGAGTGAGACACAGAGGAAAGTTTCAGAGTGAGAGAGAACAGCGGGAAGTGCCAAGGAGGAAGGCAGGGCCTTTCCCTATAGGAAGAGGCAGGGTTGATTCTCCTGTCCCTCTTTAGAATTTTGGGAAGAACTTGGAAAAGTCCTTTCAGCCCTGAGTGCAGTAACAGCACTGCTCACCTTGGTGCTGAGTGGGCAGGGATTGCTGCAAGGTGCAGACCATTAGGGATGCTATTGCCCCTCTTCATACTGATAAAACTCATGGTAGTGTGACCATCTGCTTTCATCTGCATCTGCCTTCCACTGATAGGGATTTGCTTTTCATGGGCTGAGTCCCAAATTCCACTAACACCTCCTAAAGACATGTCCTGCAGAGCAAAGCCATGTGTTAAACATGGCACAGGAAATTGTTACACCACAAATGAAAGCTAATGCATCAAGAGAGCACAGCATCTTCTCCAGAGGCTGCTTTTTAGCACAGTAAATGAGGAAAATATTTTGTTGGCTCTTACATGGTCTGGGACTTAAGAAGTCTTAGTGGTGTCTCCTTGACAGGAGCCTGGGAAACTGGCTTTTGATAGAGGAGCCTCTTGGGCCAGGAGTAGCTTTCTGAGGTCTCCTAATTTCCTCTGAAAAGGTGCTCAGAGCTTTATTTGGACTGCCAAATGAATATTTTGATTAAACATCCTGATTTACCTTTTGGAAAAAGAAAAAAAGATTTTTTTTCCTCACTCTGGAAGAGGGTTATTTAGTTAGGTTGGCAATAGAAGAGAAATTCAGTAGGGTACAGGAGACTTGTAAAGTGACCACTGCACTCTCCTGGGTAATATTCCTCACTTTTCCCTTCCTCATGTGACCTGACTACTGGGATCTCATCTAAACGCCCTTCATCTATTCAAACTGAGGCTAAAATCCATCTCTTTACCACCACCTCATACTGTTTCTTGTTGTTTCCTCATGTTTCCCTGCTGTTTGCTGCCCTGTGGTTCCCAGCCTGGACGTGCTTCTGTTTTCAAGCAAGTCCTGTTTTTTTTGTGTCCCGTCAGCACTTTGGGACTTTGTCTCCCAGTCTGCTGTCCTTGCTCTCAGTCCTTCGGCTTTGTGCAGCTCCTTGCTGGGTCAGGATGTGCCATTTTGAGTTCCACAGGTGATGGAGCTTTTGTCTTGTAACTCCTCAGTGCTGTGGGGTGAGGTCTCCTTCTGGAGAGCTGAGGCTTCATCTCACTAAACACGGGGCTACATTTTCCAAATAACTCAGATTTTTAACTGATCAGGTAATGAAAGAACTCCAGATTTTTGACCCTGCCTCACCTATCAACTCTAATGCCAGACCTCCCAGCCAAACCTTGGCAGCACAGGGCAAGCTTAGATGTGTAGAGGTTTGTAAATAAAATGGGATTTGCTCTGGGATCTTGACGGCAGCCTGAGCTTTTCTGCAGACACAAACTGCAGCTTCTGGGTGCTGTGCACTTGCAGAAACTCAGGTCTTTGCACAAGGCAGAGAAGGAATGTGCAGCCCAAGGGGAACATGGCCCGTGAGCTCAGGCAGAGGGTGTCCATGAGAGCCAGCAAACTTGTCACCACAGTTCACTAATGACCTCAATTACTGTGACAGCTTCCTGATCCCACACCAGCTTTTGAGCTGGTTCCTTGATCCCTGTTTAATGACAGTGCTCCCACAGTTAATTTTTATATTTATGGCCCCTGCCCTCATATTCTTTGGGTCTGTTAAATTTTATGCTCTGTGAAACTGTTCAGGATTCGTGGTGACCCCTGTGCTGCCCCAGCTGATGTGCACCAGAGCCAGCCAAAGATCCCAAAAGCTTGCAGGAAAAGAAACTTGAAAATCCTGATGTAACAAGTTCAAACTGGGCAAATTTGAAAAGAGTTCTTGGAATTTTTCAGCCTCTAGAACTAGTTCTGTGTCAGGAAACATTTTTCTCTCATTAAAATATGCAGTATTTTTTCACAGGAATTAATTGTAAAAAATCTATGTGTTGTCTCTGGAGTTTGGGGGATTTCAGATTCTTGTTTGGCTCATATTCTTTATCAGGTAGAAACTGTGGATTTTTAAAATGGTGATATAATATCCCACAATTTATTTATATTTGCAATCAGATATTATTTAAACTCCAGTGGTTGTCTATTCTTATTTAATGTATAATAGTTTTATCTTGGATTTCAATACATTCATAGGCTGAATTACTGTTATAATTAAAATGAAGGCTTTTTTTTCCTATTCCAAATGAAGTTATTGGTTCAGCCATAGGTTTTTAAGAGAAGCAGGGAGATTAATGTTATAACCCAGGCTAACTTCTTGACTAACACAAGTCATAGGATTTCACTCACTGAAGTATCCACCCCAAAAACTTCTGGTTGACCTGGAATGAAAATGTGTGTATGTGTGTACAAAATTCAATCTCCTTTGAAAGATATGAAGTGATGGAAAAGCTACTGTGTCCCTTGACAATCTGTTCCAATTTGTTAGAAAAAGTTCTCCTAACTCTTCCTCAGACCTCCCTTCAGATAAGGTTGGAGTCATTTAAACTTCCAGTCTCATCACTGCTTTGCCTGCAAATATTTTCTGTTGCAAGTGCTTACAGCTGCTGTTCAGGTCATCCCCACACTTAATTTCAAGAGTTCATTGGAACCTCTAGTTCTCTATACAGCCCCTGGAGTTTTGTTGTATTTGAAAAATCAGTATTTGATTGGCATCCATAACAAAATGTGCACAGGAAAAATTCACACGAGGAGACAGAGGACAAGTCAGCAACAGCCTGATTGCAGGAAGGTGTCAGCTAAGCCAAACACCGCTGGGCTGGGTAAATAAAAGAAATTAAGGTGCTTGTGGTTTTGATTTTCCACCTGTAAGTAACACAGTCGCTTTTGGAGGCCACTCCTGGTTTAATCCCAAAATCTGGAGCTCCCATCTCCAGCAGACTCTGGAGTTTGTGCCTCCATCAGGAGTGCTCCCCTTTGGAGCAGGTGGAGCAGCCTGGGTCCTGAGTGTGCTCTGAGTGCTCTTTGCACTGATGTTTCCCTGGAGGCAGAGTGAAACTGTTTGGGTTTAGCTGGGGCTGTTACTTGAGGTGCATTGCACTGCTGTTACAGAATCACAGTTATTTAGGTTGGAAAAAACCTCCAGGATCATCAAATCTGACCTGTGCCCAATCCGCACCTTGTCAGCTAAAGCAGAGCACTGAGTGCCACATCCAGCTTTTCCTAGGACACCTCCAGGGATGCTGATCCCCACCTCCCTGGCAGCCTGTTCCAGAGCCTGGGACACTTTCAGGAATGTTGAAGGCATGTGTCCAAGGGGGCTGGTGCCCTGTTAAATCCTGGGTTTGCCCCCAGCCATCAGGTCTGTGCTTTTAAACTGGCCTCACCCCAGTTGTTGCAGCTCATCTTTGGAGAGAACAGCTGGCTCATTCCACCTCCCTGCTCTGTACATTCTGATTCTTTAATTTCCTTCTGATTCTCTCCACTTTTCTTGCTTTCTTTGCTCCCAGGCCATTCCCCTGAAGCCCTGCATTGCCCTTCCACTTGGCCTGGTGTTCATGTTCACTGTCCCCTGCCTTATTCCCCTCACAATTCAGTGTTTCCTTGTAAATCCACCTCAGCTGCTCCATGCCTGCCCTGTGCCTCCAGGCACTTCTGCCAGCACAATTTGTGAACATTTTGTCGATGTTTCCATTCTAGTTACCCATCGGATCTGCTCGCTACATGAATTCCCTGTCTTTTTAGCTGGTCACAGCTCAGGGCGTGGAGGGGAAGGAAATAATTGCTGCAGGGCACAGGGGTCAGGGTGTTTGGGTGCTCCTCTTCTACTCTTTAACAACCTGAGTGGTGGCCATTAACCATGGCAAAAACAGCTGTCTATTTCCAAGTATATAAGAGTATATTTATGAGTATATTGTGAGAAGGCATGAAAATCTGGATATTCTGTTTAATAACTAGAATTTAAAATGCTGGGGTTCTCTTTATTCTGGCCAATCAACATATTTTTTGCCTTGAGCACTGCCATTCTAGTACCACAAAAACCCCTCAATTAAATAAATATTTAAACCTGTAAATTGCAGTGAACAGAAGTGACCAGAATTGGTACCCAGTGATGGCATGCTCTGAGCTTCAGTGGTTAAATGACTGCTTAAATGTTTTTTAATACTTTGCATCTTTCAGTAAAATAGACCTGAGGCTGTCAGAGTCCCCTGAAGGTCCCAGCCCTTGGCTCTGTGGCCCTGAAGCTCTCTCCTAGTCATGGAGGTCAACACCAATGTTAGGTAATTCAGTGGAGATGCAGCTGCTGTAGAAGAGCTGGGGAGGACAGTGTGGGCTAAAGATTTAAGGAGAATTTGCTCATTTCAAAAGCGGTGGTAGCCTGCTGCATGTCTGGGACCCTGCAATGCCAGGGTACAACAGGGACAGCTGCTGCAGTACCACCATGGTGGATGATAACTAATGCTTCTTTGCATTGTATTTATGTTTTCTGGAGAGAAATGTTTATTAGTGCTGAGTGATGATGGGGTCTTTGGGTTTTTTTAATCTGTTATTTCCTGATCCACTGGTAAATCTTAACTATTCTCATTCTGCTGTTGTTAATTACCTGAATGACCCTTCCAGAGCTGATTGGTGTTTGGACAGGCTGGGCAGCCTGGCCCACCAGACCAACTGGAAGTCTGGTCCAAGTGGAAAAACAAAAGCAAAAAGAGTGGGAGGCAGAGCTTGCCAGCTCTTGGGAAGAATATTCCAGCTTCAGGGGGACTTGGAGAGTTGCTTCCTTTGGATCTTTCCTCAAATGCCACCTCTGCCTGTCTTGTCCCAGGCCCCAGTCTGGCTTGGCTGGATCAGTTGATTCCCACAGGATGCACTGTGGAGCCAGGGCAGATTCTTGGATGTTTGAAGGAGAAAACCTGGCTCAGGCCAAGACCAAAGACAATCTTTTCCAAAGGGTTTTTGGTTGCTGCTTCAAAGCTGCAGTGCTGCCAACTCAGGAAGTGAAGTAGGAAACAAAAAACCAAAACCAACCTTCCCCACAACCCACTGAATTGTAATCTTTAAATCATGAGATTTGGAAAACAAACAAAATGTCATTAAATTTTTTTTATTGTGGTTCCTTTGGCTTTTAATCTTCTTACTCTCATGGGTGATATTGTTCTTCATTTAAAATTCCCCATAACCGCAGATTCCTCTGACGGAGGCTGGGATAATCCTTTCTGAGGAGAGTTACCCTGCATTAATTTCTTGTCTTGACTCTTTTCCTCCCTTTTTGCCTACTTCACCCTACCTTTTTGTTATGCAGAGACCTGCACTGGAGCTACCAAATGTGTCTGGGGAAAATGATAGGAAAATTATTATAACTACTTCACACATATTATGTTTTCTGATTATTTTTCAATAAAAATGTATGTTGCTTGCACAAATGTTATATGTGAAAGTGTAATTGCATCATCAAATGCTGTCTACTTGCTAACAAAAGTATTAGCTCAAATAGAGCTTAAGGTAACTTAGTGTTATAATTATATTTAGAATCTTTCAATGTATCTCACAAAATGTGTCGCAGACATTCCAAGCACTTAAAATAGTTTTAAATCATTCTCATTTCTTCCATTCTCATGGAGTTTCTGTCACCTCCATGGTGATATAAATTATACAGTAATTACACTAAATATAAGCTCAATTAACTGTAATTAACTGTCCAAATAACTAGTACTAATATATACTAATTTTAATTCTCTTTTGATTTCAAGGCTTCAAGAGTAATTGTTTGCATGGTGGTGGGGAAGGGGGTGAAACATTTGCCTCTGCAGAGCAACCTGAGTGAGAGGTATGAGACCAAAACCCACCAGGACTTGGGCATCACCTCTCTGGGCTGCATTCTCACCTGTCTGAGGCAATTCTCAGCCTGTATCAGTACCAACCTGTTTGATGGAAAAAGCTGAGGCCACTAAATATCCCTTGGGAATGTTGGTTAATTAATCCTTGTTCCTTGCTCTGTGACAGTTGGTCTCTTTTTTATCTTGCAGTGGGGAAAAAAAAACCCATGCATGGAGCTTGGGATTTATATCCACCCTACAAAGGGTGTGTTCCTGTCAAACCCATCAGAGGCTGCCAAGAGATTGTTGGGTTTGGTTCTGTTTTGTTTTTAATTTGATGGGAGAGGGAAGGAGAGGAGAGTTCCTGATACTTTTATTCAGCTGACTAAAGAGCTCATGTTAACATTCGCTTTTTAAAACACAGCGTTGGCCTGTGTGTAAAATGAGCTTTGAAGTGCAGAGCTGACAAAGCCCAGGGGAAAGCGTGCCTGTGATTAACAACTGCTGGAACACTGCAGCAACTCCACTGGAATGTTTAGAGGAAACCTTTTCTGTGTGAGCAGGAAGAGCTGCTGGGCTGAGACAGGCCCTGGCTGTGGCAGGAGTTTTTGGTGATTCTGATGTTTTTTTTTTGGGCTACTTAAAAACAGAGGCCAGACAAGATTAAGGGAATAAAAAGCAGGTATATTTGTTGAAGGGCCTTCAAGGACTTTTAGGGCAGACGAAGGTCCCCCAAGAGGTTACACACAAAATTGACAATGGGTCATGGGTTTTCACACTTTTATAAGTTTGGTCCATTTTCATATTGGGGGTTCATTTCCCAGTTACAGCATCAGGTAATGAAGTCATTTACCCCAAGTTTGCTCCTGCAACTCACGTTTGTTTCCACCTCTCAGGGCCTGAGCCAGTCAGGTGTCCTTGATTGCCAGGCCTGGAGAGGAATTGTTGTGTCTGACCAAAAAGCAGCAGCTGGCACTGGGTATGGAGTTTAGGGTTATGCACTAAAGAATTTCAGGATTACAAATATATGAAAGATGTAAAAGCCAAAATCCTATGGCATGAACCCTTTGTCCTCCACCTACACCCCTGGGAATGTCTTGAACCGACAGGTGAGGTGTGACCAGCACCTGACAATAATCACCACTGAGGTGAACAAGTCACTGTGCATTGGAAATCTTTGCAGTTTAGACTTGTGATGTGTTAGTTGGTTTGAGGTTGGGGCATTTTTGCCTTTTTTTTTTTTGGTAGGTTTTTTTTTTAATTAGTTAATTTGGTTTTTTTTGTTGTTGTTGTTTTGTTTTGGGTTTTGATTTTTTATTTGAGTTGCCTTTTAGGGCCCCAGGTTGCATTTCAGTAGTTCAGTAGCATGCAGGGTTCTGGTTCTTCAGGATGGGCTTGGGTGCTTTTAGAAAATATTTTAACAAAAAATCCATATTAGTGAGTTATACATCTGTAACTCTGCAGATTTATTTTAAATATACTTATATAACACAGCAGGTTAACCCATTCTTTCTTTTCTTTAATCTACCTTCCACAAGTGGAGATTTCTCTGGGAGACATGAGCCTGAAGCTCTCTTCTCACTCTCCTTCCAGCAGTGATTTGCATCCTTCCTTCTACATCACAGAGCCTCAAAATGCATCCCATCCACTGGTGGGACTGTGCTGAGCACAGATTGATGTAATTAGGAAAAAATTGTTCCCTGTGAAGGTGGGCAGGCCCTGGCACAGGGTGCCCAGAGAAACTGTGGCTGCCCCTGGATCCCTGGCAGTGCCCAAGGCCAGGTTGGATGGGGCTTGGAGCAGCCTGGGACAGTGGGAGGTGTCCCTGTGCATGGCAGGGGTGGAATGAGATGAACTTTAAGGTCCCTTCCCACCCAAATTATTCTGTGATTCCATGATTTTAGAGACATTCTTAAGACCAGATCCAAGCCTGTCCAAGGCTCAGTGTCAGTGCTGGGCTCAGACACTTGCAGTTCTTGGCTTTGAGATTTGGGGATCTGAGACTGGCTGATGCAGAATGAAATACGAGCATCCTGAATTTTTGATGTTGCAGTTCAAGTATATTTGGGCTAGATTCATCAAAGGAATAACCGGGAGAGATATTTTTCATTTGTAGAATCTTAATGAATACATGACTCTGCTATTCATTATTTATCTGCTTTCGTATTTTAATTAATAGTTCTACTGGCCATTTCTGAGGTTTTTTTCCCCCTTATTTATAGAAAGCCATAATTTAAAAAATATTGAGTCATGCTGATGTTTGTTACCTTTCATAACTTTTCCTTAATATTAGGACAGAGTGAACTTTGCTGTAACTTTTAAATGCATAAATGAAGGAGAAGAATGGCTTTTACTTGGCTGTTCCTTTGAGCCCTTTCAGAATTTGTGGTTTTTCTGCCCCCAAAATGCTTTTGCAATGCAGCTGACAAGATTTTATCCAGGGAAGGAGGTGTTTTTTTGTGCGAGAAGGAACCACTAGAGGACACCACCAGATGACACATAAACAAACACAGCTGTAAGCAGAGAAGGTGTGGGGGGGAAATTAGTAGGGAATGGGAAAATGCTGATTCCTAAGGTTTTGTAGGGATGAATGGAGCTAACCTAGCACCTCCTCATTGCCAGCCAGAACCCATGGGTTGGGAAACACCAAATCCTTGCAATCCATGCTTGGGGTTGTCCTGTGCAGGGCCAGGAGTTGGATTTGATGCTCCTTGTGGGTCCCTTCCAGCTCAGAAGATTTTATGATTCTGGAACTGGATTCCATGAGCTTTATTTCTCATGATTCCAGAGCAGATCTGTCTGTGGGAGCTCTCCCAGAAGCTCTGCAGAGCTGCTGTCACCGACCTGGAGGAGCTCTGGGAGTAGGGTATGGGTATGGAGAGGTGGGTAGGGATGATGGAGACATTTGTCACCCTTGCCACCCCTGCAGTGCTGGCCCTCAGTGGTTTCTGCAGGACAGACTTTCCAGGGAGGAAAAACCTCTTGATCTGCTGAAGTTAATGAAAAAGATGGTGGGAGTACAAAGCAAATCTCTCCCTTGCAGGCTGCCCTCAAAAAAAAGAGGCTTCAAGCACAAGGGAAGGTTTAAAACTTTCAGATCATAGATTTTAAATATGTCAACAAAGCAATTAGGGCTGGGAGATGGCACAAATGTCAATATTTTCACTGTACAAAAGCTGTGCCCAAGCCTGGTACAATAGTTTTTACCATTTGTGAAAAACAATGCCAAAACCTCCCCATTTTAAGCATCTCTAACATACTCAAGGAAAATGAAATGTGAAATATTTGCAGAAGAATCAGATAATGAAGCCTGGTTCTTGGGCTCTTGCCTTGAACTCAAAAGCCAGAAGCAAAAGGGTGCATGGAAAGAAATGTCATTTCACAAGACTCTGCAGCCCTATATGCAAAACCCCAGTTGAAAAATTGCCTATTTTCCAGGTGTCTCTCACATCTGTGTGGTGTGGTAGATATCAGAGGGGCTGTGAGCCCCGGGGGTTTCTTAGAGGCCTTTTAATCTCACAAAAATGATGTCAGTCATGTGAAATCTCAGCTCTGATGACAATGGTGGCGAGGTTCTGGTGACTGCTTGAATTGCAAAAGGGTTTTGTGCTTGGCCTTTGATTTCCCCTCCTCATTTTCTGTGTGAACACAGCCAAACCTCCAAGTGCCAGGGATTTCAGGGAATGCAAAAGTATAAAAAAAAATCTCCTCTTATTTTTCCACTTATCTCTAAAATGCTTTTTAAAATGACTTTGAGTTTGCTTGAGAAACAAAATCACACACACACCAATGTACCTACCCTAAAAAGTTGCTCTTAATGTGAGGAACTTTGCCTGTGAGTGGCAAGACCATGCCAAGCCTGAGGCCTCTTTTCCAGATAATTTTAACCAAATCCACCCATATTTGTTTCTCAACATTTCTCTCAAGGTGGGCCCTCCTCCCTATAACAAATAAATGAAACAAATAATACAGCTCCAAATATCTGAGATGGGTATTCGTTGCATCTTTTTGTTAAAATATAATCAAAAAGTTGGTGTTTTGGTTTGTTTGTTTGTTTGTTTTGTAAAACTTTTACTATTTTTTCAGAATTAAAGCTTAAAATATAACAGAAGTTTTAAAAAATTATCATAATTCTAAGATGGAACTCTTCTGATAGAAATTAAATTTTTTCAAAACTTTGAAGCTTTTTCTTTTCCTTTTTGGAATGAAAAGAGTTCGGAGACCATTTAGATGGATACCCAATTAATCTGCTGGAATTGGGTGGGTTGGTTTTTAAAAAGTATTTATTCCTTTCCTCTTTCTCAGTAGAAGGTGAAATGATTTTTTTTTTTCTGGTTGCATCGTAGGCAAGGGGTCCCCTCAATAAACCCTTCTCCACTAATGGTCCCATCCCCAGTTTGATTTATGTAGATTAAAAATTGGACTGGCCAAAACCCACAAATATAATACTTTGTTTAATGGAAAAATGTGGTGTTTACCTCTCTCTGAGGATAGTTTTGCTCTCAGTGGGAACATTCCTGCCTTTTCTTTAGCTGGGATCAGGATGGCACAAAGCTGTGGTCACTTCCCTTCGAGGCTGCTGATGGCATTTTCTCTGCAGGTACAAACCTCCACAAACAATTTATTCCCCAAGGGGAGCATCACCTGCTTCCTTTGGGGATTTTGAATCTCAGCTTCTCAACCTGTGCTCCCCCTGGGCAAGGTGCAAAAGCAGCCACGGAGTGGTCCCTGCTCAAGGAGGTTGTCATCAAACCTCCTTTTTAACTGATCTTTTTTCATTGAGTTCCTTTTCCCTTCCTCTTTGGCTTCCCCTTCCCTCTTTTCTTTATCCTTTTTGCCTTTTATTTTGTCTTTTTGACTCTTTGTCTGCCTCTTTTTTTTTTGTTGTTGCTGTTGGGTTTTTTTTGCCTCTTTTTAAATTTTTTTTCTTTGTCTTTTTGTCCTTATATTTTTTCTTTTCTTCTCTTTTCTGTCCCTTTTCCCTCTCTCTTTCCCTTTGCCCTCGCCGTGCTGTGGCCATGTCCCTGTCGTGCCCGGCGGTAGCAGCCCCGTGTCCCCTCGCAGCCACCCGGGCTGTCTCCGCTCTGTCCTTGCGTGTGGCGGTCACCAGAGGGGGACAGAGCCCCACGCACGGCACCTGCGGGGGTACCGCTCCCTCCGCCACCCAAACCCCCCCTGCCAGGATGGATTTTGGGGTGGCAGCTGCACCCCTGGGTGCCCCAAGCCCAGCGCTGGGTGTGATGCTGGTGCCACCCCACGGGGACCAGTCTGGGGTCACAGGCGTCCCTTTAGCCTGGGAAAGACGTGTGTGCTTAAAAATAAACTCTCCAGCAGCCCTTAAAACAGCTGGGATTTCCCTGGGGGTTAAGCAGAAGATTGAGCTGTGCCACAAACTTGGCTTTGCAACTATTTGGGTTTTCCTGTCTGCCATTGTAGCAGAAATGTTGTTTAAAAATGACTGTTCCTATGCTTGAAGAGACCTGCTCCCCCAGTTTTGGTCTGGTTCCCTGAGAACAGCACACACCAAATATTGATGTTAGCAGCACCCATCCAGGAGAGAAATCTGCAACCGACAGCATTGGAAATGAGAGCAGAAGCAAATTTGATGAGCATTTGGCTTTTTCGATAGCTGGTTATGCCTGATTGGAACCCGTGGGGAAAACAAACACAATTATTTGTGTGAGATTGAATTTCATTGCCCACAAAAAATATAAAATCTGTCACCTGCACGCTCACTGCTGACTGGTCATGGGCTGGAGGCTGCTCCAGCAGCGATGCCAGGGGACACCAGCAGCCAGCCCTCTGCCAAGGTGTGTTCTCAGGTGTCCTCCTGTCCCAGCGCCACGTGTGACCCCTCAAATGTGGGTCACCCATATGGCACAGCTCGGCTCCCTCCCAAAATCATGGAGATGGCAAAGCAGGTCCCTGGAACAGAGGAGCAGGCTGTCCCCAGGGGGTGTCCTGTGGGCTGCAAGCCTGGCTTTGGTAGAGTGGCCGGCCAAGCCTGGCTGAGCAGAGTCTGTGAGACCTTAAGATGTATAAATAATCCTTGGCTTGAGTCCATTTCCTCAGCTCCAGGCAGCTTGCAGTGTTCCCTTCCCTGGATCCTCAGTGTCAGACCCTTGCCCGAATCCAGCTGTCCCTGGTAATTGAATTTTAGTGCCTCAGGCTGCGAGTTTGTATTGGTGTTTGAAGTGAAGCATTTCAGTGTTGTCACCTGTGGGCTTTGAAGCTCCCTGTCTGCCCCCAAGGATGGTCCCATCTCTGTGGGACTGTGCTCGGTCCCAGCTTAACCCACGCGGTTGATTTAGAGAAATGAGAAGTTTTCTCTGGTGCAGATGGGAGAGACTGAACAGCTAATGAGAGTTTATTCTGGTGGATCTGAAAAATGCATTAAATATTCTTGAGAGGGCCACCAAGTGCTGTTTGGACAGCTGGTGGCACCTTTGCTGCCTGTGGGGTGACACCCACCCATGTGGCCCTGCTGTCAGTGGTGGGATAGGAGGCACTGAGCTCCCCACAGCCCATCCTGGGCAGTGACATCCCACACCTAAGCGGGTCCCCATGGTCACAGCCACGAGCAGGAGTGACTCCTTTCTGCAGAGGGAAGAGGGATTTAAGGTGGAGGCAGTGACAAGAAAGGCAGCAGAGCTGGTGTCTGAGACTCTCTTTCTCCTCCTTAAACCCTTTCAGTGTAGCTACCGTGCAAATAAGAGGCCTGGGTAATTACTGGTTTGTGGGTGTAAATTTAACGTGTCGCTTCCATGCAGCCACACTGCGAGGGAAGACTTTTTCCTTTGAGTTTTTCTCTTTAACTCCCTGCTTTCAGTTTCTCCCCGGACTCAGCACAGTTAATTGTCCCCAGAGTGGGAAATGGCTCTGAACCACCATCAGCACCAGTGACTGGCACTGCCCTCCTGGTTTGCAGGGAGGAGCAGCAAATCCACAGGTGCAGACTGTGACCCAGCCCTAAACACAGGGAAAGGGAGGCAGAGTGCAGCTGAGGGGTGTCACAAAGCTTCTGAGAGCCACCTTGTCCCGAGGCTTTGGTGGAGGGTATGGAGCTGGGCCAGGGCAGGCTCAGGCTGGAGATCAGGAAAGGCTCTTCCCCAGAGGGTGCTGGCACTGCCCAGGCTCCCCAGGGAATGGGCACGGCCCGAGGCTGCGTTTGGGAGCTCCAGGAGCTCCAGGAGCATTTGGGCAGCACTGCCAGGGATGCTCAGGGTGGGGCTGTTGGGGTGTCTGGGCAGGGCCAGGAATGGACTGGATGAGCCTGTGGGTCCCTCCCAGCTCAAGATATTCTGTGATTGGTGTTTCATGAGTTCCAAGGGGACCCTCAAGCTAACAAATCCCATATTTCAGTGCTGGGATTTATTTAAGGGAACAGCAACATTGTGTTTCACTTCTCCAGAGCTCTGGAGGCCAGGGCTTGTTTTGAACTGAAGCACCAGTCTCTCAAGTTAGCACAGAACAACAGTGCAGATGTGTCTTAGGGACGGTATTTTGCATTTTTATTTCTGACTTTAAAATATTGCACAAAGAGCTGTCAATCTCAACTCACATTGTTTTATTTATTGTAAGAAAATTTTCCATGGAATTTCCCCTTTTTTTCTGGTCATAATAATCTGAATTTTGCCACTGTCGGTGTTCGACTCTGAGCACAGGAACAAATCACCATGAATGCAGCTCATTGAAACATTGCCACAGCCCAGGATGAAAGAGGTGGCTCCAAGCAGCTTGGGGTGTTGGTGTGTTTCTGTGTCTGGGTGTGATACAGCCGGGCAGACCTGCACTGCTGTCTGAGCTGCAGAACAGATGACTCAGAAAAGACTCTCAAAGAAGTTATAAATTGTTTCCTGTCACCCATGTCCCCGTCTCGCTCTGCTGTTCTGCTCCTTCTATTACATTTGTTTCCTTCCTCCTTCCCATTCCCCACATAAAAACCAAGTTGAAAGTGCTTGTGCTGAAGGACCTGGTGCTGATGCCCTGCTCGGAGTATTTTTAGGAGGATCCCCTGGGTTTGGGCAGCCCAGCTCTCACAAATATCTGAGTCAACAAAGCCAATTGCTGAGCAGCTGGTTTTCTGCAGGTTGGATAGAGATGCTGCTGGAAGCAGTTTCATTTTTCAGTTCATCTCTATTTCCCACGTGTCCCCTCTGCAGCATCACAGGTCCTGCAGAGAGTTAAACGTGTCTGTGCTTTCAGACCCACCCCCACTGCAAGAGCTGATGTTTTGTTCCAAGGCCCACAGCACCCAAAATCTCTTGGGCTTGTCCTTTTTGTTCACAACTCCTCCCTGTGGAAAGCTGGATTTGTGCCTACAATGATCCAGGAGTCCTCTGGAGCATCCCAGGGGCCTTGGTGTGCTCTTGGCATGTGTCTAAACACAGTGGACTCACTGTGGAAATAATGAGTAGATTTGGGAGCAATAAAGGTGGAAGGGGTTGTATTTTTTTTATTTTCCTTTCTTCTGTTTTCCTCCTTGAAGGCCGCTAGACCTTTTCAGTCTCTGGGCTATGAAAGAAGATGAGTGGAAAATTGAGATATAGAAGAGAGAGCCCCAGGCTTTCATGTTTCCAACAGGAAAAGCATTTTATTATGCTGGAGTTTTCCATGGTATCCCTGCAGGTTTTGGAGATGTTCTGTGTGCTTTGCCACCACAACATTTCTTTGCTGGTGCTTTGCCCACAGGAGAAGGATGTTTTTAAGATGCGGTGATTTTGGGCCCCAAATTTGCCTTGCAGCAACAAGGGCCAGGTAATTTTTGACTTTGTGTAAGTACTTTTAATCAGTCCAGGCTACTTCTCTACACATAAAAAAACCATTTTGCTCACAGTACAGGAATACTTTCATACAGAAAACACAGATCTGGAGGGGAGAACCCTGAGGATCTGCCCTGCTGTCCACATGAGGTCACCCACTTGGTATGAGTGTAAAGGGAACTTGTCAATTAATTTTGTTTACTTGAACAGAATTCATGTTTTCCTGCATTTCTGAGAAGATATTTCATCTGGCTTTGAGCATTTTTTATTTGAACTTTAAAAATATTTTTCTGACCCTTCTTTTTTCTAAATCAAGAGAACATATGAAAGTGAATCTTTCTTCTGATCAGCTTCCACTTAATAAATGTGTATTTTTCAAAGGGCTAATTATATCAAAGTTTTCTAATGAGCCCCATGGACTGGACAAGGCCAAGAAAAATGTCTGGCTTAAGGTACTGCTGGTTTTGATTTCTCTCATCTGTGGAATAAATGGAGAAACAATTTTATAGATGGTAGGATGGGATGGTGAAGAGAATGTGTAAGGAAAAAGGTCTCTTATACCTGAATATTTTTTGGCAAAGATCTGAAAAAAAGCTCTCAGTCTTGTATGGATGAGTTACATCCTGCTGGTGTGATCAGTCCTGGATTTTGATCTGCCCTGAGAAATTACTTGTAATATTTAAATACTGCCATTATTTCTGTAGTTTTGGAATTTCATTCTGGCTTTTTCTGGGTTTGAACTACTCCAAGGTTGTCGGGAGTCTGAGCTGGGCTAATTCCTGGGGAAGGAAGCAGAAGAGCTCTCTTATTTCTGTGTTTTAAAATGTAAGTTCAGAGCTCACTTGTACAGAGTGCCTTGGAACATAACTGATAACAAAAGAGATTTGGAATTTGGATAAAGATAAGAATCAAATTGAATATTTGTCCTGACCCAACAATGCGCTCTATCTGTTCAGGAGATCCAAAGAGTTGCACTTGTTTTAAAATAGTTTTTCTGTTTTCTCTATCTCCTAAACTTCTCTGTGCTGATGTTGGAGTCAAACACTAAGTCGAACAACACTCACAAACCCCATGGGATGACAGCAAATTTGTCTCTAAAATGTGGTGATAGTGAACTTTCCCATCCCTCCTGTATCACAAAGTACCACAGGAGTCACAAACACCATGGGACACACAAAGCCTCTGGGGATACTTTTATAACCCGTCAAGAAAGAGATGATTCCCCAGAGCTGCTGATTTCAGGGGTGGCCCTGAGCTGAAACCTCCGCATTGTCCCAGCTGCTGAACTCGCTGCAGCTCAGCCTGAAGCATTTGCCAGTCTGGGCAGGACACTGAAGTCAGTGTGGTTATTTACCAGGTTAGGAGGACACTGAATTCAGTGTGGTTATTTACCAGGTTGGGAGGACACTGAATTCAGTGTAATTAACCACGTGCAGGGCTCCCCAGAGCAGGAATTACACGCTGCAGCCCCCAGTGGATACCCCTGAGCCTCCTGGCTTTGTGAGTTGCAGTTTATTCCTCTTGTACTGAGGCCTGGTGCCTCCCTCCTTGGAGACAATTCCTGTAATTCCCGTGTAATTCCATTAGCTCTAACCACACCTACAATTTACAGAATACATTTTTCTAACCTCCCCAGATCCTACTGGAAATGATGCTCAGGTCCCTCCCAGTGGGAGCTTGTGCTCAGCAGAGACACAGTGGCTTAAACCAGCCTTTTAAAAATGATTTATACAGCATTAACAGCAAGATTAGTGAAATTTAAGAAGTGTTAAGTGACAAGAGGTCTCTGGTTTTACTTTTGTTGTCTGGATCCTGTAAACTGGAGTCCAGAAACCTGGAAATGTATCAGGAGGTTGGTGTAGACACTGAAATGGCTGGTTCTTCACTGCCTCTCAATATTTATTTAGAAAGCACTAGAAAAAAATATTGCTTTTTCTGACAAACCTGCCAATAAATTTGCTCAGTAGGCATAAATAATGAGCAGCATGGGGACATGGCTGGCAGATGATAGTCTTGACATGTTTGTAAGCAACTCAAAATCCATTACCATGGGATCCAAATTGCATAAGAGTCTAAGAAAACACTGAATCAGGGCCTAAAATCTAATATATCAATTTTGATAAGCTACCTAGTAATCAGCTACAAGAAAACTTATCTTGCTCAGGTTGTATTTCTAGCTGGCATAGAGACTGGAAATTAAAGAATTAGCATATTTGTAGCAAATAAAATATTATGCTTCCAAGCAAGTGACTGTCCTTATTTAATGCCCTGCTTTGTATTTAGAGTAGCTGCAGAGGCACATCCTATATGTGCCCACTACAGCAGCTGAATGATGTGTTTGGAATAATTCATCAGATAAATTCATGTCCATGAATAATCTGCATTCAGATCATGACCTTTACCAAGCTGTGCTTTTTCCAGGGCTCAGAACTTCCAGCTAATTCTGGGAAGAAACAAAAGGGACACAGAGGAAGTTTTCTCCCATCTCCTCCGTTCCAGTAGGATTCCTCATTTGGAAGCAGGACAGAAAATCCTCAGCCCAGAGGATTTTCTGAGTGATTTGTGGAGCTGGGGAAACTGGTGTTTTAATTACAGACAAGGGGTTGGGGGCTCAGCTGGGCTGTAAGAGCTGTGTGTGGCCAGCAGTGAGTGCCTTGTGTGGCTCCTGAGCCCCCCTTGCTGTCACCAACCATGGGCTGAGAGCAGAAGCTGATCTGGTGTGAGCTGAGCTGGTGTGTGGATCTTCCCAAGCCACAGTCCCTGACTCC
>JAHLSL010000064.1:2917526-2994940 GCA_025920805.1 Petroica traversi
GAGCTGAGCTGGTGTGTGGATCTTCCCAAGCCACAGTCCCTGACTCCTGCTGAGCCCGGGGAGGGTCAGACAGGTGGGAGCAGCTCCCAGCACCACTGCTGGCTCTCACCCCCAAATCTGGGCTGCAGAGCGACTCCACTGGGCAGTGCTGGAGGTGTCTCACCGTTGCTGGATTCTGGGAAATGAGGTAGGGCAGGCTGTCCAGCTGATGCAAGTCCCCAAATGTTTATCCATTAAACAGCTGGCTGCTTGTCCCTGCTGGGAAAACCACTAATGAAGCAGCTCTCAGTGAGTGAGGGAGCTCTGCACACTCACTGCAGGGCATCAGAGGGGACAGAACGGGAACGGCGTCAGCACCATGGACAGGCGCTCGGAGAAGCTCAGCTTAGAGCTGTAAGTGCTTGTAAGCCTTGGTGGGTTTTACTCACCGTGCCAAAAACTAATAGGAAATAAAATAGCCTGAAAGGAACAGAGCTGTAAAGTGCCAGGAGCAAGAACTGAGCCAGAGATTTCCATTTAGCAAATGTTATATCTTGATACTGGCTGACTCTGGTGTTAGTGATTTCGGGAGTGAACTTCAGCATTTTTAGTATGAAGCATTTACATTGTCCCTCATTTGCTTTCAGCAGTTTCACAGAGCTTTGTGCTGCTCTCACACAGAAATGTCTTATGAATTTTTTTTAAAAAAGCAACTTTTTTATTTGCTTCTTTGGTTTAAGACAGTAAATAAAATCTTGTACAACCTCATGCTGTGGGTAATAGGCTCCTCTTGGGCAGGTACCTCAGATCCTCTGGTTCATCTGGGTGAAAGAAAACCTCCCAGGCCCTGTTATGTGGCTGTGGCCACTGAGTTTAGCTCAGGAGACTTTGGTGGTTTGATTCACCAGGTCACCCAAGGAGCTGCACCTCCTGCAAAATGAGCAGGAAAACTGGAGATGGGATTTGCTGACTGTAGTGGTTGTTGTTGTTGACTTTGTTGTTTCCCCGGTGGATGAAAGCAATGACTCAGTTTCCTTGTCTGTAAAATGGAGGATTAGGATTGTTTTCCCATTGTAAGAGTTTGAAGAGTGGATGAGAAGCTCAAAGCAGAATTTTTCTGTACGACATGTGTGTGAAGGAAGCTTGAAAGGGGTCTGCATTCAGCACTTTGAGGTTTATTTACTGTTTCAGCTTTATTTTTTCATCAGGCCATTGAACAATAGCTAATGAAGGGGGATGACCTTTTTCTTTTTTTTTTTTTTTTTTTTTTTTACAGTATATTTCTGCTCCTGTGTCTTTGAACCAATTAACACAGCAGCTTTGTGTGTGGAATACAGCAGTGCTGGGTCCTCCCTGTTAGGACTTTGAAGACTGCTGCCAAAGCAAAAATGTGGCTGAATGGGGCTTTCATTATTTCATTACTCCCTAAATTTATTTTAGGCTGCTAAAGAATTAACGTGAATAATTTTCCCATTTCACCATCTGCTTTAGACTCTATCTCAAAGGGTTCCCAATGAGCACTGCACGCAAAACCCTTTAAAAATGATCCTCTCCATATTTCCCACACTCAGCAGTCTGCTAATGTGGCCAATAGATCTAGGTGATGGGCCTGCATGATTTAGGGAGCATCATTAGGGTTATGATGAGCTATGCAACTGTCTTGTTTATTCACACTTAGCAGTTTCCTCGCAGTGCCTTTTGTCTCAGAAAGACTTTTTGCATTTAAGCTTTAACAGAGAGAGAGCAGTGCCAGAGACATTCAGTGGGAGAGACATCCACCTTGGGCTCAGGAGCACGAGCTGCTCCTCTGTTTTCCATCTTATTTCCCTTGTGGCTGGGGCTGGATGCACTGAGGAGCTCTGGTGAGCTCCCCAGAATTGCCCCGGGGGGAAGTGCTCATCTGCTGACATTCAAAGGGTTGCTCACAGAGTTCACATGTCTTGATTGTCAAGTCTCTGTCTCTGTGCATTTCCCACTCCAATCTCTTGGGTACAAGGGGTTTTTTTAATTCAGTCTTTGCCTACCAGGGCTGAACTCCACTGAAGCTTCTATTAAACACCCTTGCCACGATGCCTCTCAGGGCAGCCCATGGCTGCGCTCCTTCCTTGCGAGGAGGAGGAGGATCAGGGAGCTAAAGTATTTAACCTGCCTGTCAAACAAAATTATTCATGGCAGGTGAGCGGCTGAGCAGCATTTTGCAAGGCTGCTGTGAATAATACATAACATGGTCAGTCCTGGCATGGGAGTGTTGCTCTAACATTAAAACAATTTCCACGCCTGCAAGAAAAGCAATGCACATCTTCATATTTAACCTTGCATGTGAGAGGTGTGAAGGGGTGCTGTGATGGTCAGGGGTGAGCAGCTGAGCTCTGCCCTTTGGGGCTGGGGTCTGCGGTGGCTGCAGGGCAGGGCAGAGCAGCAGAGCCTTGTCTTGAGCAGAGCTGATGTCCAGCCTGTGCTGTGCCCCCAGGATGAGCACACAAGGATTTATCAGTGTGGGCAAAGGAGGACTGGAATGAGGTCACACAGCTTGGGATAGCACCTAAGTCATCTCCTGCCAGCCTGGGACCTGAGGGAGATAAATGTGCAGCCACTCCCAGCTCTCCCCTCTGGGTTTTGTTTGCAGAGCAGAAGACAGATGGACGGCCACGCACACGAATGTGCTCAGAGTTCTCCCCAAAGTATGATGTCATTCTGGCATTTTATATTCAGAGTAAAATATGATAATGGCACCATTTCCTTCCTTCAAGCAAAAAATTAGTTGAGCAGATCCTCTATTCTTATGGAACGCCTGTAAGTCTATTACTTTGCTGGGAATTGGATTTCTTCTTTTTTATTTTTTTTTTAATTCTTGAAAGGGGCTAGTTTCTCACACAAAATTTTGTCTGAAATACAGTTTTTACCATGTTTTGCTATGAATACACAAAGGACTCTGACTCTTTAAATTTTTTATTAGATACAGTAAGTCTTAGCTTTATATTTTGAACTACTGGCATCATATAAATTAAAACAAACAAGAAATATTCCAACTTTTTTATTTTTACAAACTTTTATTTTCACTTGTTCTTTCCTCAGTTAACCTGCATTAGCTTTTTGCTCATCCTGGAAATCCACGTGGTAATAAAAGGGAATACAAGTGTGCTTAAATCCCACCAAATCCATCACTTCATAAACACCCACATGCCTCTCATGGTTTGGAAAGTGCATTTTGACCACTGTTTTGTTGATGCCGACATAAATGACTCACAAAAATCTTGGTGCAAACTCTGCGAATAAAAGAGAGTCTGCCCATTGACTTATTGACTTTGGCTCAAGCATTTGGTGTACAGAAACAAAAGAGTCTGAGAGACCTGGCTGACCTGAAAGATGGAATTTCCAAGAACAATCCATGAGAGGTATCAGGAGAGGATGGATGTGATGTACAGAGGGGTAAATAGAGTGGGAGTTACAGCTTTAGCATGTGGCTGCAAGGGCACTGGAGTGGGGCCTTTAATTTCACATCAGGATTCTTCTCGTATTTGTTAGATAGAACAATATTAACCTTTTGAATTTATTTAGAAACTCATTAGAGCTTTTTTCTATAGTCCATTCTTTTTCTGATTAGCTCTCCTCATTACAATTCAAATTTCTTTCTGCTACATTTACCACATTGTCCTGCTTTCTCTCATCTCTATTGTTGCTCAGCTTAATTTATTAAAGCAATGAAAAAGGAAGGGGGGATCAGTTGACACAGCAACCTTCCAAGCCTTTGGTGTTTGAGGAGGAGCAGAGAAGAAGGGAAACACCCCTGAGTTTGCCTTTTCCTCCAGGAAAAGGGGTGGGAGGATATGGCAGCAGTTTCTATACAAGCGTGGGATAAAGGAATGGTTCAGAGCAACAGATACAAACCTTCTTTGGGCCTTAGTCCATGCCTAAAGGTGCCAGCAGGGCACTGAGGTGACTCCAGTGACACCCCTGCAGTGACAACCCTGCAGTGACCCTACAGCCTTGCAGGCCTTGACTTTCTCCTTTCCCACTTCAGCTATTGCTCAAACCCAGAGCTTTCAAATGAAATTCACTCTGAGGGTTCAGCATCCCCATCCTGTCCTGGCAACATGCAGCCAATGCTCCCCTGGCAGCTTCCACCTCAGGTTGTTGCAAAAACGGTGTGTAAGTCTTCAGTAGCATTTCTTTTGTGTACTTTTCCTTGGGATCAAGGTATAAGTTGGGAGCTGCTGAAAAACCTCTTGACTTCACTCAGCTCCAGTGGAATGTGAATGGATGCTCTGATAAGGTTTTTTTAGTAAGAGATTTGAGTCTGTCCCAGGGGGAACTGGAATGGGGAGATGCTCAGATTCATTTGCTTATTTGCTGCCCTGATTTGCAAACTATTTTTCATTGGGAACACAATTTTTGCCGTTTTTCTTTCTTTAAGTACGGCGCTCGTTTCTCAGCAGCGATGCTGCCACGTCCCATGTGCCTGTGATTAAAGCTGCATTCACTCCTGACAAGAAATGATTAAATAGAGCCAGATGATTCCAGCCATCCCAGCCGTCGTGGTTCTCTGATTATTGGTGTGTTTGAACGTCTCACAAATGGGAATGAATGTGTTTACGCAGCAGCCCTCGTAAAGCAGGCAAGTGCCAGGGTGCTTTATTTGAGGAACAGAGGGATTAACTCAGCAAAGGTTATATAAAGAGATTTTAGCAGGACCACAAAAAGAATCTAAATTTCTGAGTTTCTACTCCCATGCCTTAATCATAAAATCATCTTTTCTCTGAATGCTTTTCCGTCTGTGTTAATTATAGTTTTGGCTGGGTTTATGTCCTTTATAAAAACCTGTCTTTCACACATCTTGTGAAAATGAAGGGAAAAAAAAGAAGAAGAAGATAAAACAATCATAATTTTCCAAGTGTGTAATTCTGGATTCCAGCAGAGGCCTAAAACAAGTAAGGTAATTATTCCACTCAGTTCAGCACCATTTGGAGAATTAGGCTATTTCATGAATTGTAGTTTTAGAATAAGATACATGGACTGGAAAAAGTTCAATGAGCAACATGTAAAATAAAACAAATGCTTGCAAAAATCAGCTGAAAGAAAAGGAACTGGCTGTAAGTGAAAATGGTTGGAGCAAACTGGGAAAGGTCAATGATGTTGAGGAGAGGTTTAAAAAAAAAGCAAAAAAAAGGAGAAAGTTTTTATTATTGCCTTTAGTTTATGAGGAAAATGCCAGTGCATATTATTAGCACAAAATTAATTCTTGGTGCAAACTAAAGATAAAGAGACTTTCCCCAAGGATGAATTTGGCCTATGGGCTATTCCAGGAGGTCAGTCAGAGGGAGCTGCCAGGGAGAGGTGGAGCCAGCTAGTTAAAGGCTAGGCTAGACCATACAGGCACATTTGTTAGTGATGGTTAATTAACTTGTTCCTGGCAATCAGCCACTGGGGCAGGAGGTGGGCTTGATTTGGAAGTTCTGATTGCCAAGAAAGTCACCCATAATTGCCTGTGATCTTGCAGCTTTCTAGTTTTCACCTTGGTCTCGTGCTCCTCTGTAAATGGTGCTTGTGGGGTTCTTTTATTTTATTTTTTTTAATTCTCTCTCCACAGGTTCTTTGCTTCATAAAACAGCATTTTCCTACTTATTGCTACTGATGTGATTGAGCCTTTGCCATGGTGTGACTTTGGGTGCACAGCTCGACATTGCTGGGTCCGTGGTGAAGTTGTTGGGTTTGGGGCATTCTGGGGAGGAATTTCCATTTTGATGGGGAAGGGCCCCCTGTCTAATGAGAGAGTGGTGCCCAATCTGTGAGACAGGAGCAGTTGCAGCTGCAGAAAGAAACTGAGGGGAGTGGGTTTTTGCTGAAGTGGAGAGGAATCAAAGCAAGAGAATGATATTAGCATGTAATTTTTGCAGTTGATGCAGCGAATAATAACTTCAATTTCAAAGCTTCCCATTCCCCTCACTTTGTGCCTTATTAAGACTCCAACCTATATTTAATGATGGGAACATCACTTTCTGCTTCCTTAATTCTCTGTCTGCAATTGATCTACATAACCTGCTAAATCTCCACTCGACTCTCTGAGGCGTGTGAGACTTCTCACTGTACCCTGAGAGACACAAAATAATAACTTGAGCCTTCTCTTACAGTGTGTGAGTGTTACTGTGGTTCCCTGCTTCCCTGTGCTACAAGCAGAATAACAGAAGATATAAAATCTTATTTTCAAATATTTATGCCATGTTGTCAGGGGTGTTCCCAGCATGTCAGGCAGATTTCTGCTCAAACTTCTCCATTTCTTTTCCTTGACATGGGATGTTCTGTATCCAGACAAAGAAAGAAAGAAGTATGTATTTTATTATTTAAAAAGGCACATATCCAATTGGCTGTTTTATGAAACAAGTTTTCATAAATATTAGACTTGAGAAAAGGCCTCCTTGGCAAACCCAGTCTGGATATTTCTACCCTTGATACATTGTTCAGTGCTGACTTCTTTCATTTTTCTGTCTGTAATTGTGCTGTAGACCTTTCCCAGAATATTTCCTCATGATGTGACTCATCCAAAGACAAAGTGCAGCTTATTCAAACTATTCTAAGTCTATTTATCCAGGCAAATATTTGGACATGTAAAAGAGCAGTTAAGTGCTCCAATGTCTGTCAGGGCAGGAGAGCACGCACAATCCCTGGTACTGCCAGTCTCTCCCTGGTGTGTTTGATGTGGAGTTGTTAATTGGCAGAGAGCAGAGCAGAAGCTTGATTCACACCCATTACTGTGCACAGGCAGTGAGTGAAGGCTTTGCACAGGTTTGAGGTCCATTTTCCCATCACTAAAGTTGGTTTGCTCAGGCTCACAGAGCTTTCATCCGAGCTGCTCCCCCACCAAGGTGCCCCGAGTTTGGCAGCTGCACGAGGATCTCTCTGCTCTGTGTCACTGGTTCAGTCTTTAAAAGCCAAGAGCTGTCATGAGCTGGTGGCTGTGTAATGGATTCCTCAACGGCAGCTGCTATCACTGTTGAATTTATCAGGTTCTTACATTTTATCCGGAATTGTCTGGGGTCTGGATCTTTCCCTCGGGGATTTTTCCTGCAGCTGCTGATGGGCTTTGCTCCCTAGCATGACTGAAAAGCCCTGAGAGCAGGTGCTGTCCCTGAGCTGGAGCCCTCCTTGCAGCAGGACAGGCATTTTGCCATCTGGCAAGGCACAGTGGGGGATTCTGCACTGATCAAAAGGTCCGATTAAAATTTTGTGCAACTTCAGTTTGATGGGGCTTGACAATTTCACACTCTCATCATGGAAAAGATTTCAAGAGAGGCTCCTCCTGTTCCCAGGTGAAACTGGCCTCTTTTTTCCTGGAGATTTGTTCTCTGAACTGTTGACACACACTACCAGAGGTGGGAGTGATGGGAGTTATAAGTTGCCATATGAGGTTAGGAATTTGTAAGAATTTGGGAACACTTCTTTGCTGCCAGGGCCACAGATATGACAGACTTGTGTTTATCTTCTTTTTTTTTTTTTTTTTTTTTACTTTTGGCTGCCTGAATTAATGCATTTCCTATTGATTCTCTAATGAAGACAGAGGCCTGAATTCATACATTGCTTTTTATTTGCATTTTTACTACAGTTAGTCTCATTTCATCGTTGCTGAAGGCCATTAGTGAGGAGCTGGGTGAGTCGTCAATGCTTCTGCTTTTTGTAGTTTTCCAAAGCTCTATACATAATAAATCAGGCACCCTTTCTTGCTTCTGCAATTAACTCATCCAGAATGTAACAGGAGAAATAGAATTGATTGAATATGTCAACCTTTAAGCCTGAAGAAAAAAAAATGCAACAAAATAATGAAACGCCTTTGTGATGTTGCCTTTTGAAATCATTGTCCTCACTCTTAGACAGATCTAGCCATGAAATTAGGAAGGATGAAAGATTTTGCCACTATGTCCCCCTCCAGTCAATCCTCACCTGTGCTTGAATTGAACTTTTGATGTGGCACATTCATGTCTTCAGCTCTCTGCTCATCCCACCTGCAGACAGCAACTCCTCTGCTTCCCTCAGGGCAGTTTGTGGTGCAGCAGCAGAACCAGCAGTCACATTCCCTGCCATGGGTGGCTTGAGCTGCTGGATGCAGCTTTTCCATGGCAAAACATGTGATTTTTTTTCCTTGATGGAGATGTCTCAGTCTGGTTGCTTCACCCTCCTTCTCTGAAGAAGGAAGACTGAAGCAAAAGAAGGTTGAAGGACGTTTCTCAGCAACATCTCTGAAGTTGCTGCCTGGCACTGAGCCACGGCAGTCACTCAAATCCACATTAAGCTGCGTTTCAGCAAGGAAGTGTTTGAGCTCAGTCTGACCTATTTTCTGAAATAAGGATTTGAAAGTCCTCTCTTGCATAATGGGCTATGTTGGCACAGCCTCATGAAAGCAAAGTTGGATCCTGGGTTCCCTCTGTACCAGCAAAGTACTCCTGGCTCAAACTGCTTCTGCTGCACTAAACCCCATTCCCTTTAAAATACGCTTGTCATTTATATGGTTAAATTTGTTTCCTTCCTTGTGATATTTTATCCTGTAAACTTTCCTTTTTTTAAATTTTTGTACAGGAAGCCATGGGCCATTTATTGTGCAGTTCATGCTCTCAGGTACTTCTGCTCCTTGCTGACAAGAATTCCCCGTGCAGTTCAGACTCAGTGCTGCTTTGCAAAGTTCCACTACAGAGACACTCAGCTCACACCCTCAAGTGTGATAGCTCCTTGAAATCAACCCTTGCAGAAGGGAAAAGCCTGGAAAGAGTGAGGTTCACAGCAGCTTCTGTATTATTCTTTTTTCCAGGTGCCCTTCAGAGGGTGCTGCCTGTCACATCGGCTTCTCCCAGGGGGAAATTATCCTCTAGGATTAGGTGCTGGAGGCAGATCCTTTAATGCTCCTGAATGTTGGACAGAGATTTCATATTTCTATAAAAATGAAAAACAATTTTTATGGGCAAAATATACAATTCCTGTGCAACATCCCTCCTCCTAAAGAAAAGGCACTAAAATGCTGAAATTTCGTCCAAATGGAAAAAGAGTGTTGGCAGTTCCAGCTCTGTGCAATTGTTTCCCAACTTCCAAATACACCTACAAAATATTGCCTGCAGCACAACATTGGAGATGATTAAAAGGATTTCTTTTTTTTTTGCAAAGATGAAAGATTTTATACCTCTCTGGTAAATGTAAAAATATTAATTGAATGAAGTATTAATTGTCAGTAGAAGAACAAATGTGGCTAAAAATGTATGTAAAGTTGTTGGAATTTACAAATTACCTAATAATGTAGGAACTGTAAAACACAAAAAAAATACTTAATTAAAGCATACACATTTGAGAAGGAAAATAATTGTTATTTGAGGTATTCTTCCTTTTAATAGATATTTCCTCAACTTCATTGAGCCTTGGTGCTTTTTTTTGTTGTAAATATCTTATGTCCTGTATTTTCCATTAAGCTATGCCATTTTTGCTGTTTTTTTTGCTACTTTCGGAACATTCTTTGTAGGCTCAGGTGAAGAGCAGCTTCTCCTGAAGATGTCTGTAGAATTTGGGAGCTGTTCCACACCTCTGAACATGATGAATGTTGCAGTAAGGACCCGACAGATCAACCCCAAAGTAGGCAACAGCAACCTGGGGAAAGTGAAGGTGTGATGATGAAAACTGAGCAATTACTGCAGCATTTAACACCCAAAGAGGTTAGGACAGGGGGCACACCAGCTTTTTCCTCTGGGTTTAACCCTGCAGTGCTCTGTGGCAGGTCCTTGGTGTGCTCAGTGCCCTGGCTCTGCTGGCCCTGCAGATGTAAATCAGAGGAGAGCTGCCCTCTCTGATCTTGGATGAGGAAAGTGTTTATTTTTACTGGGAAGAGCAAGCTCTCTCTTCAGCTGTCACAGCCTGGATCGGGAAAGCAGAAGGCTCCGTTTCCCTGGGAGCTGCTTTGCCTCTCTGCTGGGAATTAGCCAGGCATTAGTCATGGCTTTGCTGAGACTCCTCTGTGCCCTTTCCAAATAAATGGCTTTGGAAGAGGAGGGCAGGGCTGTGAGTCTTGGAAGGGATGAGGCACCTCCCAGCCAAGCTCTGCTTGGGGTGAGTGATTTACAGAGCTGGAAGGAACTCTGGGGAACCCATCTCCCATGGCTCAGCAGGAGTTCAGCTGATCTCATTTCCCCTGGGGTTGTTGGGGATGAGGTTTGGTCCCTGGGCGCTGAGGCAGCCTGAGGAGCTGTGCCAGAGGGGAGGGCACGCACGTTCTCCTGCACAGCAGAGGGAGGTTGTGCTCTTCAGCCCATCTCATCCCTCTGGTAGGAAGCACTCATCAAAACCCATTGTGTTGGTGATGCTCCACTCCTCATCCGGTGACAAATGCCAGAAATCCTGCCCAAACAGGGGAGGGAAAGGCCCTGTTCCTTATCCTAGAGCCAGTGGAGAAGGTCAAGGGGCCTGAGCCACTTCCATGTGAGGGCAGTGCTGCTGGCAGGATGGGGCACCTGACCTCATCCCTGACCACTGTGATGGTCAACAGGAGCAAAACCCTTCATGACACATGCTTCTAAGCCAGCCTGGGTGTTTCAGTGATGAAAGAACTCACAGGAACCTATGAAACCAGTGGGAATGCCTTGCTGCTCCCTTAGGATGGGATTCCACCCTGTGGTCACCTTTCTTTGTCATTGTAATTTTCACCTGTTTTCACTGACTGTCTTCTCCACACTGTTTTCACTTGGAATAGGAGATATTTGCTGCTGTCAGGCCCAGAGCAGCCAGGGACTGCTCTGAGGAACTCTGCCCATTGCAGAGATGGGAAGTGCTGACATACTCAAATAATGGAAATTCTCGAGGAAATGGAAATTTTTCCCCCCCTGCCCTTTCCACACCAGGTTCCTGGGTTAGTCATGAGGAGTGGGCACACGTTCAGCTTTTATTCTTGTGCTTTTGAAAACTGCTCTGGAACAGACCCTACAAAAGCAATGCTCCATTTCTTTCTCACAGTTATAGAGGATCCAGCACCGAGCTCAGACCCCGGGTTGGGCTGAGCCCTGCTCAAGGAGTGGGGATGAGGCTTTCACAGCCAATCCATCTCCCATTTGGCCCTACACCTCTGGAGAAGGGGAGGAAGCGTCTTGAAAGGCAACAACACCACAGCATCTTCCCAGTGATCTGCCATTAACCTCTGTGTAGCTTAAAGCAATATTGCACAAGAACAAAAATCTGCAGATACTTTTCCAAAGGCAGTCACAAACTGTTCTTTATCTGCTCAGATCTTTGCTGCCTGGGGCTATCTGAGTCATTCTTCTCACTAAAGTCTGAAGATGGTTTCCTTTCTCTTACTGTGAAAAGTTTACACTTAGAAGACTCATGCATGAAGGACCAAAAGATATTTGGTTTGGCTGCACAGTAAAAGAGTTTTCTTCATTGCTTCATTATTTTATCCTGGTTGCTACAGATCAGCTTCCTCACAGCTACTGCTGCTGTTAAAATCTGTGCTGACTCTCTGTGCACTGACACATGATTCAAAATGTGCAGTTTGCACCGATTGTTTCCTGTGCTGGAACAGCCTGCATGTAAAAAACAAAAATCTTTTATCCAATTCACATCACTAAATTTGTACCACACGGGTGTTTGTTTGTATTTTCATATTTTAGTGACTTTGAAAACATCTCACAGGGCAAGAGGAAGCATCAGGGATGAAAGAAGGAGAAATGAGGGATGCAGGGAGGAGGGATGAGTGCTTGGGGGGGCACAATCAGAGTCACAACAAAATAAAGCTCCAAGAGGAGAGGGAAGGAGCAATGGATCCCTTTTCCTGAGCTGAGGTGCCAGCCTGGTGCATTGGCTTTGCATGTCACAGACCCCTCTCCTGCTCTGAAATAGGCTTGGGGGTTTCAAATATCTGTGGCTAGAGGGGGTTAAGTGTTACATTAAGCCAAGGTTTGTAGAGAGAGATAAAATCTTTAACAGATAAAGAGAGACATCAAGGAGAAAAAATGCATTTTAAACTTTCTGTAGATTTACTTCCCATAGCATCTAGCTTCCCATTCTTGAGAATGTTTGTTTTTCCTTAAATATATATATATATATATATATATTATTTCATACTTAAAAATGGTAGGAAATTTGATTTTATTGGTGGGAGAATTGTAGATAAGCCTTTGCTTTCAGTTATAAATCAAAGCAAGTGTATTACTACTTAACTTCTTTACTGGTAGTGCTAACACTTTTTCTGATTGGTTACTCATGCAAAATGAAAAATAATTATAATTCCTTTAAAGTGGGAGTGCCCCTGAACATGTCCTTTTGGAGGACAGACCCCTTTTCTTGGGAGTGAAACTTCTCCCTGGAAAACTTTTAGTCTGTCTTAATTTTTGTCTTTTCTACATTTTGGTTCTGGTTCCCCATCAAATCATTTGCCTTTGCCTGTGCCCCCTTCTTCCCCATCTGCCTCACTCTAATGGGAAATAAATCTCCCAGCTCTGTTCTATTCCTTACCATCCCATAATTTTCTGCTCTCACTGAATCACTGGGATGATGGAGCTCCATTTCTAAAACGCTAAAGGTATAATTTATATTTTTTCCCACAATCCCTTTTGAGTGGTGTCAGATACAGAAACAGTAAGAAAATAAACCTCAAGGATCAAAAAGAAAAATCCCTGTGGATTATCTGCAGGAAGGATAAGATCCTTTCCCAATAAAGATGGATGATCTGGCTTCTCTCCCCTCTCCAGCCATTTTCCTGTCTCCCTCCCAAGCCAGTCCTGGGAGTGTAGGATGGGACAGAGGTTGTGTCTTCTGTGGGCAGTGGACACAGCACAGCACAGTGAGGAAAGGCTGAGAGAGGTTGGATCATTCAGCCTGGGGAAGAAAAGGCTCTGGGGTGACCTCATTGTGGCCCTTTGGGACCTGAAGGGGCTCCAAGAGACCTGGGGAAGGGCTCCTGTCAAGGGCTTGCAGTGACAGGACAAAGGGGAATGGCTTCAAAGTAGAAAAAGAAGGATTAGATGGGATGTTAGGAAGAAATTGTTCCCTGTGAGGGTGCTGAGGCCCTGGAATGAGCTACCCAGAGAAGGTGTGGCTGCCCCTGGATCCTGGAAGTGTCCAAGGCCAGGCTGGCAAGGACTTGAAGCAGCCTGGACCAGTGGAAGGTGTCCCTGCCCATGGCTAGGGGTGGAGTGAGATGCTCTTGTGGTCCTTCCAAGCCAAACCATTCTGTGATTCTCTGAACCAAACCTCATTTCAGTGTCCAGCACAGCCCTGGGGAGTCAGGACACTGTCATCACCCAAAGGCTGGTGAGGGATCCTTTCTCTAAGAAAAAACATCACAACTTCAGCAGCACCAACTCCCACAGCTTTGCAGTGGCTCTGGTTCATTTTCATTTACCCCAAGCACAATGACCTGCTCCCAGAGGCACCAAGCCTCACTGACAGCGTGGGGAATGAAATGCAAAGGAAAAGGGGAAAAATCCTTTGATTCCTGACAAGTAGATGGAAATTTGGGCTTCCTCCTGCTCTCTCCTGCCTCCTGGACAATGCACATATGCAGAAGGTGACCTTTTGTGTCCTTCCTGCCCACCCGAGCTGGGAGTGACTGGGCTGGCACATGTGCTGACAGGGAGACCTCAGCGTGAGCAAACTGGGCTTGAACTTGCTCCAGAGAAATTGTTGTGGGGTGTGCACAGGCTGGGCTGCACCAGGGAGAGCACAGAGCAGAGGCAAATGTTGGTGTCATTTACAAACGCCACTGTGAGGGGACAGAGAACAGATGAGGCTTTGAACTCTAAAGGTTAATGTAGAGAACATGCTCTGTGCTTGACTGGTGGAGACTACTCTCATTTGGGGGCAGATTGGATGAAATCAGATTAATCACTACTACCTGGATTTTTCTTTTCTTTTTTCTTTCATTTTATTTTATTTTAAAGTTGATTTCTTGCTTGCTAATTTTCCCCCCCACAGGAAGTTCCTGAATTCTTGATATTCACTATAATTTTAGTTAGTGTATATGCTGAGATTTCATGGTGTGCTTGGAAATTAGAGAGGATGGATATGGAAGCATCTTAATGCTGTAGAAACTTTAAGAGAATAAAACTCCAATCACAAATCCCAGATGTAAAAAAAAGAAATTTAAATGCAAGAACTTTGAAAGCATATCCTTGCCTGTCCAAATAGCACTTTCAGGTTGATCTGCAGGAAAGGCCACAGTAGCTCATTAACTCATCACAGTTTAGTGAAGAACTGTGTGTTCTGGCCACATCCATCACCGCCACTCCTCTCTGAACAAACTCCCTGACTTCCTGAAGATGCTCTGAACCCTGCTGAGCTCTGCTTTCAGGCAGTGGGAATTCTTTCCCAGAATCTTACTTTAAGATATGAGGGGTATTTTGGAATTAAACGAGTGCCATATTCATGGCCTCTCTCCCAACCACAGCACCACCCCGCCTCTCCATCCTTTGACCTCAGACTCAGAGCCCAGGTGCCAGCTCTGTCCCTGGGGTTAGGGACACAATACTGCAAAAGCACAATTTATCTCACATGTTTGGCAAACAAGGAAATGGCATGGCAGCCCTGCAGGTTTCATTAGTCTGTCCCTGTCCAGGGCAGGCTAATCCTGCCTCTCTCCCTGCAGTGGCTTCATGCCAGCCCCATCCATCTCTCCCTGTCCTCAGGGCTGCAGAGCCCAGGTTTTTAGCAAACACAGCCTGAGCAGGTTCAGCAGGTGCTGCTGGAAGGGGCAAAGCTGCACCTCTGAACATCCTGAAGGATGGATGGGCATTAGGCAGCTCACAAATTATTGTCTTTCTAAGGTCAGAGGATGCAAGGGCGTGTTATCACCATGACAGGTTGAGAGATCATGTGCTCTGTGTTTAATCCCAAAATATTCCTTACATCTTAAAATAAGAAACCTGGAAGGCACCCCACCAGCTCCATTTCAACATATTCCAGCAGAACTTTGCTGATTGAGCTGGGATATATGATAATTTTGTCAACATTTTGCTACTAAAACTGCTTCCTTATGTTTATAATGGTTTTTTTTGTCTGATTGTGCACATGGTTGAAGAGTTAATTAAATCTGTAATTAGTTGCTCTCCTGTTAGCCCTTGCTGATCTTTCCATCCTGTTTTGTCTTTTATGGCAAGGGCATTAATTTTCTAACCTGCAGCATCTCTCATTCATTTGGGCTTCTGCTTCCAGACATGTACCTTTTTTACCTCAGGGCTGATACAGCCCTCCCTGGCTGGAGTAAACCGTGCCACATCATCAGAGCTGTTTGGCTACTGAAGCAAGATTTTGTTTGCCACTGTTTGTCCTTTTCTGGAGCCAGGTTCTTGCTGAGGTTTGTGCCTTTGGTGCCCTGTGTGGTCTGGACTAGGAGAGAGGAATTTTAAATGGCTTGTGTTTTCTGTGGCAGCTGGAAATAGCCTGTGGAAGATGGTGGCAGGGCAATATCCTGTAGTTTAATTAACTTCTGCCTTCTTAAACTCCAAATTGCATTTAAACCCAAAGGAGCAGCTCATCCAAGCAATATCCAGCCTCTTCCCCCTCTTCCTTCCACCCCTTCCTCTCACAACTCCTTCATCTCACTTCATCCTCTCTCCCACCTGCTTTCCCTGCATTTGCCTTTCAGCTGCTCCAGGCCATGATGAGCCACCTCACATTCCTGTCAGCAGTTTCAAAGGATTTTTTGAATTTCAGTAGGACTTTGGGACACTTTTTTTTTCCCAAAAATACGTTTGTTTCTGTAGGAGTCCTGTTGGCAGGACACGGTGACTTTTTCAAAAGGACCTGTGTGGTGCAGGAGCTCAGATCTCTAGAACAGCTGTACAGAGGGGTGCCTTGATCCCCTATGAGCTATTTAAAATCCCTGCCTGTTGTCCTGATGCAATCCACTCAGAGAATGAAACCTCTGTGTACAAGGATTTGCATTTCTCTTCTGTAGTCCAAACCAGAAAATGACCTGTTTATGGGTTCAGAGATGTTATTCTGTTTGGGGTTGCTGGATGAGTTTTTTGTTGGACTGGATTTGTAGTTAGATAAGAAATATTCAGGGGACAGAGTTTTGGGGTGGAATAAAACTGTGCTTTTCCATCTGAGCAGGAGGTCTGCATGGCTGCTTTCAGGATGTACCTTTCCTCCCCAGAAGAAACAAAACTTTGAAGCAGATTCTAAAAGCCATGGTTCCTCTCCAGAACTGCCACAGCCCAAGCTGCAGCCCGTGGGTTTTGTGGCTGTGAGGCTTCTCTGGAACTGCTGTATGAACCTCTCCTGCACTGAGCAGCCAGGGAGAGGGTTGCTGTGATGTCTGAACAGGTGGAGCAGAGGACGGTTAAAAACCAGCCAGTTATGGGAAATCTGAGTCATGAAAACCATTGGATAAATTTAAATACATTATTCTAGCTTGGAGGAGGAGACCATCTGGGTAAGTTGAAGGATGTGCGTCTTGCTCAGGGAAGAGTTATTCCAAATGACAAAAGAACTGTCCTGAGCTGGAAAAATCTGCCAGACCCAAGATTAAAAAACAGCTTAGAGTGACACTGATTTAATGCTTGCTTGTCAAGAATCTAGCTAAGGGCCATCATATTAAAATATTTTTTTAATACTTTTGCTGGTATTTGCCGGTTATATAAAGCAGGAAGGCCTGGAAATTTAATCAGAACTTCATATTATTATGTTCCTTTTAGAGATTTTTAAAGAAATCTTGTTTATGAACTCCAAATTCCACGATGGCTCTGCCTTAAACAAAAAAGCAGGGAAAGAAATGGGAGGATCTCCCTGCAGCCAGGTTGCAGAGGGCTCAGACAGGCTGTCAACTTATTTTTGGGAGTTAAGGCTCTGGTTTGGCCCTGGCTCATCCCTGAAGGTCATACAGTGCTGGGGCAGCCAGGTGTCTCCTGATGGACGTCCCCCATCTTCCACAGCAGGCAGAGCTCCCAGCCTGGTGCTCTGGCTCTCCCTCCTGGCACAGCCTCAGGAACATGAACCTGGTATGCCAGCACCAATCTCAGGTACACTCCAATCCAGATCTCTTAATTTTTCCCAAAGGGCAGGTCCTCATGGCAGAATCCCCCCTGGAAGGCAGCTGAGACCCAGCTGGGAGGAGGGAGAGGCAGAAGGAGAGAGGAGATGCGCTGGTTCTCCCAGGTTAGAGTGGAGAGAGGGGTGAGCAGCTCATGGTTTGCCCATCACTGAGCTATGATTTAGACTGAGGAAATGGAGATGGTGTGAGGCAAACAAGCTGAAGTCAATGACTGAATGCCTCTGGCTGTGCTGATGGACTGATCAGCCATAAAGTGTGCAATAAAAGCACCCTCTATCATGCTCTCCTCCTCTTGGGAAATTCTTGCACAGCTCACTGGTACCACCTCTCCTGGGGACCCCAGGACAACAACAGCCCCCAGTGACCTGAACCTGCAGAGATTGCCAAGGCCAGCAGAGTGGATCCAGGCCTGGTGCTATGGTAGAACAGGATTTGCAAAAAAATCCATGCAGCTACAGCTGCAAAGGCCCGTGGGGCTCCCTCTCCACCCTTGCTTTAGGCACACAGGGTAATTCTGAGTTTTACTATACTTTTTACAAGCCAAGGTCTCAAAACTCTATGGTACAGACTCATCAGTACCACCTTACAGATGGGGTCACTGAAGCAGAAAGATGGGAAATGACTTCCCTGGAACCATTAACTGGGTAAATGACAGGGCTATAAATAGAGACCAGATCCTCATCCTTTCCTACAGCCCACTGCCATTCCTGTCTCAGAGGAAAGGTGCCCAGGGAGTTGGTTAAAGCAGGTAGCAGCTCCTTAACTAATACAAGACATGGATGCCCAGGGTAAGATGTTCCACCAAGATCACTCCAGTAAGGCAACGAATTTTTGGAGAAAAAGTGGTTGACAGCAAGGCCAGCGAGCCACATATGGCTGTAATGGGTGTCAATCACACCATCCCAACGTGCTCAGAAGTTCCAAATGCCTTTGAAAGCTAATGGTGTGTGCACTAATAGCTCCTGGCCCTGGCATCCAGGCTAGCAGCTGGTGCCCCTAATTGGTAGCCCCGAGGATGAGCACGTGGGCAGGAAACGGGATTGCAGGAGCAGGGAATGGATTAGGAACCCTGCCTTGCTAATTCCACCCTTCCGCATGGTCTTTAATCAAGATGAAAAGTCAAGAGACCACGAGGGGGTAACAAACAACAGCTTTGCCCGATTACCAGCGTCCAGCTCCCCCAGACCTGACAGGCCCTGCCTGCAGCAGCTTGTGGAGCTGCCTCAGCTGCTGCTGTTCTTCCTCCCCGTACTGTGTGCTGGACAAAGCTGCAAACAGCATCACACAATGACATGCCTGTCTCTGGCCTTTTTGGGGAGGCAAAGGATTCGAGGGGTGGATGTCAAGTTGGATAAAAGCATCCAAACCCCTCCAGCTAAGCCCAGCACAAAAAAACAGCCTGACACAGGTTTGTACCACCTACTGGTGACAGCATCAGCATTTCTGCTTTTTCTCCTGCTGGTTTCTGCCCTGTGGGGTGTGGAAGAGCCTCACCTTGGAAGGCACAGCCATGGCAGAAACAGCAAGAGCACTGAAACAGCCAAGGAAGGCTGTCAGGGAGCTGAAGCCATCCAAGGAGATGCCAGGCATTGCTGGAGACAGGATGGGATGATCCAGACCATAACAGGAGGGTGGTTTGAAAGCTGAGGTGTTACCTGAGCTGTGCAGAGCTGTGGGGACCACCTGTTTTCTCGATGGTAGGAGGTTACAAGGCACCATCTGATGTCCATTTTTAACCCAATTATTAAAGTTTTGATGTTCCCTGTGAAGCCCATTGGAACATCTTCCACCTCTGTCCCTTCCAGAGCTGGGGTGGCCCAGACACAAAGTCCCTGCAGCTGCTGGGGATCTCCTGCTGATGCTCTGCAGATGATCTAGGACCTGCTGCAGTCTCCTGGATGAATTGGGGTAATTTGAGATGCGTAATCTTTTGGGGAGACTCTCCCTGCCTGGCTGGCTGAGGGTTTGCAGCCCCCAGATTTTGTCAGACCTCAGAACTCTTGTTATGTTCCCAGTAACTTCCACTTAGTGGTTCCAGATGATGCAGTGGAGACCAGAATGTCACAGTGAGACAGAGAAAGAGATCACCAGCTCTTAGCACACTCATCGTTAACCGTCCCACTGTTCTCCAGAAATAGCCTTTCCCTCTATGCTTGTGACTGAGTCTGAACCTTGCTCCAGATGGCAGTGGGCTGAGGAGATGAAATTTTCCTGCAGTCAGAGCTCGGAGATGCACAAAAGAGGGAAATTGTGAAATTGCAATGACAGGCTTGTTTGAGTAGCTTGTGATGTTCTGGCTTTAGAGAAATCCATGCCTAATGTGCCTGCATGGCAAGGTAGACTAAAGACCATATAATTCTATTTCAGCTTAACATAACAGGAAGAGACCCATGTCTCCTGGACTGCTGGCTTTTCTGCAAGCATTAGGGCTGGTTTCTACACGTGCTGCTCAGGCACTCCATGCTAAAGAGCTTAGGATAAAGTATTGCTGGGATTTGGTTACTACAGGGCTTAAAGGCTTGGCTCTGCCATACTCACACTTCCTTTAGAGGATGAGACACACACAGTGTAACCCTTCAGGGTTCATGGAGGAGAAAGGCTCCATGGGCTTTGCACACCCCATCTTTTCTCCTTGCTGCTGTAGAGATTTTGCTGCTTATTATTTTTCTGGCTGTCACGAGGCTGAGCTCAGGATAAGGGCTGAAAGCATCTTCCAGGAGCTGGGCTGGAGCTGTGAATGGAGTTTGTGCAGGGATGGGATAAGGATCTGGGATTTGGAGTGCTGGGGTGAGCTGCCTGTCTTAGACAAGGCACTCATGAGGGGATGGTGCCTCACAGAGCTGGAGGCTCAGCAGGGAGTAAGGAAGGACCTCCCAATACTGTGAGGTGTGGTGCTGCATCTCTGTGTCATGGTCTGAGTGTCCCATGGGGAAGGCTGAATTCCTTGGAGCTGGTGGAGTCTGGGCACATTGTGAATTCTCTCTCTGCTTTTCCTCTCTTTGTTTCCCCTTCTACTGCACTTCCATTGGCATTTGTCACTGAATTTTCTCTCCCCACCTTCCTGTTTTGTTCTCCTGATCTTAACAGTCCTGTTTCCAAGCCTGAAACATTAAGGAGTGTTTGACCTCAGCAAATGTTTTCTCTTCTTTTCAGTATGGGACTAAAAATGTTAGGTAAGTTTTAACACAGCATTGTGAGTGGCTGTGTGTTGAGGTTAGAGCATATTAAACATGCAAAGAGATACTTTTCACAAAAGCTGTCTCATCTTTCACTGTATATTAATAATGCAGGGAGTTCTAGATCATCTGTCCCTGTCACTGCTGCTGCATTTTGATACACTCACGTGGAATGGCTGTGGGAGAGCAAAATACACAGGGATATTCCCTGACCTTCTCCCTTCTCTCCACCAGTAAATTTTAGAGATTCTGTACAGGCAACCAAGACTCTGTCCTGACAGCACTATTTTGGTAATGTCCAAGTGTAGAGTCTGGACATGAGCTGGCATGGGGTGAGTGCTGTTCTGAACGGCTGTGTTGGTGCAGCCCTTGATGCTCCCCTGAATCACTCACAGGATCCTCTCCTGAGCCAACAGTGAAACCCAATTCCCACTCCCATCTCTGCTTCTGTCTCACACACTGCAGGGTATGAGCACCCATTGCTGAGCACAGCCCTGCCTGCAGAACTATGGGACACTGGAAAGGAGCCTGCAGGGAACTGGGGAGTTCATTTAGCTCACCCTCTGACCCTGAGGTTGCTGTGGGCTTCCACAGGATGGTGTAGGTTTTTGGACACTGACTTTGTGAAGTGTCCCCCAGAACAACAATTTTTATTGGAAAGGTGGGAGGGAGCTGCCCTGCTGAGCTCCAAAAGTGGGCAGAGGCTGCACAGATGGGTGGGCTGCCAGCCTACAGCCCCCAGCTTCTGCTGTGTCCTCCCCAGGGAGGGTCTCTGCTGTCTCCACAGAAGTGTCAGGAGGAACCTGGGCTCTCTCCCCATGCACTGCAAGATATTTATCTTTATGAAATCCAGCTCCCTTCTTCTGGGTACCTGCAGGAGGCAGGGCTGGAGTGAGTAGGATCATCTGTGCAAACAGGGCTGGCCTTGGTGTGGAAATGCAGGGTCCCAGGTGTGCCCTGCAGCTGCAGGCACAGCTGCCCCTGCCTGTGTGGGCAAACACCGGCAGCTGCTGCTGAAATGCTCCAGCTCCTCGTGCTCCAGAAGCCCCAGTGCAGCACTGCTGTGTTATTCCAAAGGCTGGAGTGATCCAGCTCCTCCTTCAGCCTCTGCTGCATTCCCAGAGGTGACAGTGGTGTCAGGGGCTCAGCTCAGGGATGGGTTTTCCCTCACTGATGTCAGAGCTGGAGCTGTGCCCTGCTTGGGGCAAGCAGGAGGAGATTTGTGTCCTCAGGGACAGCTGATGGGAGCGGTGACAGTGCTGGGGAAAGGCCCAACACTCACAGGCAGGTACAGCCAGGCTGCCAGGGACAGACAGCGTGGCTGGGACTGAGGGGTGACTTTCTGCAGGGAAACACTTTGGGACTCTCTGGAACAACAAGGACAAGGACTGGGCCTCCCAGAGCTCTCCCAGGCACATTACAGCCCCCAGACTGATGTCATTAATGAGACATCTTGCTTTATGTAATAATGTGTTTTGTGTGACTCACCCTAATGAACAAAAAACAATCCAATGGGCCTCCTAATGGAACTCCTGGTCTTTATGTCCCAGGGCTTGCTATGAATTATTTAAGACATCTGGAGGGATTTGTGAGTAATGAAATCTTTGCTGATTCTGTCTCACCTCAGATGGCCTCAAAGGTCTGGTGAGCAGCTTTGGTTCTGTTTCAGTCTTGTCCTTCACCTGCAGAGCAGCCAGCTCAAAAATTTCCTTGTGTTCTTGTCCTCTACTCTCACTTAGCTCTTGGCTGTGTTTCCTGTGCCTTCCCTCAGCTTAAAAAATAAGATGTGCCTTTCAGTGCCACATGTCTCCCTTGGGTGGGCTGAATGTGGGTCTGGCAGAAAGAAAGAGGAGCTTATCCAGGGAAATCTGTGAGATGTGTGATGAAACAGCTCTGGGGTTTCATGGCCCCTCTCCCTGGCAGGTGAGATCCAAAGGCCAGAGAACCACAGGAGCAGCCAGGGCTCTGGGTGCCCTTTGCTCATGGCCATCCAAGCCTCAGACAGCCAAAGGCACCTGAAGAACCTTCAAAAACCGTGGTCTGTCCTGAATAAAAGTGTGTGTGCCAGTCATAACCATCAGCAGGCTCAGGGGAGAAAATGTGGATGGGAAGTACCAGCCACCAAACAGATTTTATGACCTACTGCAAACCAGAGGTTTGGTGGATTTGTGGTTGGTGCTTATGCTATGACAGGAATTTTTTTTGAAGGAAAAAAGGGATGAATAAAGGAGAAAGCACAGAACTTTGTGGTTTTGATGTTCAAAGGAATGAACAGATTAAGCATCTTCATAATGGAGGAAGCTAGCAACCACTTTAATGGTAGTGGGTTTTGTTTAATTTTTCTTTTTTCTTTTTTTTTTTTATTATTAAAAAAGAACCAACCAATCAAAAAAAAATTCACATTTTCCCCTTTTGCCTTGAGGTTGCGTTGCACTTCTGGAATCTGAGGCTGTATGAAGACATTCTGCAGCCTTGGAACAGAAGGGACCATTGGGAAGATTAAAGATTGCTCCCAGAGCACAGATGTGAGCAGGCAGCCAGGATTTCCCAGAGCCAGGAGCTGGTGCAGAGCTTTGGTGCTTTGCAGCAGCTCAGGATGGGCCACTGCCAGTGGCCAAAGGGAATAAAACCGAACATCTGCCATCCGTGGCTTTTGACCAGAGTAGGGAAATCCTCCTTATTCCAGGCATGAGAAGCTGATTAAAAGCACTTCATGCCCTGCTTTTCCTGACATGAGAAAGGCACAGATGTCAGGGCAGCATTTCTATTTTTAGGAGCCTGCCCAAGATTACAAGCCTACAATGGAGAGGGAAAAGTCTGTGGTGCAGGAAATTAGTTCAGAGAGTTCTGTGGGAGCCACAGTGAAGGGATGGGTGTTACGGTGCTGCCATGGGTGGGAGGCTGCCACAAACCCCTCAGGTCCTTGGCCTTTTCTCTTTTCTTGGTGGACATTGCCCAAATCCCTGAATATCTAACCTGTCAAATGCTCAAATAACGCAGTTTATGGGACAACTTTGAAACACCTGTTCTTAAAAAGAAGTGGCTGGTGTGGTGGGATATTTTCATCTTTTTTCCTTGAGTAGGACGATTTAAGAACACTTTAAAAACAGAACCAGTGTTAGTTTTAATCTCAAAAATTTAAATAGCTCAGAATTTTTCTAAAGCCATTAGAGGCCAGATCTTTATAAGGTCGAAGCCTTTGTCTCACATTTAATACCAGGAGACTTTAAAACAGAAGTCAAGGGGGTGTGAATTGTCAAAGTGGGTGGTGGGGGAATATCCTGGATGATGCTGTGGCCTTTGGCAGTGGTTGTGTCTCATTATTAGTTAAAGCCTGAAGTATTTTTAATTCCAGCAGATGTCAAGTCAAGAAGGGTGGTAAAAGCTGCTATTGCATCTCAGCTTTGCTGGTGTTCCTGAGTCAGGAATGACTCCCTGCAAATATCAGGCCTTAGAGGGTTTAATCAGACACCCTCCTATGAACACCTTCTCACTCCTCCTCTCGTAAAAAAAAAAAAACAACCTAAAGAACAATTAATCTGCCTTCACATGCATCATTAGAAAGAATGCAAATAATCATGTTAACAAGCATTATATTTATTCCTGGTATAAATTTCCCCTCTAGAGAAGTTTGTCTTAATCTCTTCAACAGACTGCAAATGCTCTGTCCAGCAGATTGATGTGCTCTGTGAATTACCAGGTCTTAGTCAGAGGATGACGTGGCTCCGTTTCCCTGAGAGCAATAGAAACATGTGGGATATGATGGGAAGAAAATGTTTTAAAGAAACCTGAAGTCTCTAAGAACACCATGGCTGCTAATTCTTCCCAAGATGCAAAGTTTAAAAAACAATTAGATGGAGGCACAAACTGTGCTGGCAAATCCAATTCCGTGTGCACAGTTTTGTCTCAGCAATTGCAAATTGGACGGTGAGTTGAAACGTCCCCTGTGGGAAAAGAGAAAGCACAAAGGCTCCTGCCCCTCTAAAATCCTGCTTGTCTCCCTGGTGCTCACAGAGGCCTCATTAATGAGGTGTTTAAGCGTGCTGCAATCATCCTGCAGCCCAGGAGAGCAGCCTCATTTTGCAGCACAAACTGGAGTCAGGAGCTGTGTTAACACGTCCCTTGGCTGGGCTGGGCTGGGAGCAGCAGCCTGCAGCATCCCAAACTCAGCCCTTATGGGCAGGCTGTGCTGCAAAGCCCATCTGCTGCCGTGGAAGGTACAAGGATCCTTCTGAGAGCCTTGGGCTGTTTTATCTCACCTTCCCAACCACCAGGTGACTCTTAGGGAGCTGACAGGTGGGGGACAGGTACAGCCCCAGTGGTTTCTCTATTCAAGCAGAGAGAAATCTGTTCTGGCTGGGGTCTTTACTCTTTCTCCATATTTTTATTCCCATTTTATGGCTCTAGGTAGCAGGGAATAAGAGGGTGTAAAGTGACTTTACCATAACCAAGAAGAAGGCTCTATAGATCCCAAGAAGCCTGTTAGCAAACTCATTGATATGTAGCAATTAGAGGTGCTTAAGTGTTTGTGTGTATGGATAATGCAGTTTCTGTAAAAAGATAATCTTCCATGAAAAATAAAATATTTTAAATCAAATCAATGTATAGACTTTTCTCTTTCATCCAGAAGATTTAAATGAAATGTATCATTCCAGTCTAGTGGATCCAGATCGAACTGTCTTGGCATGTTAAGCCAAATCAAAACATGTCATTTCCAGTGAATTCAATATTTTCCAGGGCTGGTTCAGCTCCTGCAGGAGCTGTAGATCAGGTGTTCTGTGATGTCCCACTGCTGCCTGAGAGTGTGGTGGCTCCTGTCCCTCCCTGGTGTCCCTCCAAGCCCTGCTCTGCTGGGAGCTGGCACATGGAGAGTGGCTGAGGGCTCAGGAGGGGCCCAGCTGCTCAGCAAAGCAGAACTCCTTGATTGATGCAGGTAGAAATGTTTCTAAACAAAGTACATTCAAGTAATCAGATTTTCTGATGGATGGGAGCTCCGCTTTGCAATATTCTCTAACCACTCTTGCCCATGACTCACATTTGATTTGTTTTTTCTTTGGGCAGAATTCCCCCTGTTCTGCACCTTGCTGTGCTCTGGGCTGAACCAGATCAGGAGAGACCTCTTAGAACCCTCCTTTTTGTTTTCTTGCAAATACTGGTACATTTTAGATTCAACCACATCTGATCTCCTTTCCTCTCTTCATCTCCTAATTTGCAAAGCTTTGCAGGTGCTTCTGTAGCTGGAGGCTCGCACAGGCACTTGAAACCACATCATTTCCACCCCCACTGACAACAGGGGTGTAACAGACCTAGAATGGACAGTCTGTGTGCATCCTACTGACTGACAGATCTACCTCTAAACCTCCTTCTTTAAGTGAATCAAATCATCTGGATCACCAGGAATTCTTATAAATATAAATTTGAAGCTTGCTGTGCATGGATTAAGTTGAATGAGTCCACCTAATTAGGCTTTTTGTACACACATTTGTAAACACTGGTTGTGCTCAAGTAAAATGTCAATTGACTTTAACCCCAGCTTTGCCCCAGTGAGCAGCAAAGCTCTAAGGGCTGCCCACAGGTCCTGATTTTTTCCCCAAACTGCTGCATTAAAGCCATGAAGGATCGGGGTGGTTGGCAAACACCCAGAGTTTGCCTGAGTAAATGAGTAATGCTGACTTTCTCTCCCAGGCCCACTGGGTGCTGAGTGTGATTAAAGCCCAGTCAGGAAGGACTGCATGCAATTAATTCTGTCGAGGAAATCTCCTGCTTTATTCATTAGACGTATATGGCTTCTTCTAGGGGAGAGGAAATAGAAAAGCAACTTTGGTTGTGCTGCAACATCTGTGAGTACAGCTGGCTCTTTTGCTCTGTGTTCCACTTATTATGTGCAATTTGGATGTTTTCTTCTCCAAACCCAGATTAAAAAAAAAAATAAAATCTCAGCTCTAAGGAGAAGAAACTTGCAATGTTTGTTATTAGCAAGGCAAAGGCCTCACTCCTCTGGCAGAGACAGGAATGGCCACGCTCCTGCTCAGCCTGGGCTGCAATATCTGCTCTTATTTGTCAGCCTGCCCATAATCAGGTAATTTAATGTAATTCCTACACTTTCAATCAAGTCTGGTGAACAGATGGCAGAATTCAAGCCTGTAGATTTTTTGGAATGACACAACCTGATTCCAGACCCAGAGATGGTTGCGGCGCTGTCACTGTGGTCAGGGCAGAGCTCAGCTCCTCTTCTGCCTCTGCAGGGTGGCCCTGGGTTTGAGAGACTCCAGGATGGGATAGGACATCCACCAGCAGCCTCTCCTGGCTGGAAATGAGATTAAACACTTTCCCTGTTGGTAAATGGCTGAAACCATCTCTTGCTGGTGAGGAGCAAATGCATGGGGATGGGGGCACATGGGGATATATGAGCTTTGCTTTGCCCTGATTCATAAGTTTGACCAAATGTGATGCTCTTTGTGTCATTTCTCCTGACCCCAAAGAGCAGCAACACTCCCCTCGTGGGTAGAAGGAGATGCAAAGCTTAACCCACAAATGACCATTAAGTGGTTTGATGAAAAACATCAAGGAAATTTGAAATGTTTGGTTTTGGCTGAGATTTGAGCCTCTCTTTCCAGACAGCTGCTCCAAAATTGTGTGTGCTGGGAGGAAGGCAGCCTGGCATGTTTGCTGCTCCAGAGCTGGCCTTTAATAGCTGGATCTCAAAACACAGGGTGGTCTCCTTTCAGCCTCACCCGGCTACTGCCTGACCCCTCACATTTGCCCCTGGTTTCTCCCAGAGAACCAACCTGAGAGTTACCTTGAAAAGAGAAAACCTGGATTTATCAGTGTTGCATGAGCATTAGTGACACTCCAGGAGAATTTCACCATGCATGAGATTAATGCACAGTGTGTGGAAAATTTCAGTCCCTCTTCCCATTTGCTTGAGAATTTCTCTTTTATTTGCTGTGGAAGCTGAGGAAACACAGTCACTGACAGGGCACTGGTGTTTCTGGGGAGTGAGACAGCAGGAACCTCTGAGCATTGCAGGGCTGTCCTGGGGGCAGCAGAGTTTGTGGGGGAATCCCTGGGGATGTGGTGAGACTCATCCTCCTCCCCAAGCTGAACTGGTCATTGCTCTGGGGGAGCTGTGCTAAGGCTCTTCTTGCCAAGCATGGATGTGTCAATGATGGTGCTTTCTGCTCAGTTAGGACTGAGAGGAACTTAGAAGGTCTCTTGGAAGTGCTCTGAGCTCCTGCACAGGTGGCTATTGTTCTGGTATGACCAGACAGATATCTGGGGTGCTTGGGTGCTGTGGTGCCCTTTTTAGGACCCTTTCCTGGTGTCTGGCTGGACCAAGGCAGGAGGAGAGCTGTCCTCTGCACACAAGGCCTCTCAGCTTGGGAGCTTCATGGGCAAAGCTTCACTCAGCTGTTGGAAACACTGCCCAGGGAGAGCTTTGTCTGTTGGGAGAAATGAAAGAATCCAGGAGGGAGCCAAGTGCGTTTCTGAGCTGCTTTTGAGGCACGTGCTCACATTTGGACAGATGGTTCCTCCTGCTCCCTGTGGCTGCTGTCCTGACACAGGCTGGAGCTCTGGCAGTGACCAGAGTGCCCCACTAACACCTGGCATCCCCCTGCCTCCTCCAGCTGGGCAGGTGGGAGATCCCTCCCCAGCTGTGGCAGGTGTTGTCTCCTGGTGCAGGTTCCTCAGGTGCAACGCGGACTCAGGCTTGTCTGAACCTTGATGATAAGCTCTCCTTGTTAAAAGCCATTATATTTGCTACTAGCTGAGGATAATTCTGACTGACTACAGCAGTTCTCCTCTGCATGTAATTGAATTCATATTCATCATAAAGCAATGAAAAATAAATTGTGTGTGTGTTTTTTTCCCCCTCATAAAGCAAGGCATGCCGCTGGCTCTGCCTTCCCTCTAATCTTCCCCTCTGCAACCCATTGTAATAGAATTCATGGGAACAGAACAGCTGAAATAGATTGTGAGGTTTTGACCCACCTAGCAGAAAGTGAGTTTATTTCAATGCCGGGGAGGAATTGATTAATTCAGTTGGCTTCAGGGGAAGGCTAAAACCTTAAGATTCTTCAGTACCAAAGAACGGTGCTGGCTCAGTTGTAAGCTGACTTTAGTGGTGTGGCAGAGGACCTGTGCCTCAGGTTGTGGTGGGAGTTGCCAAATACACTACAAATACAGTAGTCTGAGTGTAAACTTTTAAAGAATTAGTGTTTCCATGAAAGGTTATTTATTATTCTGTGGCTATCTGCAGTCCCTGGGGCACTGACGTGACCTTGGGGCAGAAGAAGTGTGGGGCTATGGGGACTAAATTCAAAGGCAGTGCTGTGCCAGCTGCTCGTTCCTTTGCCTCATCCTGCCCTGCAGCTGGTGGCTGCCATCGTGTTGCTCTGCTGTAGAGATGTCCTCAAGGCAGATATCAAAATATCCTCTCCAAATTCTTTTAGAAACCCTTTAGTGTGGGCATCTCACAAATGGCAGATTTTGGGTGGGAAGTTGGTCAGCTGAGCCCATCACCTCCCCCCATCCATGTTTACCTTTTCCATTTATTCTCCTTCATTTGATAGGATCCAGAAGGCAGGAGCTGATGGTGCCTGTGAGCAGAGCTGCTGCAGAGGCCTGTCAGAAATGATCTGACAGGAAAAAAAGAAAGGTTTTCTGCAGCCCCTGGCTTGCTGCCAGCTGTGGGAGAGCAGCCTCACAGGCAGAGCAGACCAGACAGTCCTAATGCATCAGAAAATTAGTGAGTTTTGTTCAACAAAGGGTCCAAATGTCTTTCCAGTCAATTATTAATTTCATTATGGTGAAATCATTAATTACATTTTAATTCTGCAAAGTGTTGCTTCTGCAGCTCGTGGAATGAGCATTAGGAAAACAAATAAGTGGGAACTTGTTGCTGATGGGTCCTGGGAATTGTGTGAGTGAGCAGTAAGAGCTGGAGAGGTTGGGGCTGTCTGTGAGCAGAGATTCCTCTGTGATCAGCCCAAATGATGGAACCTGACCAAGAAATGGTGGGAGGAGGGCTGACACACCACTGTGCTCCAAGGCAACACAAGCAGCCCCCTCCTCTGGGACCTTTGCACTGGGTGGTTGGCTGTGGTGGCTGCGTCATATCTGAGGCTGTGAGGAAATAACAACTGTCTGCAACTGTTAAAATAATTCATCTATCTTTTGCCTTGTGAGGGAAGTCAAGAATTAAAACCTGAACAAGGAAAATTTGGTGCATGATGCAGTAACTCTGCAGGGCATCTGAGAGTCTTTAGAAATTCAAAGCCTATTTTTGATGGCTGTTACTTGGAGTATCATATTATACATAAATATTCTGTTTCCACCCTTATAGTTCTGATATGTTTGTAGCTCAGTAAACAGTTGCTGCTGGACATAGGAGCTCTCACATGAGATCAGAAAAGTTTCCTTAGGTCAGAACGTTTTCCAGGCCAGCAGAGACAGTTCAGATGCCACCAGGTATAACCTGGAGAATCAAATTAAATTACGTGTATTTGTGATATCAACATGATCCCATGAATCTCACTGTGAGCATCTCAATTTTCTGACATTATCCCTCCTTTTCCTTAGAAATTGGGCACTTCTGACATTATCCCTCTTTTCTCCTTAGAAATTTGGCACTTCCAGCACTGCACCAAGAAAAAAAATCCAAATTGAATCAATGACTGAGCTGGAAAAAGAAGCAGGAACCACAAACTCCTGTTTGGACTGAGGTCTTCTGAAGTGTAATGTTCAGCAGATAGAGACTTCACTCCTGGATCTTCCCCTGAAGCCACCAGAGGGAGGAAGTAAAAGAAAGTGAAATATCCAAAACTCTGGCTCCCATCCCTGCCTCACCTGGTGGGTCACTGACATCCATCCTCCCTCTGAAGTTCGGAGCTACTCAAGAGGCAAAGTCGCTCTCCCCAGCAGCTGCTGGAGCTGATTGCATCCCTGTCCTGCCCATGAGCAGCCCTTCCCTGCTCTCCCCACTCAATCACCACCCCAATCAGCGCTATTGAGGTGAGCAACAATACATTTCAGAGCTCAATCACCTTCATAATCCTCTCACCGACAGCACCAGCGTCTCCCTGGAGGGCGGAATTACTGACGGGGTGGTTTTGCAATGGAAATGTTCCCTCCCATGTGTGCGAGTCCCGTGAGAGCACACGGCGAGCACGGGAGTGGATGGTGGGCTGGGTGTTGGGCTCAGCAGGTGTGCACACAGTAAGCTCTGCATTTCAGCAGAATTATTCACCTTATTAAATTTTCAGTCGGCTGAGAAATGTGCTTAAAAGCCACAGTCATGTCCCTGTGACAGTGGTCAGTGTTGAAATGCATTCCGTGGATGGAGAGGGCTCATGTGGGGATGCATTTCTGGTATCCCTATGCTGGAAGCTCTTCCTGGTTTTCCTCTTACTGTTATCAAGTTATGCAAGCTACTTCTCTTAGTTATGTTTTGTTTTGTTTTTCTTTTTCTTTCTTTTTGGTTTTTTTTGGGGTTTTTGTTTTTGTTTTTTTTTTTGGTTTTTTTGTTTTTTGTTTTGTTTTTTTTGTTTGTTTGTTTGTTTTTTGTTTTTTTAAATTAGCACTTCAAATAAGAATTTCAAAGAACCTGCCCAGCTCACGTCCAGGGAGATGCTCTGGCAAGGTAAGGAAGTCCCACTGCACACCATCCATCTCCTCACCTTATCCCATCAAAAGAGTTCTCTGAAGGTTTGTATTTCCCCATTGAAATTTTTAGTTTCAAGAGATGCAGATTTTCTTGCAAAAACCTCTTCAGCTGAAAAATTTCCAACTCTGCTTGTAATCCACTCATTCTCTTCCAACTTTCTCTGTGCTTCATCCCTGATGATGTGCAGCAGCCCGAGCTGAACCTCCTCAGTCTCCATGCTCTGGAGGGGTCCATCTGGCACCTGTCACGAGCCCTACCCTCAGTTTGGGTGCCAGCACAAGAAGCAAAGTCACCCCACAGCCTCTTGGTGGCTTTCCTTGGCTCATTAACTCCTGACCAGCACCACAGTGCAGGACTGATGGTAAATTGTGCTCTGCTGTGATTCATCACCCCAGAGTTTAGACACTCATTACAATCTGCCTCTCAAAATGCCACCAGCCTGCAATTTCAATCCCAAACATTTGGGTGTGTAATGAGGCAATGCTTTTCTGTCTTAAATCCCGGTGAAACCTGTGGTTTGCACTGGAAATACAAAATCAAATAAGAGGGAATAAAAATAAAACAGCAGCAGACATTTGCCCTTTGACATGTAAGAAGTGTTGTGATGACTTTAAGGTTAGCAAGGGAAACAACTGAATGTCTGCATCTTTATATTTCAGGTTTTATACTTCTATGTAAAGGTAATTTTCAGGGTTTTATTGCCTGATGTTCTACAAAGCAAATCCTGATCTGCACTGACCCAGAGGGAATGCTGTGAGCAGGATCAAATCACAGTAATTTCTGCCTTTGACTTGCCAAGACAGAGTGTCAGTACAACTCCTTGCATTCCCATGGGCCAGATGCTGCTCCTGGAGACTCTGGAAAGGGTTTTACTGTCCCTGTCAGTGACTTCTGGGGAGACACACAGCTTTGCTGGGGCTCAGCCTGGGGGTTGTGGGGCCCAGTCCTGAACCAGGGGGTGCTTTATTTGCTGTACAGGTAATTTCCAGGAGAGAGATGCTGCTGGTCTGGTATTATCCCTTTGAACCATGTGGTTCCCACAACACATCACGGGGCCCCCTGTGCAAACTGAGGGACTGTGGGATGGATCATAGGATCACAGAATAGTTTGGGTTGGAAGGGACCTTAAAGATCATCCAATTCCACCTCCTGTCACCTTCCACTATCCCAGGTTGTTCCAAACCCCATCCAACCTGGCCTTGAACACTTCCAGAGATGGGGCAGCCAAAGCTTCTCTGGACTACGTGCTCCAGTTCCTCACCACCCTCACATGGAAGAATTTCTTCCTAATATCCAATCTAAACCTTCTCTCAGTCAGTTGGAAGCCATTCCCCCTTGTCCTGTCACTAATGTTCTCGTAAATGGTCTCTCCATCTTGTAGCTCCTGCCAAGGCTGGAGAGGAGTGGGGAAGTGCAACCTATTGGAAAATGTGGTCATAAAATCTGCACCAAATCAGGAAAGTGCCCCACGGGGAGGAAGATCATTAGGAAGAATGTGGAGATTCTGGGCAGCTTTCCAACAAGGAGCAGGAGAGCATCTGGGCCAGGCAGTCTGGCCAAGAGCTGGATGCTAGCTGGAGAAAGGCAGACAGGATTAGCAACACCAGTGAGCTCACAGGAAAACATGTGGCCCTATAAACTGTATCCTAAAATTCATTGTGCCATAATGCACAGGCCACACACCTGGAAGAGATGCAGGTCTCCAGCAGGGCTGCTGGGGGCTCACAGCACCAGCCCTGGGGTCATCAGGGCTCATGGACCAACCCTTGGAGCTTTGCAGGGGGGACCCAGGGGTTTGAAATGTCATCCTGTGCTCTTCTGATAGCTCCAGTAAGTTTGGGGGAAATATCCTTGTGTGCCCTGGACACCCCCCTGATTTAGCAGGTGTGTGAACCTGGTAAATGTGTTGGCAGGAAGAGGTGTAATTTGTTTGTTTATTTTTCCTAAAGAATATATATGACTAATATTGAGATGACGTGAGAGAGTGAGCAGACAGCGAAAACCACAAAACTTTGCAATTTGAGCATGGGGAGAAGAAGCCAGGTTTCCTTGGAGAATGATGATGATGAGGAAAAGTCAAAGTACCAAGATGGAGACAATCAATGTTATATATTTTAAACTAGTGGGAAAAGCAATAAATTCTTCCTTTTGGCTGCTTCTCCAAGCAAGCCACTTCGGATGGAGGGTTTCCCCTGTAATGAAAATTATATGATCTCATCTTGCAGGCTGGAGTGATGTAATAACCATGTAGGGACTGTTTTAATGTCTTTCATGGGTCATTGAAAACTGCCTGGCAAATTGGATCATGGGCTACAGGGAACACTTCTGCTACAGCAGGAAAATGGGCTGGATATAACAAGTGACCAAAGGGTTTTGAAAAATCCCACCATATGTAGTAATAGTTCCTAGTTTCAGCCATAAAAATATACCTTTTATTTTCCCTCTCTTATTTTTTGTTGTCTTTTAATATAGTCTTTCCTTCTCATTCAATAACCCTTCTTATACCTTCATTCTCCCTCTACATTAAGACTTGATAATCCATTAAGGCAAATCCTATATTTTGAATTGCATCTAAATTGATAGTGGAACATGGACTGCTTGCCTCAAAACCACTTCCATTCTGTTCTGCTGGAGATTAGATGGATTTTCTTTGTGGAAACAAATGAAAATTTTGATTATATGTGTCATTCAAACCGCAATTCCCTCTTATTAAATGGTTCCAGGCAGTTGGTGCTGGGAACATTGTAATAAGAGCTCCAACATCTGAGACTGTTTGGCTGAATCAATTGGCCAATTCCACACTCTTTGTCAGGAAATTCTGGCTGTGGCAAAGTGTGCAAACTGAAAACCACATGACACAATGAAAATCAGTGATTTATGATGTGACTAATATTTGAAGTGGTTTAGGATGGCAGCTGCTCTTTTCTGCATATTTCAATGCCTTAAGGGAGAATATTCTTGCACCTCTTGTTTTCAGTGTACACCTTGGTTTTGCAGCATGGTTCATCTTCCCTCTCTAGCACCCCAGATATCCCTGAAGTCATTGACAAAGGGAACCAGACATGAAATAAATGCTGTCTTAGACTAAGAGATTCCATTTCAGTTGTGCTCTCATCTTTTTCTATTTTCCCCCAAACAGGTGCCATTTATCAGCCAAATCATAGGAAGGACGTGGGCTTTGCAGTGTCCATTTCCAGGAATCGAGGCCCTGAGAAGGACCCAGCATCCTGGGGAAGTCCTGGCTCTGTACAGCACCAAAGGAAGGCTTCCCTCTGATTCCAGCTGGACTTTTCTTAGACCTGCTTTTCTCCACGGAAGGCTCACGCCCGGGAATACTTTCTTGAGGAAAGTCCTTCCATATTCAAAATAGCACCAGTCAGGCTTGTTTTAATTCACCCATAAATCTCTAGTTAATCCCCAAATCATTGAGGAACTGTTTGGGGTGTGCACTATTGAGTCCCTGCTACATAAAGGTTACTATGTGGAGAAGAGCAAAATTCATGGAGGGTAAGCAAACAGGCAGCACAGAATCACTGTTGGTTTGTGGAGGTCAGATTAAAACAAATTAACACAATTATATTCATTTGCATGGACCAGCCCTGCCTTTTATTTAGTTCATCCAACTGGAAGGGAGGCAGGTTTTTTTCTTGTTGTGTTTCTTCCTTGTCCAAGTCTGATGTTTAATGACGTCTGATGTGAAATTCAACCTCTGCTCCTGAAGGCTGCAAACAGCTGAGGTGTGCAACATCCCATCCTGGGGCAGTGGCTGAGTGAAGGGGTATGGAAACACCTGGAAGCACAAAATAAATTACAGGAGCAGCCTGGTCTAGAGGAAGCTGTCCTTGCACGCACCAAGGAGGTTGGAGCTAGATGATCTTTAAGGTCCCTTCTAACCCAAACTATTCTGTGATTCTGTGGTTCTATACTGTAACATTTTTAAAATTTATTTTTAAAATTCATTTGAAACACTTAGTCATTATTTCCAGATCACAGAACTTTCTAAGCTGGAAGGGGCCCACAAGGATCATCAAGTCCAGCTCCCAGCCTTGGTGTTTTTAGCAGCTTGCTCTAAGCACTGAGCTGATCTCAGGTAGCTCCTGCCTGCTTGCACAACACCTTCCAGTTTAAAACAAAAGGATTTTTTCCCCCCATCAGCTCTGCCTCCCCCCAAAACCCTTCACAGCAGCAGCTCTGTCCCAGTAGAGTCAGAACAGTTGGACAGCATCAGCTGCTGCTGACACAAAGGTGCCTGATGGAGAGAGGGGCTTAGAAACCCCTGCCTTGCCACTCACTCCTCTCTCTGCTCCAGGCAAAGGATGATTTTTAGATTTTCGCGTGGTTTGAGTAAAAAAATCCCGTTTAGAGGCCACCAGAGGGGGCAGCTGCCGCTGCTGCAGAGCGCCGAGAGCCGATGCCAGCACGGCTCACATCGTTGCTATTATTTATAGCTCTCTACCTATACTTATGTGAGTGGGGCTAATTAGTAGATGGAATTAGCCTACTGCTCTCGGCAGCGTAATTGTAAACAATTTCCCAACGTTTCACTCCCTGAGTAATGAGTTTCTCCTGGAAATACAAAAGATGAGCTAATGATAATCTGGCAGTTTACAGCAGGAGGACAAACATTAATTATACGGGATTACGATGCGATCCTCCAATTTAAGTCAGTTTGGCATTTCTAGGCAGAGTTAGATCTTAAAAGTTCTGTGGACGCTTGTCTGAAGCATTTTATATTTTTTTTTCTGATTTCAAGCTGCCTTTTTGCTTTATCTTTTATCACAGATCTAACCACCATCAGCTATTTTGAGGCAGAGCTGCTAGGCCAGATTTTTTTTTCATAAGATGGTGGCATAATTGTGCATGAAAAATATGTACAGTATTAAGCTTAATTTTCATTTAAAAATGACCATGCCAGGAGACTGGATCACTGCATGTCCAGAGATGTAGCTCAGCTTTGATTGCATTTATCATTGAATCATTTAGGTTGCAAAAGACCTTTAAGATGATTGATAAGCTGTAGGCTTAAACATGAGATGTGGGATTTATTAAGGTCAGAGTCAGAAGAGTGGTGCAAATAATGCTGGGATTATAAAATATTCACTGAATAAGGTCACGTCAGCAAACTGGGCTGGATATCTGTGTTTGTCGAGGGACTCCATTGAGTGCTGATGGTCCCTGAGAGGTTCCTTTGAGCGGGATTTTTCAAATCCATGGGCAGGGACCCCTCCCACTGTCCCAGGTTGTTCCAAGCCCTGACCAGCCTGGCCTTGGGCACTGCCAGGGATCGAGGGGCAGCCACAGCTTCTCTAATCACCCTGTGCCAGGGTCAGCCCACCCTTGCTGGAGGAATTTCTTTGTAATGTTTAATCTGATTTTTTTTAACATTTACATTCACAACTGTCCCCTGAAAATATTCTGACCTTTATCTTGCCCTTTGTAGCAGGGGAACCCAACAGCTCTGGGTATGTCAGAGCACTCACAACATCTGCCATCTGTGAATTTCCATAGAATGAGAGCTCAAGGGAGCTGTGACTCCCTTTGGGGCCACACCAATCCACATCCAGCACCTGCTGTGTCTTACAAGGCTTCTTCCATCTCCACAGAAGAATAATGGTATTATCTTCTCCTTCCTGTGCCTTTTCAGTCAGTGGAAATACCTCTTTCCTCAGTTCACCTGATTAAGTGTCAGGAGTTCATATTTGGGTTGGAATTCTTACCTAAATGCGGGAACAAGTTTTACAGAGAGATTTTTGTTATTTATTGGCCAGTCAAATGCAAGCAGCCAGGGGCTGACTCATCTGAAGGTTATGTCATCTGTAGTTTCTTCAGTTGTTTTTTTTTTCTTAAAATGTAGTAACTAAGTATTGAATTAATTTGTTTACCACTCTGGACTCAACCACATCCCTCCTTTTAGATGAATTGTTTCATACTCCTTAAAATTACTGATAAAATCAGTCTTTAGTTTTATTTCTTTCTGTCTCCATCCACTGTTCAGCACTTCCTCAGGCAGGGTTGTTGCTGTCACTGAGCCCCAAACACATCTCACTGCAAACTCCTTGTGATTCTGCCACACTCAAAGTATTTGAGATGCAATTTTTCACAGCAGATCCCTGCCCCCCACTGACTTGGTTAGGAAAGAGCTCAGGCAAAAGGATTTTGATGTTCGAAGAAAGAGGATAAAGAGAAATGTTGTTTTACTCACCCTAACAGAAAAAAACCCTCCAGCAGTCTCTCCTTTTAGAAGGTGCTCCTTGCTTTTGAGCTGGGATTTGAAACCCCTGTTGGAGATTTTCCCGTCTTGAAACTCCATCAAGCACGTCCCTTCATGCATTTGGAGAAATGCAGTGCATGCAAAATGAACATTTGCAAGGTCTTTGTTGCTGAAAACGCCCGGCTCTTGTTTCATTTGCTCTGGAGCTGCTCATGTGTAGGATGAAGATCTCTGCTTGGCTGGGGGTGCGAGAGACTCTGAACCTGCAGAACCCATGGGCACAAAGAGGGCCAAGAGCTGTCCCAGCACTCAGGGCCTTGTGGTGATGCTCAGGTAGGGGGACAGGAGGAGTTAAGGGCTCTCTTGGGGATCAGGAGTGCCTGGACCTGTGCAGTGGTCATGGCCAGGCTGGGTTAGGGTAAGTGCTCTGGGAAAATCACCAAGTTTAGAGCTTGGTGGCAATGAGGGATGAAACACACACAAGCCCTCAGGAACCTGTGTTTTCTGTTATCTCCTGCCTTCTTCCCTTTGCATTTCTTTTCATCCTGAGAGTGATGCCTTGATGGGCTACCTAAAAGAGAGGCCAGACAAGATTAAGGGAATAAAAAGCAGGTATATTTATTGAAGGGTCTTCAGGTACATTTTGGGCAGACAAAGCCCCCAGAGGCTACACCCAAAAAGGATTAGGGTTAGGGGTTTTCACACTTTTATAAGTTTGATCCATTTGCATATTGGGGGTTCATCTCCCAATTTCAGCTTCAGGTCATGAAATCATTTACCCCAAGTTTTCTCCCCCCAACTCACTTTTGTTTCCTTCTCTCAGGCCTGAGCCAGTCAGGTGTCCTTGATTGCCAGGCCTGGAGAGGAATTGTTGTGTCTGAGCAAAGCGGGAAAGCAGCAGCTGGCACTGGGTATGGAGTTCAGAGTTATGCACTAAAGAACTGCAGGATTACAAATATATGGAAAATATAAAAGCTAAAATCCTAAGGCATTAAGGGTACCACAAGACAAGGAATCCTTAACAAGCAAATTGATTGAGTCTCAACCTGTGTTTAAATGAGGACAATCCAATCTCAGAAGCTGAGCTGTCAGTTCGTTATTTTGTTATATTACTTTAATTGTGTTTATTTGGAATTAGAGAGCCAAATTCTCTGCTGGCAGAAGCTATTGTCACTAGAAGGGATTTCAGCTATCAAAATCATGTTTTGTGTTTTGTGTTTTAGTGTTGTGTATTATTTATTAGCTTATAAAGCACCATTAGCAAATGCCACTGCACAGTGATGGATCCCCATTAATTTTGCATGAATGCACATCCCACTGGATATATTCTGGAGTGTGGCACTGGGGTTTCTGGGCTGTGTTGCCTCAGACAGCCCCTGGTACTCTCCTTGAGTAGGGTTAATGGTACCTCCCTGAAAGGTGCAGTGAGAACAGGTCCATCCACACCTGCACAGCAGCATTCAGAGATCTTTTGGAGGGAGCAAGGTGTGAAAATAGGACTTAAATCTGGATGGACTTGTGTGATAGCCCTTGGTGTTCTGGATTTGTAAGGGAGGATGAAACAATCCACAGATATTTATTTATGCTAAATAACAAACCGGGGCTGACAGAGGTAGAGCACACCCTGTAAGGAAGGAAGCTTGGATAATTTGAAGAGGGATCCCAGACCAGGGCAAAGCCTGAGTTCCATGATGGATGTTGCAGTCCTGCCTTTCTCAGGTTTGGATCCTTTCTTCAGGTGCCTCGGCCATTCAGGGTTTCTTTCCAGAACTGCCAACAGAAAACAAAGTTAAAACTCCTGAACAGAAAATAATTTAAAGTTTCTTTAATTTGTATCCAGCCAAGAGGGCTGGAGTGAGAGTCCCAGCTGGTGAGTGCCCTGGAGCACAGTGAAAGTGTAACAGGACTGGGGGAGTGCAGTGGTCAGTCAGAGCAGAGGAAATTCAGAACAAAGGGCAGTGGCTGGGTAACAAATGGGCATGGTGTGTTCATTGACATTTGTGAGGCAGTGGAGTCTCAGCTGGCTGAATGCTTATGGCTTGTCTGCATGCCTAAAGGAAAATAAGTATTTATTTCGCTTTTCTTTATGCTCAGTATCCACTAAGAACCATTTTCTGGCTGCTGGTAGCTGTGTGCTGTGGTGTTTGTATCAGGAAAATAATGAGACCCTATTTCACACCCTGGAAATACAGCATGAAATCCTGGCCCTCCGGAGCACTGTGCACAGATTCCATTAACCCTTGAGGCACCAGGATTCCATCCTCAATCCCCTCACTGAGTGCCTCATCTTTACCAACCCTGGAAAGCTATCTAAAAATGATATTTTTCTGAGCCAGGTAGTCAAAATGATCTTTTCACTCCTCTTTGGAAGAGAGGAGCCAGGGTTTGTTCCAGCAATTTCTGAGCTGGATCACGTGAGATGTTGGGCAGCAACAGCCTTAGGGGATGGTCCAAAATCCCCAGAGTTCAGTTCCAGTTCTCTCTCCCTGGGACTGCAGTGGGTGGTCCCAGGCAGAGCCTTTCAGTGCTGGCAATGTCAGAGCCTTGAGCTGGGCTCTGCAATCCCCCACTGTCCCCTTTTGGTTTTGTCTCTCCTGGTTCAGTAAATGCCTTTATGGTGCCCTCCCCACTCAGAGTGAGGTGCCCATGCTCAGAGGATCTATGGCCAGGCTGGCCTGAGGAGTGCCAGGGGTATTTTTAAATAACCTGGCTGCTGGCAAACCAGGCACACTTTCTGAAGAGGGCTCATGTGCCCCCAGCTCAGGGCTCCTGGTTTTACCCGAGTTAATTACTGTTCCCTCTTGCTGCTGGCTGCTGGTGCATCCACAGCTCCAGACATCCTTGATGTGTTCTCCCACCTCTCCCTTTCTCCATTTCTACAAAGTATCTCACTTCAAGCAGTGAAGTGCATCTCCACAGGTGTGCAGGGACACCCAGCCCCTCCCATGCATGCCCCACCACTTGGAGCCAGCCTGGACCTCCAAAGCTGCCCCACTCTCACCTTGCCTGTCCCCTCCTGTCCCCTCCTTTGCCACCTGCCCATGTGCAGTCGCCAGGAGCAGCAGGTGCCCAGCAGCACCACTGCCACATTGGAGCAAGAGTTCCATGAAATCACAGAGCATCCTGGCAGATCACAGCCCATCTCTTCTGCTCCTGCTGGCGGCTTGCACTCGCTTTACACCCCTCAGGCTGCTGCTGCTCTGCATCTTTCAGCTCCTGGGGAGTTCTCCTTCCCTCTTCTTCTTATGGAGACACTGGTGTCTCAGCAAAAGGGGGATTTTGGGAAGTCACTTTTAATCAAAGCACATCTGACAGACCTGTTGTTTCTGTGGCCTCCTTGATCCCTCCTCACACTTTGCTCTACCTCTCACTGTCTGTTACTAAAGTATCATTGACTTTTCAACTCCACCCTTTCCAGACTTGTCACTGTTGTCTTTGTCCCACCAAGGCATATTTGTAGGGGGAGAGGGAGTGAAGGAAGAAGAAATATGAGAGGAAGGACCTGTCCCAGCTCTGGTTTGTTCATGAGGGTGAGCATGGCCGGGGAAGGAGCCTTTGCTTCAATCAGCTCCAGCTGCTCTGAGATACACAGAGCACTTTATTTTTGGAGCCATGTCTGCCGGCAGCATGAGAATGGGCTGGGTCCTGATTGTGCAGGTATCCACCCTTGCTGTGCACGTGGAAAGAACAAGCTCGGCATGGATGAGCCCAGCCTGGAGTAGACTTGCAGTCAGATCCACTGTAGGCATAGATTTGTACCAACTAAGGATCCAGCCTGTGCAATCTGGTTGAACCTTAATTTCTGCTCAGATTCCACTTTCCATTAGCGCTCTGTGAGCATTTCCTTGACAGCAGGAATTTTTCACTCTCTTAGGAAAGGCAGTCACGTTCCAGGGAAGGCTCCTGCCTTCGGTTCATCTCCACACCCGCCTGCACTCCCAGACAGGCACAGAGCTCTGCTTTGCATAATCACATTGGTTCTTAACCATGGCAATATATTCACATCTTCAGACACCTGGCAGCCAGGCCCAGCTCTCTCCAGCAGCCTCCCTGCTGGAAAAACAATTCTATTTGTGCAGTTGTTGTTTTGTAGGGAACTGCCTCCCTAAAGGGAGCTGAGAGTTTTTTGGGGTAATCATTGCTAGGGGAGAGTTGCACCCAAACTTGTCATCAAATGATCAAGAGTAATTGTAAACTGCATCCAGAAGAGAAAAAGAAACTTTAATTCCTTAATGGGTGTGTTGGTGGGCTTGGCTTCCATTTTGTGGCTGTGATATGTCAGCCTCTAGGGATGAAATTCTTAGGCTGACAAAAGGAGGCAGAACCTCTTTATCTGTGTCAAAGTGCCAAAAATTTTTAAAAACCACAGAAGTAACAAGTTCCTACCTCTCCTGTCCAGTTTCTTTTCTGCACAAACCAGGCTGCAATAACATTCCCAAGCTCTCCCCACTTCTGCTGCTAATTGCATCTCCTGCCCAAAGCATCTCTATTAAAAGGGTCCATCTCTAATGGAACAATCCCAAGCACCAGCAACTGCATGGAAAATTCTCAGCCTTTGCTGCTGGATCCTTGGCTATCTCATTGAATTTCAGCACCATTCCCTGTGGCTGCCTCTGGCAGGGAGGGCTGATCCCTCCCAAGGTGAGGAGATGAGCCAGCCCCGGATCTCCTGGGGCTCCCCAAGGCTCTGGGACCCTGAGATGCAGGAGTCACACACGTGCTTTGCTGCTCTCTGAGTTTTCAGTTAGTTAAAAGAAAAAGCCCTGCCATATGACAGAGAGATGGGACTGTCACAAAGGTGAGGAAACAGACTTCTTTGGGAGAAATTGAGCAGAAAATGCAACTTTCTCCTGTTCAAAGTCTTTGTGGACACTGGAAGGCAGTTTCCCATCTTTCATCCTTTGCTCCAAGACCTTAAGTGGCTTAAATGAGAAACTAAAGACGAAAGAGAAGAAAATATTTTACTGGTTTTTCCTTTTTCTTTTTCTTTTCTTTTTTTTTTTTTTTTAGTTTTCAGTTGTTTTTGTTTTTGTACATAAATGTCATTTGGATACAATGGATATAAAGAGCTGTAATGCTGTATTTCCATCTCATCTACATTGAAAAAAAGGAAAACATGTAGGGATGGAGCCAAAGTATGATCTTGCTTAATGTATCCAGATGTTCAGCTGAAGAGAATCTCATACTATAAATCCAAGTGTTTCAGGTTCCCACATGTGTAACAGAGATAAAAGTCTCACACAGAGGTTCCAAAAATCCTCCCGAACCTTCCAAGGCTCAGTCAGACCCACATGCACAGTCCAAAATAAATTGAATTTACTGGAATAGCTCCGAGATTATGTCTAGAGTGATTCCAAGACTTTTCTCCAATTCAAATGAGCCCTATTACACATCATGAATGTCTGCAGGAGAAACACAGCCTATTTCATAAAGCCTTATTATATATTTTAATGCACACAAGGTAAACATGAAAATGTCTCTTGGGCATTTTTTTGTTTCAGTTTTATAATTTCATTGTGCTCTTTGGTTACTTATGAAAAGTCTCCAGGAAAAGAACAAAACAAAACACTTTTGTGATGCTTGTTTTAGCTCCACAAGGGCTCTGTGTCAGACACTGAGTTTCATGGGGGTGTGACTTGGGTGAGTCTGATTAATCGATGGAAGTGTCACAAGTCCCCATGAGTCAAGGAACACCATCTGGGAAACAACTCCCACCTGCAGCAGCTGCTCATCCACCCCAAAGCTGGTGTTGATTCCATTCTTTCCTGCCTTTGTATGAGCTCCAGCATCAGGTGGGGGCTTCACTTGTAACTCCCAATGGATGTCACAAAGCTGTGTGTGCCTTCACATCACCAGACATCCCGGATCACAGCACCAAAAATCCCAGAGCACACAACCAGACAACCCAGATCACCCCAAACACAACCCCTTCTCCTCTACACTGCCTGGTCCCACTGGTGGCATGGAATGTCTGCCTGAGATGGGAGATCTGTTCCCAAAGCCCTGTTGGTACTTCCACACCAGCTGCAAACTGGTGACCAGGGTACAAAGACTCTTTGCTGCCACTGGGATGAGGCACTTCTGGGCCAGCTTTTTAACCTTGCTCCCATCAACTCTCTGCAGCATTTTGTTCTGAGTGCTGCACAGCGGGGTGAAAACAAAAGTCAACACTGAGAAAAAGCCTGTCCTTCAAACAAACAGTGATGGGTTTGCTGTGGATCAGTTCTGGGCTACAAAAAGAGGGCATTTCAATTTCTTCCAGGGTTAGACAAAGACATGAAGAATAAAACCCAACTGTCTTACACCTGAAATGTGCAGTGCATTGAGAAAATCCTGCAGCAGAGATTTATGTCTCAGGGACTCACATTTTCCTTCACACAGTGCACAGAATAATTTTGATCCTCCAGAGGGATGCAGAAACAAAATGTAAATTCCTCTAACACCAGGACTGGAATATTAGAGCAAAGCAAATGTGTTAGGGGTGCTATTGACAGGGCCCTAACAGACTCTCATTGTCCTGCTGAGCCTCACCTGGGCCTCCAGCCCTTGCCTGGGGGCTGCTTTTAAACTCAGATTGTAAATCTCTCTCCTTCCCTGGGCAGGGCTGTGTATGTGTTAAGCCTAGCCTTGCTCCTTGCTGTCTCTGCCCAGCCTTGACTGTTCCTCCCCTGCTGTGGGCTCTCCTGGATGTCTACTGGACCTGCCTGTCTCTCCCAGCCCTGGGCCTCCCTTCAGCCTCTCGGGCAGGGCAGCCTGGCCTTGCTGCACCCCCAGGTGTCTCCTCTGCTGTTCCCTGTTCCTTCTTTTGAATCCCAGAATGGTTTGAGTTGCAGGCACCTCAGAGACCACCCAGTTTCACCCCATTCAACCATCTCAGGGTGCTCCAAGCTCTGTCCAGCCTGGCCTTGGACACTTCCAGGGATCCAGGGGCAGCCGCAGCTTCTCTGGGCACCCTGAGCCAGTGTGTCCCAGGACAGAGAGCTGTGGAGCTGGTACAGGAGCAGATATGCACAGCTGTGGAGATTCAAACATAGGAAAACACACCAGCCTCTGTTCCCAGTCCATACCCAGGACAGGATGCTCCTCTGGGTGAGTATCTTCACAAAGCCAGCATGGAAAGCTGGGATGAGCTGTAACTGCTCTCCAGGCTCCAGCTGAGAAAGTGCCATTTCAGCTGCAATCTGACTGGGATGTTAACACATTTCTGGCACTGAACTGAGCACTGGGTGTCACTTCTGTGTCTCAGCACTGGTGAAGGCTGGTGACCTTTTAACAAGTTCCCCATTTAGCATTGCATAGACAGGTCTTAAATGCAAACTGTTACCTTTTCCTTCGAGGTGAGGAGAGTTACAGTTCCAGGGCTCTGGCAAACATCTGTTTCACTTTGCATTTTCAATTCTGACTCAGATAATGGGAACTCTTGTACAAGAAAGAGAAAAACAGCAAGAGTCCCCATTATTTACCAGTGGAGAGGTATAAATCGCAGAGCCAGAGCCCTGCTCCTGTGATTTCACTTTTATGGGTCATTACTGTAACTGGCTGGTGCTGCTCTTCTTTTAACATACAAATGGCACCACTTTATTTCCCGTGGGTGGGATTGATTCCCCTCCCAAGGGGTCCCCATTGAGCCCAGCATTATTTACACTGAGTATGGAAAGAGGTGTTATTTCTTCAGTCATGAAAACCCTTTTTTTTAAGGTTTAGCTCTCTTTTCTCTGTTGCTGAGCCCCCTCACAGGCTGATAACTATTGTGGCACTGTGAGTTCTAGCAGGAGCTTGAAGGTTTGTGGAGGTAAGGAAGTTAAAGATCACTGTGCATATGCCTGCTTACTTATATCAAAGTGGTTCTACTTAGAGTTTTGTAATGCTGTTTCTAGAACTGTTATAAAATGTAAAATGTAAAGAACTGTAAATGTAAAGAACTGCAAAGGTATCTAATTTCTTTTAGCCCCTGTAAAAAAAAAATCTGAGCAAGTTCCAGTCCTGCAGCTTGAACTCCTTGTCTTTGCAGGAGATTGGGAACCTCTGGGTCTGCTTCTTCTGCCAGGGACAGGCTGTGCCATGGCATTTTGCAGATGCAGCTCCTCTGATCAACAGATCAGGGGTGTGTTCAGATGCAGCTCAGGGTTTGGTGTGCTCCAGGGATTACACCTGGATGTGCCAGCTCAAATACTCAAGGGGAAGGCATTGTGACAGCTTTGTGAGACTTTTGTTGGAGGTGTTTTTAATTTTGCTCCTTCAGCTTGAACATACTTGATGTTCTCGGGTTTATTGGAGGAATGCACCATCTGAAACCATCTATACATGGCATCAGATTCCTGAAGTGATTGGTTACTTAACAGATCTGCACAGGTGTTCAGCAGATGGATTTCTCCTCCAAGTTTCCAGAAAGAGTAGATTGGGCAGCTTCTAAAATCCTGTACTGCATATTTTGTGTCTCACTTTTACAGGTCAGATCTAAAGAGCAGAACTTTGTTGGTAGTGCCCTGAACAGAAGAGCCCAGCTGAAGATGGCTAAAGGTCTTCACAGATGATTTTTTTTCTATGTGAAACACTGGTGGATAAGATAAATATGAAAAGTTAGAGGAGGAATGAGAAGGGCAGGAAGGAGGCTGTGGGAGAAGAAAGAGGGATGGCTTGGTCTGCAGCTGAGTCAGTTCTGATGCAACTTTCATCCTTTTTCACCACCCCACAAGTGGCATGACAAGTGCTGCACATACAAATATTCATTTTTCTTCCTGTAATAAAACTGTCACTGAAGAAAATAAAACATCAGGCAAAAACTCTGTTGCTTTCCAGATGGAGAAGCAACTCTGTAGTATGAGCCTTGTCCTGAGAATGAAGGGCTGATGATGGGGTTTGGGGCCCTCAGGGATTTGGGAATTTGCTGTGTGGGGTTTTTCTGGTTTGTGGGGTTTGTTTTTGCTCTGCAGGCAGCAATACCTGCCCATACACAGAGGGGAAGGACAACAATATGATGCTGACTGAAAGTGAGTGAGGCTGTAGAAATTGGTGCTCCAGCCAGGAAAACAAACTGAGGGCACTGGGGGCATAAAGTTGTCAAATTGCAATGTTGGAATGTTGCATAGCAACTCTAAAGATCCTCTGTGTTTTCTAGTCAGAGTGGGCTTTACCTGCCAGCCTGGTTTGCTGTCCCATCAGTAAAGAATTGCATCCAAACCCTGAAGCAAGTGGGCACAAGAAGCCAAACACATTTAATGTTGTTTACTCGCTGTGGTCTTCTGTGTTTGCTGTCAATAATTCCAATTGATCCCTCTTAAAAGCCTATCCTAATAAAGGTGTTAAATTAAAACAGTTCTCTATAACTGATGGATCCTTTTAACTTTCTTTGGCAAGAAGGTGGCTCTTCCCTGTCCCTCCCTGGCTGAGAACTGCACTTTAACTCATTCTGATTGTGAGGTGCAGGTTCACGTGGCCATGACAGCACCTTCTTCACTCCCACCTTGCACCTGGATTTCCTCCTGCCTTTGGCTGTGATCTCTGCCAAGTGGGGAATCTCTCTTCCTTTTGCCAGCTCAGGTCTAGGAGAGCAGTGATTAGAAATCATGTTAATTGCTAAACTGCTTGGATCAAAAGCAGCAGGGGAATGATTCTCACACTGTTCCCATCCTCCTGCACCTCAAACTCCCTGTCCCGTGTTTGTCACCGCAAATACTGACCATTCTGATTGTTATTTACCTACATGGCTGTGCTTTGGCACGAGGTGCCTTGCACCCTGCTGGGTACCTGCAAACTGCATGGGGCTCAAAGACATTTTCAGTGGCCTTTTCTCCATTGCAATTAGAGGGTCAAGGTCAAATAATCACACAACAGAATTGATCTCTGCTCTTTGCTGTGATCTTTTTGTGCCTCAGCTGGAGATGGCTTTCATGTGACCTGGAACTACTCCAAAGCCCAAAAAAATAAATAATAACAAACCACAAAAAATCCAACCTACAGTCAACACACACAGAGCTTTAAAGTTATTGCACATTATTTTGTTGGACATGGGCTTCTGCCTCCTGTTGTGAAGGTCATAAAACAAAAGCTCTTTTTTCTTTCCAAGTGTCACTCCCACAAAAGGAAATACAGACAACTTTGGAAATGAAAGCTCGGCTTATCTGGTCCAGGTAATGTCAGTTTGGACTTTTTCAAGTGTGCCCAGCTTGGCTGAGAGCCCTGACTGAGCCTTACCTTTGCTTCCACTGGGAATCAGCAATCCTGTTGGGAACACAGCCCTCAGCTCTGGCTGCCAGCAGCAGCCACAGGTCACGCCAGGCTTTGAGTTATGCAGACACCTGCCCATGAACGGCTCTTTGGAGACCTCTCTCAGCTGCTTTTACGAGCCCACACATTGATTTGGATTCACAAGCAGCTCAGATGGACTCGTGGCTCTCGGTCCAGAAGCTCAAATCTCTGTAGCCTGCTGCAAATCTTTTTTGTGTTGGATCAGGTGAAGTTAATGGCACACTAGACAAAACCACCTAGGCTTTTTTATTCTTCCTACTCCAAGCTGAAGGATGCTCAAATACTTCATTCCTTTTACTGCTGGAATCCTTCTAATTTCCAGCCTAAACTTATTCTCCCCCAAGGCATCATTTCTCATTTGTTCTTGTGTCATGGTTATATTTTATATCTGCAGCAAGGACAAATTGCAGATTTAAATAGCAGGGATGCTGCAAAGTTTTGCCTGAGTACAGATGGAACAACTTTTTCACAATAATTACATAGTAGTTACTGTTTTCATCTGATTAGCTGGCAATATACTGATTTTTCTCCTCTTGTACTTCCCATAAAAGTTCCTTTTCATCAACAGTTTATAGAAATGTTACTCTGTGGGGGGCTGTTGCAGTTGCTGAAGATTTAAAAAATCATAATATCTTGTTTTTAAGTATGTCTGATCATTTGTATCACTCTTATTCCATTTTTGACATCCTGGAAGGGAAACTGCAGAGGAGGACATGGACAGCCATAAAACTATGGGAGGGAGGAATGGTGGGTTGACTGATTTCTTACTATTTCCCCCATTCTGTGAGCACCTGGAAATTAACATGAGGGTTTTTAAGTGTAGAGAATTTGTCTCCAATTCAGCTGGAAGCAGTTTGGAGCTGGAAGGGGAAGGTGTCCCACAAGTTTTCCCAGCTGTGACTGTCCTGGGCACGCCTTAGGTGAGTTTTGTCACCTCTGGGGAGCTCAGGTACAAGCTCAGCAAGGCTGCCCGGGACTTTGTGACCCTGGTCCACAGAGCCTCAATAAAACTGACACAGTTCATCTCCCCTCCAAATGTCCAGTGAGCATCTGTTCTTTATAGCATGAATTTATCTTAGCTCTCACTTATTCTTGTTTGCACCTTGCCTGAAAGGGAGGCAAACCCTGGTTTTAAGGAATGTTGTAAAACCAGAAGACTTACAAAGGCAGATGGGGAAATGCTTAAATGCACCGAAGCACCTCCATCGATTTCAGTAGCAGTCAGCTTTGTAAAAGTACCCAATTTAAAAGTGTAAATAAATAATTTCCACACTGTGAGTCACTGCAGTTATATATATTGAAATTCCAACTAGAGTAACTTCTTCTCTCTAACCACTTAAAAACATTTAAAAGTACCAGAGAGCTATTGTTTGTGCTATCACGGGAAAATGGAGTTTGCTGAACCCACTCCAAGGTTAAATGTTCCCAGCAGTGTGCAATTGTTCCAACCTTATTTCTGAATACTCTTGATTTGAAAATGTCAGGAAATGACTTTTCTTTCCAGTACAAGTCTGTTCCAGGTATCTGCTGTCAAGCAGAGCCCTGTGAAAATGCCATCCCTCCTACCCCACCTTTGACGTCAGCACGTCGCTGCTGGATGCATTTCCTCACTGCCTGATGTTACCTTGAATTTGAGCAGAAAGCTCACAAGGATAAAAGGAGAAAAGTGTTAATTCTCAGCCAAACATATGGAGAGACATGGAAGTGACATGGAAGTGACTCTCCCAGGTACATCTGTTCAGTTTGGTGTTCAGGAAAGGAAAAGGATGGGGAAGCAAAGGTTTGTATATTGAAGGATTTGGCTTTTGGGCTTTCTAATTGCTTCTTTAGCCAAGCCTTCTTCTCTGAAGCACTGAAAAAGGAAAATTACTCAGTCTTTTACTCTCTCTGAGTAAAATAAGATAAAATAATATGCTCTCTGTTAAGGCAGCTGTGCACCAGGAGAGTCCTTGATTGCAGCGGGTGAAAATGAGCTCAGTCCCAGGTCTGGGTTTGTAAATGGGAAAGTCCAGCTTTGATACGGGTGGGGTAGGAAAGTCTGTGCTTGTGAGACACTCTGCTGCTTCACAGACACCTGGGGAGTTTGGGGATGGTTCAAGGCACAGCTTTAGACAATTGGGAGCTGTGTGAGGAAAGGCTGCCAGTACAAAATATGGTGGTGGGGCTTATAATGAAGAGTTGCCAGACTGGGGCAAAGGATAGACAAGTGGAATTAACACAAATGCTTCTGCATGAATCAGTGAAAAAAAGACTGAGGGGGCTCAGGTGAGTGACAAAATGAACTTGTCCTCTCTGCACTTGCCTGTCTCTGGCCAGGTAATGTCAATTAATAGAAAATGAAGAGTCTAACTCTGGAAGATATTGTGCAGGTTCATTTCTCATTGAAAGAAAGGAGAATAATTTCAGCAAGATAATTTGGGAGTTTTCAGGGCATTATGACTTTTCAGCCAGTATCCATGGCAGATTTGTGATACAGCAAGAAAAAAAAGTAAAAAGTGATAGCGTGATAGCAGGAGGGGTTTTCTCTGGGAGGTTTATGGATTCAGTTTAGAGGTATTGATCTGCTCAGTAAATGCTGAAATCTCTGAGTTTCTTCCTGCAGTCAGGAGATCTGGTATCTAAAATAACACTTTTTTTTCCTGATGTTTGCAGTATATTTTTTTGGCTCACAAGACTATTTGCATGTTAAGGAGTTCTCTGAGCCCAGATATTGGCCAGCTTGAATTTGTACCAAAGCCACCATGCTCAATTGTGCTGGCCCAGCACTCCCCATTAAAAGATCCTTTTGTCCTCTTTTAAACAAAGAGCTTAAGCTGAAATTTTCTGTGCTGGATACCTGTCTTAGTCTGTTTCTTTTCTGAAGGACTCAGCAAAAGTGTCTGAGCTGTTTCTGTGAATGGAAAAAGGATTATTTTAGGAGTGCTAAGGATGTCTTCTGTCACTTGAAGAAGGATGAGAGCAGGTACACTGGAATAAGGTCTTGAAGTTTCAGGTTTTCCTCAGAACACACCTGGCAAGATGCACTGGGCAGGGGGCACATGGCAAAGGGCAGAACTCCACAGTGATGGGAGTTTTTATGTGGGGAAAAGGACAGTGAAAACAAGGTTTATTTTTAGCACTTCTCTTGGGCTGAATCCAGTGAGCCAGATGATGTTCATTGTGGTAAGCAAATGTGTTTTAACAGGCTTCAGCAAACCCATATGTAGAGCTGAGGAGTTACGTTCCCCTTAAGTAAATTCTTGATGTGAACTTCCAGTCTGAAAAACCGGTTTAGCTGCAGGTCCTTCTCACTGAGCGCATCTGCTTGGCAGTTTTGTGCAGCAGCACATCTGCCATGGAATTTAGCACTACCTGCAGAGCTCTGGGAGACAGGAAAAAATAGCATGGGTCAATTTCTGGCTTGGAGAAGGAACTCAGGACAAGCTGAGACTTGAATCTCCCTGAAAGATCAGCGCTTTTGACATTCTGCAGCTGGTAGGTTTGGCTGAGCAGTGCTTTGTAGGGAGGAGAGCTGAGCCAGGATCTGAGCCTTGGGGACACTGCAGGAGGAAGATCCTGCAGCTTTGGAGCAAAGGAGTCTGCTTTGATCTGGCCCCATTTCTCATGTGCTGCTCTTGGTTTTCTGTAGGAACTTTTGAAAAAGAAATAAAACCAACACAAGCCAAATAAATCTCAAATAAGAAACCCCCTTGTGTTGCTGTCACAACTACTACCCAGTCTCAAATTTTGTGCCTTCTTGCTCATTTCTTGCTTCTAACCTCAGTCCTACTCTGGTTGTTAACATGTTTGCTTTCTTCTCAGGAAGAGGGAGATGGAAGGTGCCTTTAGACACAGAAGAAGGAAGATGAGAGTGCAGGGGGTCTTTGGTGGCACCAGGGTCAGCAGTGGGCTGTTTGTGCAGAGAGGTTTCTTGTTGAGCTGTTCCCTCTGCTGTCCTTTGCCAGCTGTGCCCTCACCCCCTCTCAAGTGCTCCCGTGCCATTGTCTACCACTCAGCCAGTGATGGGGAAGTATTTCTCTCCTCCTTGGCTACAAGTGCCACAGTCAGCCCTCAGTGGCATAATGACCAGCCAGTGTGAAGCTGTTAAAATTACCTCATAAATAACTCCTAATGCGCAGAGAACCAGGAGTTGCTGTTGCTCATAGATAAATTATTCACTGCCATTATGGAGCATTAAACCATGGCTAATATGGAGGTCTCCATAGGGGTTTCATTAAACACCAGAGGTTTCCTATAGATTTAACCATCAGGGAGCTACAGATCTCTTGCTGCTTGTCAGCCCTCCCGTGTTAGAGGTAATGCACTTCTGCACACGAGTATGGGAATGTTAATGGCCAGGAAAATGTCTCTTAATGGGAGGGGGAAAAATGAAATTCCCAATGTTGTTAACATGCAGTGGAATAATGTTTTTTGTAGCAAGGTTTTTATCTCTACACTTTGGAAGGGTTTTTTTTTTTGTTTGTTTTTTGTTTATTTTTGTGGGTTTTTTAAATGAAGACTTTAGGTGCAAGTGGAAATAGTCCTCTTGCAGTCAGGAGCCAGCAAAAGGACAACACTTCACACTTGCCTGCCCTGCCAGCAGTGGAGCTTTGCAAATCTCTGCAGTTGGCTTGGCTGGGACAGAGGTGCTGAAGTATGTTGTGGTGGGCTTGGCAGTGCTGGTTAATGGTTGGACTTGAAGATCTTGGAGGTCTCTTCCAACCTCAGTGCTTCTCTAACTGAATGTCTGCATGCTGCCTGTAATGGAGACACCACAGGCCTGTCTGCCTGGGCTACTGCCCCAGCCCACACTGCCTGGACAGGCACCCTCTGGCAGGACTCATCCTCATTCCACTCTCACCCTCATCCTCATCCCATCCTCATCCTCATCCCAGCCTCATCCTCATCCTCATCCTCACCCCCATCTTCATCCTCATCCTCCTCGCTGTGTGACTCCTCTGACTCAGAGGTTTGTCCAGCCAAACCCTTCCACCCAACAGTGCCACAGGGGCACCCAAACTCCCCCTGAAGAAGTGACTGAGCCCATGCATGGTCTACTTCACCCTTTGGAGACTCTCCATCCATTGTGGGCTCCATGAGAACAATGGTCTTTGCACCAAAGGGGTGTGGAACACCCTCAGGCCATGCCAGAGCCAGCAGCCTCCACCGTGAGTGGTTCATGTGCATTTGTTCTCCCAAGCCTCTTTCTGGCCACTCTCAAGGCCAGAAGAACAGGTGGTGCCTTCCCAAGGAAGACTTAATGACCACTGTGGAAATATTTTTAGCTGTTTCTCCCAGCAAACTGTTGGGAAGTAATTACCACAAGCATTGCACTAATTATTCCAACAGCATTTCCCCATTTTTTTGGTAATCTTTCCTATTTCTGCTGCAATATAATCTATTTTAATATTGAAGTGTTTAAATCACAATTTATTTCTTAATACGTTCAGCTTTGTGTTATGTTGAAGGCCTGTCCTTTTTGGCAGCCTGGTGAAACTGTATTTATTCTCAAAGCTGTTGCAGCTGTCATTCATGTGTAATTAATGTGACTACACCACTGACGACTCCGCTGACATTAATTAGAGGTGTGAACAGGAGATCACACCCAGCAATGCTCCCTGTTGGGTTTCCTTTCCACCATCCCGACCTCTCTGTTTCAGCTGGGCAGTGGGTGGACAACTGCGAGGGAGCCACGTCAAAGTGACTCAAGGAACATTGCATCCACGGGAAAACTGTGGGGTTTCTTCTGTGAAGTGGGATTTGCACTGGCTTTTAGACCAAATGAGAGGTCTGGTGGCTCTTCAGGACTTCTCTGCCACGGCTCCAGCCACTGCTGACATCAAATAAGCTGAAAGGAGTCACGAGTGAGGGTGGGAGTGCTGAGTGATGCCCACTGATCCCTGCCTGCTGCCTGCCCTGAGCAGGATCTGCCAGAAACCTGCCCCAGCCCCCTTCAGCAAAGCAGAAAGGAAGATGAAGCACAGTGAAAAAGAAACAAAAATTTGAACATGATAAGGATAGGCAGTGCTTATGAGTTTTGTGGTTGAAGCACAGCTTGAGTCTCCCTCTGGAATCATCACCTTGTTTCACTGATTATCCAGAAAAATGCAGCCTCTGACATTTGGAGGCTAAATTAGGTGATGTGATTACTCCTTTAAACTCAAATCAGGTACTAACCCTTCAGGCACCCTGATCTTCTGGCTTCTCTTCCATTCCATCCCCAAAGTACAAATTAAAAAGGTGAACCATTACAACTTAAATGATTTTCAGAATTCTGATTATTTTTTTGACCCCCATTTCTCCCTCAGCAGGATAGGAATGATGCTCACTGAGGCTGCAGAAAACCCAACCCTTTACCATGATAAAAAAAAAAAATTGAGATCTGAAGGGAGAAGATAGAAGGGGAAGTAATTAACTGACTGATCAAGAATTTTAATCCTTTACCTGCAGCTGGGCTGTGTTTTGCTGATACAGGGAGGAGAACATGATTCAGTTTAGCCAGTCCCAGAGCCTCCCAAAATGTCCTGGGTTTTGTCCTTTGAGTCTATTCCCCTGTGCTGGCATGAGCAGGATCTGGGCTAGTCAGACCCTTCTAAGATGAAAAAATGGCCATTTTTTTCCCTGTGTGACATATTAATGTATGAAATGAGTAGAGAATGTGTGGAAATTTGAAAGTCTTCAAAAATGTCTTATTCTGCTATCTGCATAACTCCCAACCTGCGTGGAAAGGTTATTGCTGTGAATATCTGATGGAACAACATTCAGTGGCCAGGCATTTTAAAGTGGTCCCAATCTTGTTTGGTTGTGATAAAGGGGATAAATAGATAAATGCACATACATATTCACATTCACATGAAAGCCAAAATCACATGTGACAGAGACAGAAACAATAAAACCTGAGACTGAAGAATGAAAGAGAAGGGTAAAGCCTTGTGGTTTAATAGAAAGGGAAATATATGAGAGAATCTTTCATCTCTGACCATGTTTGCTGCAAAGTAATAAGATATGTTGGCTCTGAATGGAGAAGATAAGAGACTGGGATAAAAATCCAGTTTCAGTACGACAACCATGGGAGGTAAATTATTGCCTTGTTTTTATTACTACAGGCACAGAAATATAGTGGAGAGACGTAGCTACAGGGAAAAATTCAACAAACCCACAGGATGGGCTGCAAATACTTGGGGTTTGCTTTAAAGAGGTGAATGCTTGAGACACTTCACACTTGTGGAAGTATCAGAATAATATTGCTTGAATGCCTTGAAAGTGTGGTTATAGCTCCCAGAACTGAAGCTGTTGGGAAATTGGGAGGCAGGGTAGCAGCACCAGGCAGTTTGTGCCAGACCTGAAATGGTGCAAAATCACAGACTGAAGGGGGCTCACAGGTGACCACCTCCTCTGCCACCACAGAGCCCCAGGCCCCCACCCTTCCCACTCCTCAGTATTGGGAATATCAAGGTTTCTTTATCCCCATTTTAAAGCTGTGAAAATAGAAATCAACCCAGAGTGGCTGTTTGAAGTGCAGAGTGTATTGCTGAGCTCCTACATTTACATGAGATTTCTTAAACAAGCAGGCTGATTTTACAACATGCTGAGCAGCTGCTGAAGCCAAGAACAAATTCATCTGGAGACACAGCTGGGTCACTAATGTGGAAAGGGCTTGGGATGAAAGGCTCTGTGTGAAACAGTCTGTTGTGAAGTTGCTTTGACTCCACAGACTTCCAGCCAGCCCCTGAGGCTTAAACAAGTCTAAAGATGCAGGTATCAGGCAGCACGAGTGGGCTTTTTGGAGATCACACCTTGCAAATCTGAACTCTGAAAGAAGTCCAGACTTCCTCCTGTTTTGTTTTTCTAGATGTCCTCTGCTCCCAGGGCATGAGTTTCGATTTATCTGTGTTTCTTATCTTGCATCTGGAAGAAGAGGTGGGGACATGCAGGTGATGTTCTGTCTCCTGGTCCCCCACTGGGCTGCCCTTTGCTCATGGTGCCTGAAGGGACATCACACAGAAACTCCTGCTCCAGCTCTTGAAGCACCAGGGATGTTCAGACTTGCAGCTGAACGTTTTGGCTTTGATCCCTTTTTTGGTAGCAGGTCAGGCCAAACTTGGGTCAAGATTTCCATGCTCATTCCAGCTCACTTTGGGGGGTGTCTGCATCCTGAGGCAATGTCCATCTATGCTGCTAATTCAAGCTGACAGAGAGTGGGTTTAGATTGGATATTAGGAAAAAACTCATCCCTGTGAGGGTGGGGAGGCCCTGGCACCAGAAAAGCTGAGGCTGCCCCTGGATCCCTGGCAGTGCCCAAGGCCAGGTTGGATGGGGCTTGGAGCAGCCTGGGACAGTGGGAGGTGTCCCTGCCCGTGGCTGGAGGTGCCACTGGATGGGCTTTAAGGTTCTTTCCAAAGCAAGTCTTTCTGTGATTCTATGATTAATTCACATCCCACATTGCCAGATGCCTCACCTGTGCTGCCCACCACCCTCAGGGCTAAGAGGTACCTGGATGCAGAGTTTTCTTTTTATCACCCTGGACAGTGGCGCTTTCCAGCCCAAAGCAGATGTGTTTTGGGATGCAGGTTATGCTGTGTTCCCATGGTGAAATATTATGCTGTATTTCTTTATTATATCTAGCTAAGACATAATGCTTTATGTAGCAGTGACAGCAGCCTCATAGGTTCTTTATTTGAGGAGGAATCCCTGGGTTATGGGAAAAATACAATGTATTTTGTCAAAAATACACGTTTTTTCTAAAGAGCAAATCCCTCTAGAGCTTGTTTCCCTCAATTTCCACTAGGTTTTTAAATTATTTAGCCTCTCTATTTGCCCTGAGTGGGTTTGCCCACTTGCTTATAATCATTCTAAATTTGGACGATATTAAAATCATAAAATCAGAATCACAGAATGGTTTGGGTTGGAAGGGATCTTAAAGCTCATCTCATTCCAGCCCTCCTCCATGGGCAGGGACACCTTCCACTAGACCAGGTTGCTCCAAGTTCCATCCAACTTGGCCCTGAAAATGAACGATAATATGGATTGAAACAGCATTTCTACTGTAGTTTGAGGAAAAACTTTCAAAGGACTTGCTGAAATAAAAACAGAGTTTCTGGACTTGAATGCAGTGATAATTCCTGGAAATTACCCTCACGGGACGTAGGTATAATTTTGTGATAGGGAAGGTAGGTGGCACTCTAGCTGCAGCCATCAGGAGGTTTCAGAAGACAAATGTCCAAACCATCCATGACCTTTCCACAGCTCCCTGTTAACCCTGGATCTGGTGGCTTGGGAAGGGACTTGGAGAAAGATGAGGCAGCTGTGACCTGCACAAGGGACGGAAAAGTCAGGGCTGTTAGTTTAGAGGTTGATTTTGGACATGATAAAAAGTGGGGGCTGCATCACACTGATTTCATGGTGGTGAGTAGTTGTCAGTGTCCTGTTAAAGAAGCAGGACCAGGGAGTCAAAAAACACCAACAGATTTCTTTATTTATTCAGAGTGTCAAAATTTCCAGCATTTCAATTCCAAAGCTCTAAAGCTGAAGGTATTTTTTAATGTGAAGTGATTGTTTCCATGACATCAAAATATTTCATTCTAATTTCTGTTTTTTTCAAAACTTTTTATTTCAAAGTTGGTTCTTTTGAAGTTCCAGTTCAAGAAAAAAAAAAAAGCTCTGCCTATCACTCCAATCTTATCAGATTGCTGCTTTTGTAAAACAAAGTTTTGTGGGGTTGACAAACATGTTTGAATTAAATAGTTTCTTTTGGTCTGAGATTTCTTTAGTGAAAAATATTCCCATGGATTCTATTTGAAACCTGCTGTTATATGCCTCAAAAAATAAAAAAAATCCAACCAAAAAGTGTCATGAAGCAGAATGTGTTTTATTCACACTGAGATAAATTGCAAGTGTAACAATGCCTGTGAGAAACGGGAAACTGGAGAGAAATTTTCAAGCACTTCAGTGTGCCAAGAAAGCCATACACTCATCAGTTATTTCTGCTACAGCTCGAGGTTTTATGAAGTTGAGATATTTAAAGAGTTCTCAATAAAATCTGGAACCAAAAGAAATCATGTTTTCATTCTGAATATGAGGTGAAGACCAGGTTCCTTCAAAGTTTAACAGAAATTTCTGCTCTGGGTGTGCCTTAGGGAGTAAATCTTATCCAGCCCAGCTTTTCTTGTGATTTCTGCACTGAAGGCTTCAAAAAGGACATTCAAGTCCCTTAAAATACTACTGTTTGCAGGTATATTTAGAGAGCTAAGGAAGGAAAAAACAGATTAAATAATGGCCTAGTGGAAAGTCCCTGCCCATGACTGGGGGTTGGAACAAGATGATCTTTAAAGTCCTTTCCGACCCAAAGCATTCTCTGATTCTATGATTTATGAGGTAGAGCTGCTGCTAGAAATTTCACACCTGGCACTCAAGAGTCAGAGCAGGGGGACATAAGTTATGGAAATATTTCATGGTGCATCATCGGGGGATAATGCATGTCCTGGTTTTCAGTGGGTAATTATCAAATGTGTGAGGATTTGCCTGCCAGCAAACTTGGATTGGGAGCATTAGTGTTAAGCACATGCTCACACACAATCATAAATCAGATTCCCCTTCCTTCAGAGACTTTGCACTGAGTGTCTTGGCAGTACACAAAATATCCTTATTCTGTGGAAATACACTGTATGCTTTTGAATAGCATGGAAAGCTGATAGTTTTGTAAAAAAAATAATTATATGTTCATGTAATGGTTTTGCAAAAGGATTTTGTGAATTTGGGAAACATCTTGTTCACACAGGGGAAGACTGAGTACCATCCTAACCTGACTGGAGATTCCACAGTGTCCTGTCTCACCTGTAAGCAGGAATAAATACCTGGGTTCTCATTCCTTTCCACATTCTCTTTGTCTTCAAAAAACACTTTTTATTTTTACAGGCAACTCTGCCAGAAATTCGTCAGGGAAGTGCAGCAGTTTGGGTTTTTGTTTGCATGGAGAATTGCAGAGGGAAGGAGAAACAGAGGTGTGGAGGAAGCACCATGAGATGCATCACTGGAAAAAGTCCTGGCTGAGTCTGTAGTGAATCTAAATCCCAACTCTGAATGCAAGGAGCTGGGATTTGCTGCTGTTGATTTGAGTTCATTGGTTTTCTTATCTTAACAGGTTTTTAAGTGAAGCTCACCTGGGCTGCAGCTACTCCCAGAGGAATGGGTGAACATCAATGGTAAATGGAGATTATTTTTAGCCAAATTCTGGAGTCCTGATATACCTCTGTTTTCACTTTCTCAGCACATTTTCTTCAATTTTATTAGGTCATTTAGCAAATAATTTTAATTTTCTGCTTAGATCTGAATTTCTGAAAGTAATGTACTGTTGTACCGTTAATGAGTCTGCTAATAAGCTCCAAGAAAATGTGATTTGCGAATCATTCCAGGACATAACTGTCACTCAGACCCTATGCCAATTAGTATAACCATTAGCAACTATCCCTAAGAGGTCCTTGAAATTTAAATGAGCTTTCCTAAGATCCTTTTTACCAGCGAGGTTGCAGCTTCTGCCTCACACGGAAAATGCAGCCTGGTGAAAAGCAATAATTCATGGAAGACAAAGCAGACCTTTAGAGGGAAATGCTCACCTGGATTCTGAGCAGTCTCTGCAAGGCTCTGGGAGCCAGTTTGGCCTCAGGGTGATGGTGAGAGGTGCCACGGCTGAGCAGCCAAAGGAGGATACAGCAGCAAAATGGGCAGATTTTACTGCAAAAACACATAAGCCTGAGGGGGTTTTTAGGGAGCAATATTTTACCCACAAGGTCTCTGCTGAATCTTGGTGGATTTACTGACTTGGGGGAAAAACAAAAAGCTGCATAAGGGCTGTGGGGGTTGTGAGCAGTGTTGCAACTCTCGGGTGCTGCAGGGACCAGGCTGCTCTGGTGCAGGCAAATTCCACCTGCCTGCAATTCCCACTGGAATCTATCCTGAATTCTTCACTTCACGGGCCCCCCACTCAAAACAAAGTACTTTTTCCAACACTTGGCTTTTATTTTGCTCTTTCCCTCTCTCAGCTCATTGTTCTTTGGGCTCCCAGGACCAATTTCATCATGTGGTTTAGGAAGACATAAATCTTCCAGGATTTGTCTAGGATGAGAACCTCAGCCACAGGTGACAGTTTAGCCAGGATACCCACCAGGCAGACACAGCCTTCAGTTCAAACACAAGAGCTTCAGACTCAGGAGGATCCTGCTGGGCCTTGGGGCTATAAAACAATTTAAAAAGCAGGTTGTATTAGGTAACTTTAAAGACCTAGCAGAGGTTTTGACCTGATCTCTCTCCTTTTAATCCTGCCTTATCTCATTTACAGATGGAGAAACCCTTACACTTGCAGCTGTTACAGGTGGGTGGTCCATCAGGGCCCTCCATAGCCAGACACAGCTCATGGGGTGATGTCCTTGGGCCATCCCCTTTCCTCCCTGCAGCCTCCCACAACACAGGGAACAGCATTTGGTGCAGGATGTGGAGCCCAGAGCTGCACATTTCCCCCTGTGCCTGCATGCACGTGTAGACCTGGGAATCACTGCTGCATCCATGTGAAAATGCTTCGATGCTTTCTCAAACTTGGGTTTGAAACCTTGGGAAAACAGCACAGGAGGGTGCTGGAGGCTGGAGGACAGAGCCTGGCAATGAGGTCGAAGGAGTTCCTCCTCCTGAACCAAGTATTAGATTGACTCCATCCCTCTTTTAACTGAGCAAGTGAACATGAAACACGGGATTAAATAAAGCAATAAAGTTGTTAAAGATCTAAAGCTGATGCGAGTCATGCAGGAGAGATTAAGGCAGTCACACAAATGAACAAAGCAGGTAACATGCCAAGGTAAAAGAGGGGATAAAGTTTGTCAGGATCAAGGAGCTGCCTCAGAAAGGGGTGCAGTGTATGAATGGCACAGTGAGAGTGAGCATGAGGCTGAGCAGAGCCTTGGACAGCCTGCCAAGGAGGGGCTGTATCTCCAGAGGGATTCCCCAGCCTCACTCCCTCTCTCCAGCTCACCAGAGTTTACAATCACCACCACTCAACAGCAGCCAAGGCTCATTTCCCCACATCCCACCTGCCAGTGACTTGCACTACAACTTGTTTTCCTCTTTTCTCCGTTTTAAAGCAACTTTGGGGGCTCCAAGGCCTGGGAGGAGGATGAATGCAGAGACAATACCATGCAGAAAACACCAGCTGAGGAGGGTGATTATTAATAGCAGCACCAAGCAGCAGCGGAGACTGGAGATTAAAGATGGCTGTGAGGTCCAGGAGGCCTCAGAGCAAATTCCAAGGGCTCTATGTGCCTTTTCTGATGGAGCCTGACCAGGTTTGCACAGCTGGGTCCTGTGAGCCCAAGTCTGGCCAAGGCTCTGCTGGGCAGGGTCCTTCCTGAGCCCTCAGAAAGCAGCTGTGTCTCAAAGAATGTGACAGCTCAGGATAAACTCATTACAAACCAGGCATCCTGGTTTAATAAGGAGACGCAACAGAAATTCTTGTTTTCACTGGCAAGCCTAGGAAAGGATAGGTCTCAAACCATTCCCAGGTTTAATGCAAAATTGGAGTTTCCTTGGCTGTGCTGGCTATTGATTGATGATCATTTGCCAGATTTTTTTTCTCCAGATAGGAAAATCCAGAGGTGTATAAATCATATTTCCACACAAGAGACCAGGTACGGATTTTTTGGTATTTGCTCTTAATTGCCTTCTCGGTTTTTGTTAGACAAGAAAGGATATTAACAGGATTGCACAATGGCCAATTAGTCTTAAAGGTCTTTAGTTTCATTACTTATCTGGAATAATTTGTAATCTTCCTTTGACAAAGGCAGGAGCCCTTTTTGATAATAACACTAAATCAGGCTGCTGGAGCACATAGCGATTAACATATACAAGGGATGTTATACCAAACAGAAATTCAATTTAACAGATCTCACAGCTAAAACCATATCCCAATTATATTCATATCCTTCTGCTTCTCTGTGTCACCCTCTTATCCCCATCTTCAGAGGTCTCAGCATGAATTTATCCTGTTTCCTCATGTTCTTGTTCCTATCCAGCCTGCTTAGTACCCATAATTTTTTTTCCATAAAGTTCTTTGATCTCTTCTTTTTTTGCTGATCCCTTTTGATGCTGCTGGCTACAGGGACAGGGAGGGCTGGTGGCTTTTCTGCCACCCGAGCAGAAGAGAAAACAGACACTTAGGGCACTAGCTCAATCCCTTCCCTATGTTGTGACTGACCAGATCTTGAGCATTTTCCAGCTGCCACCTTCTTGCTCGGCTTTAAACCATTAGAAAGCCAAATGGATACCTGTAAAAGATATTTTGAAAGACATACAACATCACTGCCCACACTATAATGCAAATAAGAATTTTTTTTTCCTTTGACCACTGGCAAGGATTTAAGAGAGAAAAACATTGAGTGGGACATAGAAAGCAAGCAGGGGTTGAAGAGCCTCTAAACAAAGGCAGTTGTATTCCCTAACAGGAAATAAAATCCTCATTAATGACTTGTTATTTCTTTAAAGAGCAGAGAATGAAATCAGCTTATAAGGAGCTGAGCTGCTGAAGTGAACCTGCAGACAAAGCAGATTCTTATTATAGTACCTTCCTCTCTGTGCTACCTCTGTTTCCTCCCAGCCTTCTCTAGGCTTATCAAGGTAAAACTTTTTTTGTTATCTGAGGACTGTGTTTTCAGTGGAGGTTTTTCTTCTGTTCAGTGTGAAGATTACATCAGTTTTTTATATAGTTGGACCTTTTTTTTATAGGACAACCTAAATGTTTTTCTAACCCTGCTCAATACAGAAACAGCCACAGCAGCATCGAGGAGCAAAGGATGAGGCAACTCAGCAGCCAAAAGAGGAGGAGGGACTTCAGTTTGTGTCCTGTTCTCCCTGTCAGTCCCAGGAATCTGTAATGGACAGAGCAGTCACATCACTTCTATTTTCTTTCCTTCTGTTTTTTTCCTTTTATTTGTTCATGAGCCAGGAAGATTTCTTAAAAGCACTTACAGAATATCCTGAGCTCGGAGGGACCCACAGGCAATAAAACCTGCCACTTTCAGATAATCCAACAAGCAGCAGAATGTGGAGCCAAAGAATCTCTGTTACATAGTAGGTTGTGCTCTTTGTGGGTTATTGTACAGCCATAAAAACAGAAACCAATTTAAACACGTGTGAGTGCCAGTGAGCTGGCAGAGCCTCTCTAGCTGCAGGGAAATGAGGTCTGGTTCTGTGTGGGCAGGGCTGGGCTTTTTGTCTGCATCAGGTGCTCACCTGTAGCAACACAGCAGCATTTCCTCTCTTTGCCAACCTTCCTTAGGCTTCTTTGGTCAAACTGGGGATTTTCTGTGGCAGAGACACCTCTGCCAATGCATTTGCCTGGAACAGAGCTTTAGTGATGGGGCCAGATGCCTCCTTTGGGTCCTGCATCTCACAGGCTGCTCAGAACAGCCCGAGACGTGTAATGGGGCCAGGCCTGTCCAGGTGGGAAGGTGTGTCTGGATATTTTCTTCCAAGGATCCTCACCCCATGCTGTGTCTCCGAGCGTCCCCATCTGCAGCAAATTCCATCCCCGTGCCTTGTGCAGGTTTCTGGAAAATGGGCTGGTGGGTGAGAATAAAAGAGAGGCTCCATGAAAGTGCTCCCAGAAAGGAGCTGATCGATGATCTTAACCCTTATAAAGCACTAAAGAGCACGAGGCTGCACATATTGACTACAGGGAAAGCTTTGGTCAATAGTCACACAGACACACACAGCACACACCTGTAGGAATCAGCTTTCATCGGTGCCACACGTCACAAAGCTGCTTATTATATACTGTGTCTCCTAGGATTTATTGTCACCTGGTCCACGTCCCCTGCTGAGTGCTGACCTGGGAGTCATGAATCCACAACTTCCATTTCTACCTGCTCCACTGTGACAAGGTGGACTGATTTCCATCCAAGTGATTTAAACGAGCCACTGGGAACCGTGATTTAAATCATTGATGTTTGCTTTTTACATTGGCAGGAGAGGCAGCTTTAATGATGTATGGTCCTGCTGCTGCGGCTAAAATCTAAATTCCTGGAATATTCCCTCCAGATAATCTCTAAAGTTCATGCATTTGCCTCTGGCTGGCGAGCTGCACATGAGGGAGAGAATTCTTGGCTCAGCTGGGCAGTTTGGAGCTGCAGTGCTTGTGTTGGCAGTCTGGAATAGGCAGCTCAGAGGGAAGGTGCCAAATGGGGTTGTATTAAACACCTCCTGGCTGCTGCTGAGCACAGAACCAGGAGAGAAAGTGCTCTGGAGAGTAGGGAAGCACAGGAAAGGGTTTGGCAGTGCTGCTGGAGCAGACAGGTGTGTGTCTGAGCAGAGACTGCCCTGCAGCAGGATGGGGCAGGAATTAGTTATAATGCTCACACAGGCAGGACAGGGCAGTGTGAGCCATGTGCAGCCTAGGAATTTAAGATTTCCAATGTGGATATGAAAGTATTAAAAAAAAAATCAAATCTGGATGGATGGATGGTCAATTCCTAGTGCAGTTATACACCCTCAGGGACTCTGAGCCATCTGGGCTCGTGGAAGATGTCCCTGTCCTTTGCAGGGGGGCTGTAGTAGATGGATTTTAAATATCCCTTCTAATCCAAACCATTCCCTCATTCTGTGATTCAACACTATTAATTAAAACATTCTGTACTATTACTTAAAATAATACCTTTTCTGGAAAACCAGGGAACTTTTGGATACATAATTAATGAAGAGGTGGTTTCTATTCAAGATGGCCTTTACTTTTTTCCTTCTACATGAAAGAATGTTCTATAACTAAAGAAAGTGATTTGAGTAGGTGTTTTGTTTAACCTTACATTAATCAGTCCTTCATTTTCACATTTTGTACCATTAAAATGGGAATGCCATACTTTATCAGCAGGGGATCACATGCAATGTTTCAAGTTGCACTTGCATGGGAAGAGGGACTTAAGGATGTGAAAAGGCAGTGTTTTACTTGTGAGTCTTGTTCATTAAATAAGAGTCCATCAAAGCCCTGAGAAGATGAGGGATGAGGACAGTATTTCTGGCTATAATTTTCTTTTAAAGAGGGATTGTCTTCTCTCACCCCTCTTTTATACTCTTGGATTTAATAGATATAACTTTTTGACTTTCTGCATTGCCTGGTCACTACTACAGTGGTTGAAGAAGCTGAAATCAAGAAAAGTAATCATTTAGTTCCTGCAAAACTGACCATGAGTTTATGCATTTCTGTGAGCATCAGTTCTGGGTGAGCCAGATTAGTTGGTTTGACCTTCTCTTACCTGCAGTGACCAGCATGTGACATCTAGATAGGGCCTTTTCAGTTTTAGGGATGTAATATATTATAATAAATTTACACAGTGAACACTGAATCTTGGAATCTAAATAGACTACTTTTTGTTTTTAGAGCAAAAAGTATCTATGGTTTGAAAATCTGATTGTGCTTTCAAAAAGTTCATTTTTCTCCTGTTGTTTTTATCCATCCTGGTGTGCAACTTTGCTGGCAACTCTTCCTCTTTCATGTTTTCCTTTCTTCATGCACATATACCATATGTGTACAACCCAGTGGGATCCTTGAGCTCGAAACCCACAATTAATCCTAACCACTGTTATTTCTTTATTGCAGAAGGCATTTTTCACACCTTGCATGGTGGAAGCTGCACAACACACATCTCACCGTCCCCTTTCCATTGTGTGCAGCATCCCCTGCCCCTCCAGATCACACAGAGATAATTAACACACCTGGCCCAGCAGCAGCTCGCTGACAGCGCCTCCTGAGGTATTTAGTGAGTGCCACGAGCTTCAGAAAACCTGTGAGGGAGGAGAGCTCCAAGCCTGCCTCACCTGTGGGCGGATGGGAGCCCGGAGGGTGTGTGGTGTGATCTGCTGCCCCCGACTCCTGTGACCGTGGCAATGGTGTGTCCTGTGACAGGCTTATGGATGACAGCACATTCCCCTTGCCACCTGACGAGCAGGAGCCTTTTCCCATCAGGGCTGGGGTGATGCAGGCAGTGGTGATGATGCCTTTTTCCTGGTGTTATGAAAATAAAGCTAGACACAGTTAAGAGGGTTGGGGTAGTTACCTCGGTATTTTAATCAGGATCCCGTTTGATGCATCCACTTCACCCAGGTGACAGCGTGGCAAAATGCACACCCCCTGTCAATCACATACACAAATTATAGACTTTACACACTAGCAGATCCAACAAGGGAGCCCAATGATGGGGCTGGGGTGGGCTAAGCTCGAGTTTACAGAATCTGTCCTGCTCGGAGACCTTGGCTTCCTGATACAGTAGGATGTTTGGTCTCCCTGGCTCTGCAGTTCTGGGCTGTTCAGTCTCAGGGCCTGCAGAACACTTACAAAACACTAAGCACTAAACTAAGTGAAGGGTTACAAATATGCATGCTAATGGTTGTGGGTACACAGAACTGTGTAAAAGGTATAGAAATGAAAGGAGAAACCTTTCCGGCATCAGTGAAAGCCATCAGAGCAGGTGCTCCTGCACTGCTGGCCTCTCCTCTGCTGCCCTCCTCCTCTCTCCTTCATCCACACACTCATCTAAGGGAGGAGAAACCAGGCAAATATTAATAATTGCATTATGACTTCCAAAGCCAGGAAGCTTGACTGGTCTTTTTATCACTGATATGATAAGGTGGTGAGCAGAGCAGATACCATCAGAGGTTGCTTTCATCTCTGCAGATAGAGAATGAGCTAGATATGTATCCTAGACATGAAAAGCATCCTCCTTGAAGGCTCTGCTGCATGTCCTAATCTCTCTGGTTCATATGTATATTTTGAATGTTGTTAACACCCCCTGCCCCTCCCCTGCACAGGGCTGTGCGGGTAGAGGGGCTTCAAAGAGCCCTGCTCCTGCCTCTTGTGTTTCTGGAGGAGCTTGGGCACCAGGGCTCATTCCCAACCCACCTGTGAGGAGAAAACAGAGCTATTAAAGGGTGTCTGTTTCAAGCACTGTGACCAAAGGGAACAGTAACACTTTGGCCTCTGTGGCTCTTTTCATGTGGGAGTCTCAAAGTGCTTCGGCATCACTAATTTGAAGCAGAAACCTCACTAATTAACATTTATGTCTGAGATGGAGGGACGTGTTCTGCAAGTCAGCGATGATACGAGCAGTGCTGATTTACCACCAGATGAGGGATAATGTATGGCAGAGTAGGCTGTGATAATTTGTTTTTAAAATCTCTTTTGGCTTTGGTTACAGAGAGGAATCTGCAGCAGAGCTTTACATTGCAGGCTCCTTAACCTGGATGGGAAGCTCAAGCACTGAAATATTTGTGCCCAATTCTTTTTCCTCCTCAAAGTTACAGGGATGTGGAGGAAGGGGCTGATGTCTAAGTGGAACTGGAATTTCTCCTCTCTGCGATCTATAGTGTCATCAGTGTTCAGCTGAACTCAGGGAAGTTTGGTGCCAGACCTGAGAAGCATGGAAAGGTTTGTGGGCTCTGCATAGGAAAACAGGATTTCTCAGAAACCACTGACTCAGAAACATTTCTGGGGAGGAAGGGCAGGGCTGATCCACTGTTTGTGGTGCCAGTGGCCTCTGATTGCACAGAAGCTGCCCTCAGTAGGAACTGGGATTCATGGCACGGGCAGCAGGGTCTGCAGTGCTCTGGGTGCTCCTTCCCACTGCAGTCTCAGCAGGAGAAGATTGGGAAGAACAAGATACTTCTTAATCTGGAAAAGAACTATTATAATTTCAACTCGTTTGCCATATCCTTTGTTGCCAGCATCAAAAACACGAACGAGCTAAACAGACCCAAGGTGATCTGTGCTGGGAGAGGATCAGGAGGCTGGATGAGGTCTCAAGGTCTCCATCTCCCCAAATCTGTCCCTTGGGAAGCCAGAGCTGGGTATGCAGAGCCCTGCCTGTGCTGCTCCTCACCTCAATCCTCTGCTGCCATTGCAAGAGCCAGCAAAGCCTAACAAACCCCCAAAATACAGTGGTACAATAATGAAGAATGCTGTGCAGTAGAAAAGCACGTGTAATGAGGGACTTAATTTGGAACACATCATTTGTCAGATAATTTGGAAGCACATCTCAAAACGGTGCATAAGAATGGAGTTTGCTGCACCAGCTGAAGTCACCCCAAATGTTCCTTGTTTGTTGCAAATCCCTTTTTAAATCTAAGCCTTCAGAAAATAACCTGGAACCAATAAATGGCATAAAAGAATAAATGTTCACAACACATATTTTGGATTTGGTTCAAACACAATATTAGAAAGCTGAATTAATTGTGTTTGTATCAAACCCAAATATACTTTATGAAAAAATGAAGCCTCTTAAATAGCTGACTGCTGCCCAGAATATATTTTCCATGAACCAAACTAGATAGCAGCATATCCCTCTTAAATTGGTCAGGAGAACTGGCTGCCAAATGACAGTTCTCTGCCCCGTATTTATTCTCCATCTGTGACTTCCACATCAATTTGCTCATTTTCAAAATCAAAACTTGAGGTCTCTCTCTCTCTTGTCTCTCTCTCTTCCCTTCCCTGCCAGAGTTGCAGGGTAAATCCAATGGCTGTAAATGAGGTTATGCTGTAGCTCCTGCTGCAGAAATGGTTTCTGCATGATGGAGTGTAGCTCCTTCCTCTGCAGCACTGCTGTGCTTGGTGTGTACAGAGGTTTGTGCCAGCAGGTTATGGATGGGCAGCAGCTGGGAGGGATTCCTGTCTTTCCCCAAGGAAATGGTGAGGGATGGGAGAGAGAAAGGGGAGAATCAAGTGTGTCTCTATTTACCAGCCTAAAAGTCTGCATTTCCTTGATAAATGCTGGCTTATGGAGGAAGCAACCATCTCCTAAAAAGGAGGAGAATTGGGGAAATTAGTCTGGGATTCTAGTGAATCAATATCACTACATTTTTTCTATGTCTCTTCATTAAAAAACATTGTATTTTATGAGTAAAGAGCAGTCATGGTGTCATGTAAAAAGCTTCTTAGTCCATCTCCATGCTCCTCATGCCCCTGCCCCTGACAGGGAGCAGGCAGGACCTCTCTGGGGCAAGGATTAAGTCTGAGGAGTGCGGCAGTGACTGATTGGAGCTGTTTTTGAATATCTCATAACACAACAAGCATGGGCTCAGTCCAGGACATTCATGGTAGCTGAGTTTAGGACAAGATTTGCAGCTTCCTGCAGGGTTGAATCAGCCAGTGACACCCCACACCACTGCTGAGAGATCAAGGAGTCAAATGTGGTGCTGAAATTTTGAGGCGATTCTTGCTCTGCATCTCATCTGTGTCCTCAGCAGAGTACACAAAGCTCAGGCTATAAAGAAATAAAATTTTCAAAAGGAATTTGTCTTGCTCTTCCACCTGCAGTTTTTGCATCCCTGCCTTTGCAGCATCACACACCTGTTACTATAGTAGCAGACTGGGGCATTTTAATCCTGAGCTGGTGCTGGCCACTCTCAGAGAGAAATCAATCCACTCCAACAAAGCCAGGGCTCCTGCAGCTGAGAGAGGACAGCTGCTATCATGTTTGGCTTAGAGGTCTGGAATTGTAAATAACACCCAGGTACATTGAAATTCCAAGCAGAATTTATGATGGAGCCGTGGATAAATACCTTCTCACAAAATTACACATTACTGGAGGCTGATGTCTTGCAATTCCAGAGGGTGGATGAGTTAAACACTCCTTACATTTGTTTGTGTGAGCTGGAAAGCAGGGTTACTTAGCACAGGTTTTCCCTCAGTAGCTTGGCACGACCCTGAGCTTCATCCAGCATTTAGTTTGACACAAACTGGTTGTGAGGTGAGCAGAAAACTGTCTGTATCCCTCTGATTGCAGCCTTGAAACTTAGGCTCAGGTTTTATGAACCTTTCTAAACTTCTCCATGAAATAGATGCAAATATAAGCATTTTTTTAAAAAACTCCAAGAAGTGACGTGTTTTGCTTTGGGTTTGTGCATACTGCTGATAGCTCTACATCAGAAACCCACCCAAACATTTTTTTGCTACAGACATGAGGTGAAAACACCACAGGAAAAGGTTCCCTTGTGCCATTTTTTGGGAAACATCAGCAGAACCTTTTTTCCCGAGAGATATTTGGATACTCCCATTCCTTCCCCTGCCATGGCTACTTTAGCTGTGGATACAAATCAGAATTTATCTTTTGTATGAAAGGCTCACTGAGTTGTCCCAGTCTCTTCACCCAGCCATTCTGCAGGTGGCAGGAGGAAGATGCCACCTGGAGGCAGCAGCTGGAGCCGTGGGAGATGATGGGAGCTGGGTGTGGGGTGCTGCTTCCCTGCCTGAGCAGGGATCCAGCCAAATCAACAGTACAGAGGAGAAAGGAAACTCTCCCAGGCAATTTACTTGGAGGAATAAAATTACATGAGGAATGATTGACAAATTAGTAGCACTTTGCACCTTGTTTTAATAGGATCCCATCCTAGAGAGGAGAAATATGTTAAGTTTCAAATTACCCACTTTACCAGTTGCTGCCTTCTCTGGAATCCAAATCAAGGTAGGCATTTGGTACTAAATCTTAAGGAAACAAAGATTGCTTTCTATGCTACACTGCATTCTTAAAACAGCTTTATTTGAAAGTCCAGCTGAGCAGGTTAATTTGAGCAGTGAGCTGGGCCATGACAGCTCAGCACTTGTCATTGAGGCCAGTTTCCTTCCATGAGAACAAATCACACTGCCAGGTGAACTTAAGCTAAACCTGACCTTGGGCTCTCACTCAGAGCCATCTGATATCCATGAGAGGCTTTCCATGGACTCAGTGGCTCCTGGAGCAGATCCTGGGTGACATCAGCAATCCCTGCTGGCCTCGCTTGATTTTCTTGCCCCAGGGACCCACATTCCCAGGGAAGGAGAAGCAATTCCCCAAAGGCCTCTTTCCCCTCCTCTCCCTGACAGGAGCTGTCCTGTGCCAGCCTGAGCTCCATCCCACAGCTGCGTTTGTGCCTCTGCCCCAAGCGAAGCTCCTGGAGGAAAAGTGCTGTCCCTGGAAGCTACATCCTCATCATAAATTTACATACATATAGATAGAAATGTGTTTTCCCAATACCAGAGCTTGTGAGGCAGAGGGAAGAGCTAAAGCCAGGCTTTAAACAACTGATCAAGCTGGGCTGCTCCTCAGTCTGTCTTTGAAGCCCTTTCTCACGGCCTCAGCCCTTGCAGGCCTGCTGGCAACACCATGTGTCCATTTTATTGAATGTAAGTGATCTGAAAATGCCAGTGCAAACATCCCAATTTAGTAATGAGACTTATTGAAGCTTTATGAGCTGCTTTGGCTTGCAACACAATTAAATTTCAGGAAAAAGAAAATATTCCAGTGAGGCTGGTGGGATTGTAATGCTATTTGAGGCTTAATGCATAATAAAACTGTGCCATTTAAGGTTTAATATAATATGCAGCAGCCCTAAATGACCAGTAAAAACATTATGCAAATTTTTAAGGAAGTTATTGCCTCCTGTAAATGACAATTTATCAATGGCTTGTAAAGAAAGGCCTTTCCTTCTGGTTATGAACCTAAGAAAATACAGAAATGAGCAGGCATAAATGGGTTATAGGAACAGGAGGTCAACAGAAAGATGTGCAGCAGGAATTGTGTCTTCCTGTCAGCCAGGGCAGGAATGTAATGCATTATTAATTTTCCGTACTAACAGACCGCATTCAGCCTCCATCACCAAAACAAATCAAAACTTCCATTGGATTAAAAAATAATTAGATTTTTTGAAGGCACAGTGCCTGCAATTTAGTTTTTATTCTTCTCTTTTCCCCTTCTAGTATTAAAAATTTCTAGGCTTCTGTTTGTTAAGCATAAGGGCAAACCCCACCCCATTTATTGTCAGAACACCTCTTGCATTAGCAAGGATCTCAATCATGAGGTTGAACAGTGGAAGATTCTCAAAGTGCCCACGATCCCATGAGTTTGCATCCCCCCCTGCAGCCCTGGAGCCCTGGGAGCAGGGATAAAACCATTCCTCAGAGCTACACAAGGACTCCCAGCCTTCCCTTTGTGTGGACAGTGTGGATAGAGCCTGGCTCCAAGAGACAATCCCATCACATGCAAGTGCTTCTCATTATAATGGGCTTTGAAAAATGTTTTGACTGTTATGGAGCCCTTTTTACAGTCATGCCATCAATCCAGTGTGAGAAGATATTTTATTCTAAATGTGCTACGAAGACACGGAGGCATTTGCATTGTTAATTTCTCAGATGTCAAACAAATACCATTATTGCAAAATGAATGCAGTCACCCAGCTGAGAAACAGATCCATTCACGGCAACTAAGTGAAACTTAAAAAATGAATGAGTTCTACTGATTGCAAGTATCATCAGAAATTAATAATGCTCTAGGAATTTTTCACACAAAAGAGGATGAAAGCATTGTGACTGTTTACTTCCACTCTTTGAGCTTCCCCCCTCTCTGAGGTGTGAGGGATCATTACTGGATTCAAATGTAAAGGTCCTGGACAGGAGCAGTGGTTTTGTTGCCAGTCTGGGGAGCTGATCTTTCCAGTGACATATGACTGACCCTCAGGTCTTGGCAGATGAGGCACCTTTGTGTCCCCTGCCCAGCTGGGCTCCTGAGCAGGGCTTTGTCTGCTGTCATTTCCTCCTCTATGCCAGACCCTGCCCATTCTCTCAGCTGTGAAAAGCCTGTTCCTTCTCCTTCACAACGATGCTTCCCTTTTATTCCCTCTCCTACTGCACCCTTCCTTCAGCAGGTGGTGCAGACACTGCTGTTTCCAGCCCTCCTCTTGCCATTCCTGGCTTTCCCTTCCCTGTCATCTCCATGGCCTTGGCATTCTTTATGTCTTTGTGCTGGTAATAACAACTTCAGCTCTCGGAAAATTAGTGGAGATGAACTTGTTGTGTGACAAATTAAACATAAACAGCTCCAAAAAGCCATTTTGGAGTATTTGTCTGTGTCTGTATATTCATCTGCTAGATGAATCACTTGAGTTATAAAAACTGTGGAAGAGAAAAATCTAATGGAAATGATAATATGATTACTGCCCATAATTCTCAGCAATCAGGCATATCAGTTACACACAAGTAGGTTGTCTGGATGTTTGTGGGGTTTTTATATTTTATTATTTAAATCTGATTAAGCAGCTGATTGCAGGCCCTTATGTACCTTTTCCCACAGTTTATCCTTGAAGTGAGAAACAACAGCTATATATTTATTTTATTCTATTTTGTGGCTGTGCAGCAGTCGAGCCTCCCAGGCCTGAAGGCTCTGTGCCCTTCTCTGCATTATCTTGTTTCAAATATTGAGAGAACACAAGAGATATTTATTTACAGATGCACTTACTGAGGGGCTAATGAACTGGTCTGCATGTCAACCTGCATTTTACTTATTTGTTTGGCCTTTGTTTGAAAATCCTTCCTCTGCGTGTTGAGCAGACTCAGCTAAGGAATTAACATCTCTTTTGTACATTAATGGGAATATTAAAGCATGGGACAGAAATACAGTGATCACCTTGCAGAAATTGTGACGAGATTTAGGTTTATGTCTTTTATCAGGAACTCATAGAGCACCCAGCAAATGGTATTTAAAAAACCTTCAGGTATGAAGACAAAAGCCAACTATAATGAGAAGCTACTGCAAGGAGATTGGATATTAATTGTTAAGAAGGTTATAAATCCTGAAGTTGATGGGTTGCACACAAAGGAGAAGTGCATAAGGAGATATTTACTCTGAGTATTAATTTTTAAGCTGAAAGAATTTATTGCAAAACAACTCAGCTACACTTACAAACTCCTTTGAGTTTGAAATTGAGTTCCAGCTTTGTCTGCCCTGCTCCCCAGAAGTGCTGCTTAGAGTAGGCTCTAGCAAGCCAGGAAAGAAATAACAGGCTTTGTTTGTGTTTCAATCATAGAATCTTTCAGGTTGGAAAAGGACTTCAAGAACATCAAGTCCAACCATTCCCCTGCACTGCCAAGGCCACCACTAACCCATGCCCCAAGAGCCACATCTATAAATTTTTATATCCCTCCAGGGATGAACTCAGAGCAGCCATTACCTTTCTCTGGACAGTGTTTTCCCTTGCTGAGAGGCAGGCTTGATATTTGAGATTAAGTTAAAAAAAAAAGCTTCCCTAACAATAAACTTTAGGGATCCTCAGAGGAAAAGCAAAATATTCTAATTAAATACAGAGTAATTCATACCAGCTCAACTACCAACACTACTCCAGTTGTGTGATTCAGAAAATGTATTTAGCCAAGACAATCGGGTGTAGCTGATTCAATGCACTATTTATCCACCTGCTTTTCAGAACAGCTTATTGAAGAAGAAATGGAGCCAAGAGAGCAATGGATCCTCTCATGCACATCCAGCCAGGACATCTGCTCAGGGCTCATCCTCTCTTCATTTCAGTAGGGTCAGGTTGGGAGCTGTTGGGTCTACTCCAGGTTTGTTATTTCAAAACCAACACCTTCTCATTTGCTTTATTGTGCCATAAAGGCTCTGGTTTCCCCCTGCCAAGAGCTGCTGGTAATGAGGTGGAGGCTGTACCAGCACACACTCATTAAATGTGGAGTGGTGTCACCCTGACCTGGCCACCAGAGCCTGGGTACAGCACACCTTGTTTGTGTGCCATGGCACTCACAGAGCACTTTGGAGCTGCTCCATTTGGGAGGGGAATCCAGATTTTAAAGCCAGTCTCCAAAAGGTATCTGCTCATTTAATTCGTTTGTGGTAACAGCCTCAAATGAGAGGTATTATGAAATTCTATTGTGAACACTTGTAGGAAATCTTAATTATTTTTTAAAGCTTTACTTCCTTTCAGTCAGGCAGATTTAGAAGATACATTTGGTCTTTCACAAATGAGCCCTTCCTGCAGCTCTGAGCAGACTTCCCCAAGGGGTGTTAGACTAAAAAATTACACAGACTCTCTGAAAAAAAAAAATCAAAACAACAACAACAAAACAAAAACAAACAAAAAAACAAAACAAAAACAAACAAAAAACCCCAAAAAACCCCCAAAAAAACCCAACAGCTAAGGACAAAACTTCCACCCAGTTTTGTGTCAAAGATTTCTGGTAGTTGAAAAAATGAATAGAATACATTATATTCACTTTTTTGTTATTGTTATCCAACATATATATATTGTTATTTTATTATTAGTGTTGTTATCCAACTGCAACATACAATACAATGTTTGCTGATGCCCAGCACCACTCAAAGGACAACAACTGACAGCACCTGGGAACTACAATGGCACTGCTGCTTCATTGAGGGGACTGGAGAAGTCCCTAAATAATTTTTTGGGAAAGAGGACCACAAAGGGTCTGTACCATTGTTGTTATTTTGGCATGTGAATGCATGGACACTTGCTCTCAGCCCAGACCCATTCATGCTTTGCCAGCAGGCCAGGTTTTCATGGGGAAGTTGAATATTTGCATTGCAATTCAAGACAGGCATTTTTCCTGCTCTTTTTTAGGCTGAAACAGGGAGGAAAAGCAAGATCCTGGCTTTGGACTTGTGAGCAAATAAAGTTTAGCATGAATAAGGGCACTGAGGGCCCCTCTGAAAGCAAAGAGTCTTCCTCACTCGTGCTCTGGAACAGGCATTAGCTGCTTTTTCCAGGCACCGGGGTAAGTGCTGCACCTCTCTAAGGAACTGCTCCCAGGGAAAAAGTGGTTTTCCTTCCTCTTCTCCAGCTGCCCATCAGTGCCATTAGCACTGAAGGTACTGTCATTGCATCCCCACTCCTGTACTGCACTCAGGGCTGGGCCAGCAGGAGCAAGGACACTCCAGGAGTGCCTCCTTTTCTCTTTCTGTCTCTTTTTCCTCTTTTTGCCTCTTTTGTCTCTTTCTGTCTCTTTTTTCTCTTTCTGTCTCTTTCTGCCTTCCTGCCCCTTTGGAGATCCCGTTATTAAGCCCTTGCTGCCAGTGGATTTGCTGTGTTTATTTGATAGATGGAGCTACACCTAGCAAAGGGAAAGGGGAGGGAGAGGGCTGGGTGGGAGACAGAGCATTTTCAGTTTGGATTTCAGTGGTACAAAGGCACAGACACGTGTTTATAATCCAGCGGATTTTTTTATTTATTTTAAAAGCGCTTGCAAGATTAATTGTACCCCGGAAAAATCAATAGTAACTCATCACAGGCAAAATCTTCTGGAACACAAAATCCCACTGAAGGGGACAAAGCAAAATTATGGCAGTCTGCAGCAGGGCTAATGAGCCTGTGATTAAAACTGAGGAGTAGCTGTGACACTGCACCCCTCCTAGGAGCCTCCCAAGAAAAATGGCCCATTGGAGTCCTAGATCCTGAAAATAATTTAGTCACCATTTAAAAAGAAATAATTTAGATACCATTAAAAGAAATAATTAGGTAACTTAGAATTTTAAATCCAAATTGAGAACCATGGCCCTTAATCTCTCCCTGCCTCAGTTTCCCTGCTCTAATGTGAAATTTCCTTTCTCTCTTGTTGGATTTCTTGATTTTCTCAGATAGTAACCCAGGGAAAGGTGATTTTGGCTGCCTGAGATTCTCCCAAGCACCTCAAACTGCTGCTCTTAACAGAAATATCACATGAAGACGTTTGGGCTGAAATATGCTTGAGAGGCAAAAAGAAAGTAAAGCAAGAAACAGATTTCCAGGAGGGAATTTGTCAAATGAGTCCCTTAAATCTCATCAGGAAAAGCACACTGTGAAGGATAGCCTTGAACTCTCGGGGGATGAAGTCATTTGACAACGTGTTCTGAACACTCCTTAGGTGTGCAGAGTGCTGGTGAGTTATAGGAACTGAGATGATCTCTCTTCCAAGAAGTCACCTGAGAAGAAAGAGCAATTGAAACCCACTGGATACCTTCATAATTTCTGTGAATGCAAAATGAAGACAGAAACAAGGTTGCAGAGCTTTTCTGGCACAATACATTGGCAAGGTCTGATTTGGGAGGAATGAGAACTGCATGTGTTGAAAGTTATGCTAATAATATTTATCAGAAGGAAAGGCCTCACAGAGGCAGCTGCCAGGGCTGAATCAGAATGTGACAACATTCCACTGCCTCTGATCTGCACCAGATCTAAAAGATTTGGCAAGAAATTTGGACCAGAGCAATTACCTATATGGCGATTTGTTAAGCGTTGTCTCAAGCACAGCACTCAGAGAAATTGAACTGTCAGAAGCTAATACAGGAATAATAAGGAGACATTTCATCTCCATTGGACACTAGAGATGAATAGCATGTAAATCTGAATGGGGAAAAAATAAATTGAATATGTATTTGGCTTTAGTTTTTGTTAAAGGACTATAGCATGAATAATGAATATTTTAAGGAGAGAAGACCAGGCCTTCAATTTCTTTCAATAATGTTAGTGTTGTATATACTGGTTTGAATAAAATACATTTCATAAAACACCTACACACAGCTCTGCAATGCATTATGGATGGCTCCTCTTGAGAAATCTTACACTGCTTTCAATTTTGACACAGTGATACAGTAATAATGGAAAATTCAGTCATAATATTCAGGCTGCATCTTTTCTCCCCTCTCTATTATTTCGTGCCACACCGGGTGAGCACAGATCTACTTTCCCTGTGCTTCCCTAGGCAGCCCATGTGGTGCTCCCAGGAGAAGGGATCTGCTGCACTAGAAGGTGTGTCCTGTGTGGTGTGGGCTGAGCAGGGAGGTGGAGCAGGGTTTGCCACCCCAAGGATCCCAGAGGAATTGAGTGTCTGCACAGGAGAGGCTGCCAAGGCTGGAGGAGCTGCCCCCAAAACACGACACATGCTGTGCTTGATTAGAAGTCAAACCATGCAGACCAAGAGGTGTCCCTGGGAGGTGATGGAGGGACCTGAGTGCTTGGGCAAGGGCTGAAGGAGCTCTCCATGAGTGGGGAAAAACAGCATGAAGGCAGCAGGGGAAAGACATCAAAGAACTCAACACTGTTTGAAGGAGGTTTCATGTGGTGTTGCTGCAAGATGGTCTGGAGACAATGTGGGGCAAGAAAACTCCTGTTTGCATTCTTATGTGACCAGCAGGAAACTTCCTGGTGTCCTTACCTTGGTCTGCTCACTGCTGCCAGCCTCAAGAACCTTTCACAGAGACCCAGACTGCAGGAAGGAGCCAGGTAACTGGTCAGAAACCACTTTGCTTGTCAGACACAAGTTAGCTGGTCAGACACAGTTAGCTGGTCAGACACATTTAGCTGGTCAGA
>JAHLSL010000064.1:2994950-3112103 GCA_025920805.1 Petroica traversi
TCAGACACAGGTTAGCTGGTCAGACACAGGTTAGCTGGTCAGACACATTTAGCTGGCCAGCTGGGGTGGGTGCTGAGGCTCCCAGTGAGGTGCAGACAGGTCACTGTGACCACTGCACAGCCTGCTGCATCCTGCCACAAGCCTGGAAAAGCAAAATAGAGTCAGGGTGCAAGTGAGGGGTTCACCTGCTTGGCCCAAAGGACTCTCAGACCCTCTCCTTTCTTAAGGACTTCGCCCTGAACCCTCTCCCTGTGCAGCCTTCTCAATAAATATTCTGGATTTGTTTCCTGTTGGAGCTCTTACCCTCTGTAGGGGTGGGCCCTCATGTTAACAGCAGGGCAGACGCTTTTGGCTTCCTGCTATGCGTGCACAGCCTAATTTCTAGGCAAATTATGAGGGGAATTGTGAAATGCTGTGATAAACAATCAGGCTTTTGAGCTAAAAAGGGATTTTTTATTGACGAACAAATGGTAAATCAGGCAGTGCCGTCCCCAGCTGGATTCAAAGGGCAGGAGAACAGTGAGGAGCACAGAGAAGGTGCTGCAAAGGTGGTAAGGACAGCTTTAAACCCCATTCAGGGTCATGGATCACTGTGATCCACCAGCACTCGAGGAAGCTTTTAGCTGATGTTCCTGTAGCTGATAGCTACAGGTGCTGGTGCTGGAAAAACCCAGAGACACACATTCACTCCTCACTGTTGGGTTCTGAAATTTCAGAGTCAGAACCTCCAGCTTTTTCCACAAAGTTTTAGACATTATTTTTTGGTCTCTTCCAAGTCTCAAGAGGCACGTGTATAATCTCCAAGCATCATAAGTTCTCCAAAGGAAAATGGTTACAGAGGATGCCTGGCAAATAAAAATAGCAAAAATAGCCAACAAATCCATTTCTGCTTTGGAAATGCTGTACAGAGAGTGAAATCCCCCTGGTCATGGACCCTGTGAGCCACAGCTCTGAAATCAGGAACAAAACCTACCCACGGATGCACTTCCAAAGGTAAAGCACAACATTCCTCAGAACAATTAGCAATCACAACACTGTGCTCCTTCCAATGACTGCCAGCCATGCCTGAGCCTCCCAGCAGGTGAAATGAGAGGGTTAGGCCTGGCAGTGTAGAGCTCTGATTAGCTGAGAGCTCCCCAAGAGCTGCTCTGCACAGCGGGGAGGGCACGGAGAGCACGGCACCCCCGGGGTCACACCTGCACACACACACTTACAGACACACACAGAGCATTAAACACAACAGAACTGAAAGATTGGGGAGGGCCCCACTCTACTGAGTGGGGGAAGGACTAGTAAAAGTGGGAAAATGAAGCTGCTTTGAAGTGAATAAATGAAAGGAGGCTGGGGGTGGGTCGGGCCTCTGGTTTGCCTTTGCCAGGTGCAGAGCATCAGATTATAAAGCTTGAAGGGCTTGTTTGGGACATACAGGTGTCTCTGAAAGTCTCAACTCCTTTTGGAATTTAATAGAATCAGAGAATTATGGAGTGGCTGGGCTCAGAAGAGCCTTTCACATGGTCTCGTTCCTGTCCCTGCCATGGGGCTCCCCCTAGAAGGGTCCCTCACCATTCTGGAGTCATGAACAATATGTGAGACGTCCCCGCAAACAGCACTGGAGAGTGTTAAAGCCCAGCAATGCTCACCTTTTCAGAAGCAGGAGGATGATGTGGGAGCTGCTGGTTGTGGCTTTGTTCAGCCTGTCACCTCTGATGTCCCTGCTCCACACTCCTGGACTCCTAACCCAGCCACGTCAGGAGCAGAAGGTTCATGGGAGGTGGAAGCAGAATCAGTGCTCTAGGTCAGAACAGTTTAAAAAATTAAATAGAGCTCCTTTAAATCCTCTCTATATGTAGGACAGGATAAGTTTTTTCCAAGGAACTGGAACAGTTCAGTATTATTTGTGACAAATTATCTGTGGGGAAAAAATATAATTTCCCAGTCAGCTTTCTTGCTGAATGCCTCTGCCTGGTAGCCAGCTGTCTGGCAGCTTTTGCTAACATCACCAGATCTAAAATTATAGTTGTGGGATAGTTTTTCTGCCTGCCTGCAGCTCTTAGGACTTGTCCAACTAGATTTGTACAGTGGATTATCCTGTCTAATGTCCTGTCCCAATGGTCACCAAAGCAAAGTGCTTTTGAGGTTGGCTCTGGCCTCTATTTCTTTATTCTTTTCTACCCAGTCCTTACTCTCTTTTCTCTCCCGTGTCTTTCATTGTTTCAAACCTCTCTTATTTTCCATCTTCTTCTTTTTTCTGCCATCTCAACATCCTCTGCTAAATCATTCTGCCTCTCCCATCTCACGGACCCCTGCTATCAATAACCATATTCATTTCTGCACTGATATTATGTGAATATCCACAGGATTCAAATGGAAATAGAGCCCCTTTTCCAACCCCCTCATGTAGGATGAGACCATGACGGGCAGGACCAATTGAAAATGGGGAATGGGTTTCATTTCAGGTCTGCACAAGGACATTTAGAGCCACTGCTGCTTGACATAATTGTTGGAGGTCCCTGCAGAAAAAGCCCAGGGGCTGAGCAGGCCAGGGAGGTTTTCATGGCACTGTGGCTCATTACAATGATAGATGTCTTGCTTGCAGTGTAACAAATGTAATCCTTGAGATATCTCAGCTCTAACTTTCTCCAGGGCAATAGCAGACCTGTGGCTGCAAGTGGTTTATTTTGTATATTTTTAAAGAAGAGAGACTAAATACACAGAGAGACTTTCAATTTGTTGTTTTCCAGATACTACTAAAGCTTAATGAATAAATAAGTACAAAATTAAAGGCTCATTACCCACCCCAAAAAGTCCCTGCCATTTGTTAAACCTTTCAGAGGAAGCCAGGAACATGGAGAAGTGCCCATTAGGAGGATAAACATATCACAGATCTGAATGTCAAATCAAATTGAGCAAAAATTAATTAACTGGGTGAGCATTAGAAGGGAGAGTCTGGTGTCTGCAGACTCTGTTTACCTGTCTGCACTTTCTGAGCTGGCTCAGAAGGCACTGGGGCTGTGCAGGAATCAATGTGTGCCAGCTGCAAACCTCACAGCTCACTTCCACGGAAGAGACCTGTTCCTAATTTTACAAACCACTTTTCTTCCATCTTGGAAGCAATTGTCTATAAATGGGCTTCTCCCTGGTGCCAGATGCTCTGAGATCTGAGACTCCTCTCAAGATGGGGACTCATTAACCCAAAGGTGGCCCTGAAATTGCTGTCCAAATCGTTTGAGGGAGTTTTGGACCAGGCCCCCTGTGCCAGCTGGTGTGTGGCTACAGCTCTGCTTACAAATGATGCCCTGAAACAGAACTATCTGTAGCTGAGAGTTAATCCCCTCAAAATCAATAATTCCTGCTCCCTGAAGCTGTTGTTTTGGTGATGGACGTCTGGCAAGCGAGACCCAACTTTCCGAAATCATCCCTTTTGCTCCCCTCTCTGAAACAAGATTTTCTATTATTGTACCAGCTGATAAAACAACTGTAATCAACTCTTTTCTGCTCCATAAAATAGTTACTGCTAATTGCTAATTATTGGGAATCAGCTTCCTAGCATATCTGGAAGCATTATAGTGCTGGGTGTTAACAATAATAACTGCTTTCTCAAGAGCCACCATTCACTTGCAGGGGTTACATGTGGCCCAGCCAAGAGTTTTTAACTGACACCAGCCAAAAAAAACTGTTGGAGAGGGAGTTTGGTGATTGGTCAGATATTAATACACAAACACATTTTTATTTTTGTTTGCATATGAGGCTCTCCACTGCAAATTAAAATTCAAGCCACTGCACCCAGCCGCTGCTGCTGGCCATTTGCATACAAACCCACTTGATTTGGGCAGACAATCACAGTAATTGCATGGGCAAAGAGTTGCTGCCTTGTGCTTGCCTCATGCAAAAGTAGTTTCTGGGCATCAGTAAGTGCCAGCAAGCAGAATAAAAACAAACTCTCTGGGAAGTTATGTCTGAGGTGATTCCAAGCTTTCTTTGGTAGGAAATTTCTTTGGTAGGATGTTACTCCTTCTGGGGAGAGGAATTAATAAGGATCAAAAATGACCCAACTACAGGACAAAATAAAATTTCTTACTGGGCAAACTCACTTTATAATCTTTGTATGGAAACTACATCAGCCACATAGCCAATGACATTCCAGATCTATGAAGAGTGTGTTCCACAGAATAGCAGAACAGTTTGGGTCAGAAGGGACCTGTAAAGGCCATGTGGTCCCAGTCCCCCTGCAGTGAGCAGGGACACCTTCAGCTGGCCCAGGCTGCTCAGAACACCAGTCCCATGGCAGCACAAGCTGGTGTCACCTGGGCATGCAGGAACCAGCAGCAGCAGGAGTGACACTGCAGGTGTGTAGGACCCTCACACACAGACCCCACCCTTTCAGGATGTCCTCAGGAGCAGTGGAAACTTGGAAAAATTGGGTAAGAACTGACTTGAACATTGCCCCAAAATTAGTTGAGCTGAGAGCAAACTACACTGGGAGCTCAAACAAACATTCTTTTTGTGCCTCTTCACCTCACATTCATTGGCATTTCCTAAGGTAGCCAAATATCTGGAAGTCCTAGAACTCATTTAGGATATCAAGCCTACCTCTGCAGCCCCCAGAAAGACTGAAATTACCAGACTCAGCCAGAATTATCAATGCTTACCCAGACCAAGAGAAAGCCACGTGTAAAGATTTGTTTCTAGGAGCAGGAGAGCAGCCAGTGAGCCTGTTTTACCCATATCTGGATCAGGACTGGTTTATGGGGTGTTAGAGTGGCTGGATGCTTTTCCAAACCTCATTCAGAGGTGATACCTTTGTTTCTTATCCAGAGTAGGCTGTTGCAAATTCGTTTGCCCCCACTTCACTTCTATAAATAATGCCTAGGTGGCTTTTCAGTTCATTTCCCTCTTAGCCACTCCTATCTCCACACTCAGCTCATCAACCTTCCCCTCTCTGGCCAAACTTCCTCCCACTCCTCATCTAAATCCCACTAAAAGCCATCCCTTTCCTTTCCATACCTGTACTAAGTAATATATAATGCCATTTCTTTTTATTTTTCATTATTTTGTAAATATCTTCAGTAAAACAGCACCTTAAACAAGACTCAGGATAGCCTGAAGGTTCTCTGAGCACTGGCTTGGACTTTTTTTCTCCCTTTATTACATCTATAAAATAATATGTGATACTAACCAAGGTGCAAGTAACCCACTTCCACAAAGTACTCTGCTTTATGGCCGAAAAGCCCCATTAATTCTGCTCCATAATTCCCCAAAGGAGAAACAGAAAATGTTCATTACAAGCAGAACAAAGGAAAAAACATCCCTTTTCATTTGAGGGAATTAATACAAACCACAGATAAGTCTTAACTCTGGGGAGGGAGAGGTGGAAGATCTCTTCATCAGTGGGGAAGGATATTTAATCCCACTCAATCATGAATTTCATGGGAAAATAAACTTGTAGCTCTTTTGTCCTGCCATGAATAGCAATGGGTGCAAAGAAGCAACAGCACAAATTTAAGTTGGGCTGAATCTCCCTTTATATGCAAAGGTTTTTTGCAATAATTGGGTTCATTTACCAAAGTAGAAATTGTAGAAAAATGGAGCTCCAGGAGGAAGTTATTTATATGATGCTCTTTTGTTTCTCCTAGTTTGCAAACGTTTTTGATGTAGAAATAGATATATCTATATAAATTTCTTTCTTCAAAAATGCTTATTTTTTTCTCTTGGGCTCCTAAAAATAAATCTGGCACAGATTTTTCAAAGTTTAAAAAAGGATTCAATAATGGAGAAAAGAAAAACAGACCACAATTTTTAACTTTGATGAAAGGCTCTCAGCTGACCAAAAACATTTGCAATTCAGGATTTATTCTCTGTTTTTTTACACAAAAGATGGCTATTTCATTAACTCTTTCTCTCCACAACCCTGACAAAATAATTACCTAGCATTTTAAACCATATTCTAGTTCAGTTTGGCCTGAAATAAAAATTTATTCCAACAATTTTCCTATGGACACTGTCTTATCCTGCCTCCAGAGAATCTCTGCCAAATTCCACAGCTTATAAAGATCTTTCAAAAGTGGAGATCAACTCCACCTCCCTTGAAGAGTGAGCCCAGGACCACTGGGGGCTGGGATCCAATTTCCAGAGACCAATTTCCATCCAGAGATGAAATCCTGTTGTGAATCACCCACATCTTAAACTCGACTGAGCCCAAACTTCAGCTGGAAATTTAATGAAATCCGAAAACCCCCTCCAGCTGTAAACACAAGTCAGCCATCGATCTGTGTTGTCTTCTTTATTTTCTATTTGTTCTGCCCTGAAAGAGCCTGTGTAACTCGTGGAGCTGAGTCCAATAAGCAGAGATATCCCTGAACCTGCTCCTGTGGGCTCTGCAACCTCTGCTGGTGTTTAATTTCGTCATGACTGACAACTCAGAGAAGTGTCAGCAAGAAAAAGCTCCCCTTGGCATGGGATGGCTAAAAGATTTCTGTGGTCTGTGAAAACACCTCAAATAAGTGAGGAAATACACCCCGGGCTGATTGCTCTTCCCAGCTACTGCAGGTGATGGCTCAGGAGGTCTTAGCTGGCAAATCCAATCTGCCCAGTGATCTCTTTGTTGTGCCCCTCATGCCAGCTGTCTCCAGCAAGTTCAGTGATGAGATAGAGCCCAAGTAAAGAAAAAAAAAAATCTTTGAAATCCCTTTCTTTAAAACTTTTAACAAGTTCAGCCTCACAAACTGCCAAAGGGTGATTAATCAAACTCTTGGTAGTGCTATATATGAGCTCCTGAGTGTTGTACAGATGTACAGGAATCACTGGCTAGACAGTATTTATAACTGATCCTGAAGCTCATAAATCAGCACACAATAAATCCTGAGCTAAGAGCACCACGAAAATGTCCAGGAGCTCCACAACCAAATAATCATCATCATAATTAATACTGATCTTTATCAAATGCTCTTTTTCGCTAATAGATTTCAAAGCATTTGACAAAGTATGTGATTACAGACCTGGTCAGCATAATTTCATCTAACGTGTTTTCCATTGCGAAATGATGCCTCAGTAAACCTGAGATGTCTCATTATGTGCTGTCCCTTCTTTCAGTACGTGAAATGCCCTACAAAATTAGAATGATTAAAAAACATATTTTTTCCATCTGAGCCAAAAGCTGTGTTTGAAGTGGAATTTCCAGAAATAGTGATGGGGAGGGGAGAGGGGGCAGGGAGGAATTTATAGTTCACAACAAATCTTGCAAATAGCCGAGTGTCATTCCAAAGCAAAACAGTCCTCAAACATTTACCACAAAAGTATCAGCCAACCATTTCAGCATCTCTCAGTAAAACAAAGAGCAAAGACAATGTCTTGCCTGTCCTTTACCTCCAAGACACCTTGAGACATCCCAGATCTCTCTTCCCTCACTCTGATGCCCTCACTGCACATTGGCATCTGAGGGTACCTGGTAGAGGGAAGGTCCTTTGACAGATTCCTCCCAGCTATATTCTACAAAGGTTTAAGAATGGTGCTTGGTAATGGAATCAAAGACTCCTAAAAGCCCTTTGTGCCCTGGGGCTATGCATTCATAAATCACAGAGGTTTTGCTGCACGTTCCACCTCTCCCTGCAGGAACCAGCCCTGTGCTAAACGCTGCTGTGCAGGGCACAGATCGCTTTTATTTACTGCCTGAAAGACACTTGTTAATCAGTTAGAGAAACCAATTGCAAAATACTTTGAGCCAACTGGATTAAAGTGATTATGGGATTATTAAATGGATTAAGTTCTATCGATAACTGGTTGTCAGCCAGAAGAGTTAAAGTCCTAATCAGTTAGAGAGAAAAACTCCATGCCAGTCGCTTACATTTGTGGTTCACCTTGAACTTATCTGTAACTTCCACTTGTTTCAGTCATGTTTCTATGGCAACCAGGGTAATTGACATTAATTACCATATTTTGTCTGTGGTTATTCTGTGCTAAATTTAATTTTTTAATTGCTTCGAATAATGTGAGACCAGAGGAACAGTTTTTCATTCTGTTTCTGGTGAGGTTTTGAGGACGTCAGGATACATTTCCCTCCTCCCCAACGTAACACTCGTGGGGTCCCAGTGCCCAAAATTGGTTTTACTGAGAGAGGATGAGAATTCAGGGGATTTAGGTCACAGCAGCAAAAGGGGAGAGGCCAAGAGACAAAAAAGGTGTAAATTTCAACAGCAGCTCATACTGGATATAAGGAAAAAAATTGCCTTCATGAGGGCGGACAAACATTGGAGCAAGAGAGGTGCAACAATCTCTGTCCTTGGGAATTTTCAAGACCAAACAGGTCACGCCCTGGAATTCCTGCCGTGTCCTTACAGCTGACCTTGCCCTGAGATGAACTGAAGAATTCCTGTGGTCCCTTCCCACCTTAACCTTCCTGTGATCCCGTGTTCCTGTGATACTGCCATTATTTATTTCTTCCGTTATTTTTGGGTAACCATAAAAATGATAAATACACAGCATCTCATAGGCTGTAGCAAGATTTATACTCTGCCTGAGGAGCTTCTCTTCTGTTTTTCCTTATTCACTACAGGCATTTCAGTGCTATCCCTATCAAAATTCATGGCTCCATTGTGTATGTCCTCACATCTGAGATTTTTACTCCAAATCCCTAAAGGTGTTTAGCACAGTAACCCCCACTGAAAACAGTGCTCAGCTGTGTTAGGAAATGTCACCCTAGAGGGAGCCCACAACTGTAAAACATAGTTTCTTTTTTTTTTTTTTCTGAAATAGTTAATAAAGGCCATAAAACAAGGTTACTGGAAGTCACAGCTGCTGTCAAGCTGGGGAAAAAAATAATGAATTTACTCTCACTACAAACATTGAATTTTTGCATAAGCTTGAAAACTTCAAAGCTCCTCTAACAGCAATGAATGGGGCTGCATTAAACTCATTGGGGGAAAAAAAAGATACTGAAAATCAAGCCAGGGCATTACAATCCTACAAGCTGCAGGTTCAAAATGTAGTTAAAAAACCTTGTTTAGATGCATCGAATAATACTTAGAATTGGAATTATTATCAGGTTGGAAAGAGACTTTCTACTGTGTTATGAGTGCATCAGGCAAAAGGAATTGTCTTGGCCAGGAATAGGACATGGCAGAAATATGTAGAGACATGTAACAGTTCACCAAAAGCATCAGAAGACCATCATATTTGCAAAACTAAACAAAAAAAACCCATAATAATTAATTTAGAAAAAATCTGAAGGCATTGCCCATTTACTTCTGATGCTCCATCTAAGATGTGTTGAGGTTCCAGCAAATGGTTGTGAGGAAAGGCTGAGAGAATTGGGATTGTTCAGCCTGGAGAGGAGAAGCTTTGGGGTGACCTAATTGCAGCCTTCCAGTGACTGAAAGGAGCTGAGAAGAAACATGGAGAGAGTCAATTCTAGCTCTGAAAACCAGATTTATGCAACTGGAGCCCCCATGGAGATCACAGGCGACCTTACCAGAAATACTGGTTGAGAGCAGTCCTTGCATGGAGGACAAATACTGTAGCCTTTGCTTTGCTTAGTGCTTCTGATAAAATGTCCCTGCAATTCTAAAGTGGTACAGATTATAAACCCTGAGTTCTAGGGAGGAAGGCAGGTAGAGAAGGCAGGATGGAAACTGCTCAGGGTATGAGATGAGCTTCATAAGGAACAGCAAGAGGGACTGACACCTTAGAAAAAAGGAAGATTTAAGTTATTATATTTTGTGCATTCTCAGGGAGTTTTCAGGGTATTCAGATGAGCGATATTCGGGTTTGAGACTCATTTAGAATATTTTTAAGAGGCAACAATTTTTCATAGATGAGTTTGTGCAGCCATTCACAAGAGAGCTGCTGCCCCAGAAGAGATGCTGAAAGATGGAGTGGTTCTGGATCTCAGGCCTTCCACTGCTGTGCTTTCAGAGGCAGTATTAGATTTTCTGTAAGTCTTCACCAGCATATTCAGAGAGTGAGTTATGTGGTTGCCTGGATAGGTACAGGATTTTCTGCATCTTCTTGAAATGGTGCCCCTGAATCACAAAAAACATGAGGGAAGAGGGAGAGGAAGGCAGAGGAAAGAAGAGGTTTGACTGAGTCTGTTTTCAGACAGAGACCTGGAGTTGTCTCCTTACCTTCAGCCTTGCTTGCAGCCTCCTCTTTGCTGTTTTATTCCCCTACTTGGAGAGAGCCTTCCTGATTCCCTCTGTGGAGGAGGTAACAAATCCCTGAATTGCCCCCCCAGCACGTTGTGTTCAGAGGCCCCATCCCTGTGTGTGAAACCAGGCAGAGATGAGGAGAGCAGAGCTGCCTGATGGCTACCAGGAGACATGAATGTGACACGGGATAATGTAGTGCACAGAACCTCTGAACATCTTCCCTTAATGAACAAATATGACTATTAAAAAAATACATTTCATAATAACAATTCAGCTCTGCAGTCAGGTTGTGCAGCGGCTGAGTGATGCTTTATTAGCTCAGACATTGCTGCGTAGAGAGCACTTGCAGTCTTTGCCCTTACACTTAATAACTCACTAAGCATGAATGGGTTCAGTAATTCATTCCTTGTCTTGTGTGACTGCTCAGAAACCTCATTGGGTTGGAATTTATGGCTTGTTCCTGCAAAACTACGAGCACCTCCTGCAGGTCTGTGACAGCCCCCTGCTCCTGAGCCCAGAGCTGAGGGGAGCTGAGCCCCTCCAGGGCCAGCACCTCCTCCTCAGCTTTGTGGGACAGGATGAGAACATTTGCACCAGGCTTTTGTAAGAATTTGGGTTTGGCTGCTCCCTGATCTTGCACTTTAGTCCTCTGTGACTTCTAGGCAATCATCTTTGTGTGTCACTTTTCATACAATTAAGTGTTTTGTGAGGCTGCACAACAAGCACATTATGACCTTACAAAGCCTAGAAAGGAAATCTTAGTCAGCTAAAGGAAATAGAGGATGCACTTCAGAGGTAATTATTGAAATTTGCTTCCTGAAGAATTTTTTGATGGACTCCTGGACTCAAGGAGAGTAGAACAGCCTGAGCTGGGGGTTAGCAGTGCTTCCTCTCTATATTGAAGCTGTGTTGTCCAGCAAAGTGGGCCAGACTGACCATTTCTGATGTCTGTAAGGCAGAATCACGAGGGGAAGGAAACAAAAACTATAAAATCCCTCTATGAATTAATGAACGTGTAGTATAATAAAACCTAACAGCACAATTGAGGGCATGACAGGAACAATAAACAGGTCCATAAATCAGTGTGTCTGAAACCCTCCCCTCCATGGTGGGACAGCAGTGCTGTATCAACTCCTCAGCCCTGTCAGCTAAAGTACACCCTTTTACTGGCAAAACTCTTGATTACTGGCAAATACTGCCCTTGAAAAGCTGCCTGAGACAAGCAAGAGACACAGCAGTCAGCAGCCAACAGGTTCTGCCCACAGATGCTGATGCATCCCGTGCTCAGAGTTGTCACTCAGCGCTGAGAGACCCCAGCTCTGGCTAAGAACAGATGTGGGCAAATGAGCAGCCTAGAGGGGAAACTCCAGATCCTCCAGTATAAACATAAGGCAATTAACATTTCCTGTGGGTTTTTTGTGCTGTCCTCTTTCCTCTTTTTAAAGATAGGAACACTGAGTTGAGTGACAGATTCTTCCTTCCTTCTCCGGATCCTACTGCTGTTTCCTTGCAGTAATCTCCAATATTGGCATTTTCAAAGAGACTGAGGAAGTGAGAGTCCCAAAAGGGACATAAACATCCAGTCCCCTTGGGAAAGCCCAGACTAGACTATGTGTGAACATGAAAGCAGAGCCTCCCAAACCTGTGAGGCAGAGACACGCTGGGTGGAAACAAACAGAGATGGAGAAATGTGATTTATTCAAGGTCATTCACAATGTCAGATGCAGAGCTGGGAAACAGCACTTGCATCCCCCTGTTAGGAATCCCTGTTAGGATTTCAAACATTGAGTAATCCTTTCTCTCCCTCAAAACACAGAGACTCTGTTTCTTTATTCTCCCAAGCTCGGTGTAAATCAGGAGCAAACACTTCACGAGTCCCCTGTGTTATTTCATGAGCCAGCAGGGAGTTGGGTTGTACCTAATGCTCAGATTCTCCAGGGATTTCAGCAGCAGTCAGATGCCTAAATACCTTTGTGAATTAAGTCTTGAGTGTCCTCGTTCATTAATGAAGAAGAAGCAGGGAAAACTGCAGCTGTAATTAGAGCAAAAGGAATGCCAGGGAGAAGCTGCATGAATAGTCTCTGATATTAAAAAGGATTGGCTCCAAGCTCACTGGTGCTCATTGGCATGAGAGTTCTGCTTGCTGGAGCGTGCAGCAGGGCTCTGCAAATATGAGACCCATCACATTCCATCATGCAGCCATTTGGAGGGTGAGCATTTCAAACTGGAAAAACGTGAAAGGAAAGCCAAGTGTCCATCCCCTGGGAGAGCACGTGCAGTGCCAGTGACCACTTCAAGGGTCACCCTCCCATGGCAGGGAGGAGGCAACTCCATCCACCACGTGTGATCCACCCCAAATTTTTGAAATTTACATGTTTAGGACTCACATGTGATGCTCAGGCCTCACATTCTGCCCATGAGCAGAGGTGGAACCTTGTGAGCAGTTTGTGGGTGGAAGGAAAGGATAGTTGTTAAAAATTGCTCATGGTGAGAGTGCAAAGCAATGCCTGCAGCTCCCCCCATCCCTGGCTGCAGCCTGGCTTGCTTCCAAGCCAAAAAACTCCAAGGGACCAGACCTTGCCCAAAGATTTTTTGCACACTCTCTTCCTTGGCCATGATTGTGTAACAGGCAACTCTTGGACTTCCTGGGAAAATATCCCCAACATGATGGTTGTGTGCAGCAGACCCCCTCACCACCTGAGAGGTTTTGGGAATCACACCCTACTAGATCACATCTAACCAGTTTTGCCTGTTTGAAAAACCACAATGAAATACATTTTGGGTCAAAGGACCTCTGTGACTGTGGGCACAGTTCTGGTTTGTGCCTTCTGTTTGCTCCCAGAGCCAGCTTTGTGCACTCACACCAATACTGACAAGCTGAAGTGCTCTGGCAATTATGGGGAGATGAGGAGAAAGAAATTAGGCACCCAAGGGGCTTCATCAGGCAAGAGCTTTGCTATGTGTTAAAGATACGGGAACAGGATGATTTCCCTGGACTCAGAAGCCACCAGTTTATTTTTATTTGTATATATTTATTTGTAAGATGGGCTGAGACTGAATGTTAAGATTATTTTGAGTAATGTCTCTGATGCTTTGACCCTGGCAATGGAGATAAATTATTTGTAAAATTGCTGTGACTTTAGTTGGATAATCTGATTGTCATTTAGCCAATACAACAAACATCCTCAAACACATGGCACAGCTTTATATGTAAATCAGATTACTTCAGTAAAAGCTTGTTCTGGAGGGTTTTTCAAGCCGTCTCAGTAGAGCACCAGCCTTGCTGGACTTGGTGTGGTTGCAAAAGGGTCACCCCTGCCAGCAGGACCATGACTTTAGTGCTTGTTGGGCAGAGCTGGGATGAGGAATAGCTTTCCCTTGAACCTTTGACACAGTGGAATACTCAACTGGACCTTTAAAATCCCAGTGCTTGCTTGCATTTCAAACAGGAGTAGCACTGCACAATGGTAAAAGATGCATAGGAACAGATTCTCTAATTTTAGTGTAATTACTTAATTTGATCCTTGAAATGAATAGTAAGCAACGCTAATTTAGCTTCCTGTCTCCTTCTGAATAGAAACTGTGAATTTCCCAGGGAATTGGAATCTGCCTGGTGAGATCTAAATTTAGCTCAAGTATCAAGTGGCAGCCCCTATCTAATCCCACTTTAATCTGGCACCTACTCCATGCGTTTGTTCAAAAATCAGCACCTTCTGCTGAATTCCCTTCTGCCAAGGTGCGTGGGACTGTTTGGGCACTCGAGGCTCTCAGGTATAAGCCTAATTTGTGGATGAAATAGATAATTTTATAAATACTCTGGAGGAGAGCATCTGTTTTATAAACTTGTCACTTGGAAAACTTCTACAGCTTTTTAGTAGGTGGTTTGATAGACCCACGCAGTGCCTCCAGAAACTTCATTTTATTAGCTGGAAATTTTGGGGTTTTGCCATGGTAGGCAGGGACAAATGACCTCACAGACACAGCAGACATCCCAGGCAGGGCACTCAGAGCAAAGCTGGGCACTTTGCCTGCCTGCTGGAGGCTCTGAAGGGTGAGAGCCGGTTCCTGCTGCCTCCCTCCCAGCCCGTGTCCCTCCAGAGGCAGCAGCAGCAGTTTGTCCCTCTGAGATGGCCCCTGGCCAGTGCTGGGGCCAGCAGGGGCTGTGTCTGCCCTGCCATCCCTGCCCGAGCTGGCCCAGGCTGAGGTGCAGACAGCAAAGGCTCCACCTTGACTTTTAGTTTCTTTTTCTTTAGCCCTGTCCAGTGCAGAGTAAGAGGCTGATGAGGATGACAGAGGAGCAGGGATGCCTTAGACTTCCCCAGGCATTTGCACAGAAACATGAAGCAACCAGCCCTGCCTATAGACAAAAAGGTTAACTCCCCCCAGCCTCCAAAAATGTTAAAAAATGTGGTAGAATATAAATACATACCTCAGAGTAGAGTGGGTTTTTTTCCCCTCTTGCCTATGCAGTAGATTATAGTTAATTAAACCTCTGCTCACATAAACAGAACAAGAAAGGATGTAAAAGTAATGAGCTGACAACACGGTCTGTATTATGTTGGGCTTCTAAGAGAATTTAATTTGGAGAAGAATTATGCACAGGCTGAAAGACAGTCCATTAAACTGAGCCAACTGTCTGGAAAGAGATAAAACAAAAAATAGAAGTGTTCTGCCTCTTGTGAAACAAATGCTAGGCTGCACCTTCCTCTCACGTTGAGGGTGGCAGGGCTACACAGGCAGGGACAAGGTGCCAGGTGTCTTTGTCCCCACAGAGGGACTCATGGTCACCTGGCTCCTTCTAGATAAACACTGGTAATACTGACTCTGGCAAAGCTCATTCTGCTTAAGCTTCCGGGGGATGATGTTGATGAGAGCTGAGAAATTAAAGAATTTGTTGCCTTCAGTTTTGACAAAAATAATTTTGAGTAGAATGAAACTTTTATTTTAATTGTTTAATCAATTTTTTAAAAAATTACATATAATGTTCACTTTGGATTTAATAAAGCTTTACATATAACATCTTCTCCAGTCGCTCCTAAGAGGAAGGATTATATTATTTATAAGTTGAAATGTTTGTAAGAGGGGCCACCTCAGTTTAGTTCCTATGTATAATGCTGATTTGCTGACTGTTCGTCTTTGTGATTAAAATAAACATTAGTTAATGTAAGAAGCAATAAATAAAAGCACACAACAAACAGAGTTATTTTCCTTTCAGAAGCCTCAAAGACATTCCCCTTAAAGAGCTTTTTATCGTTTATTCCAGTATTGGCCCTGAACAGGTTCATTGATTTCAGGGCAGGTACTCTAGGTGCACTGAAGTAAGTGAAAAAATTGAGTTGTTTCTTTTGTCCGTATTGCTTTGTTCAGCACTTTTGCCTCTCCTGTGTTTGTGGAAAACTTCAGGAGGTGCAGGCTGCAGCTTTGTATCAGTACTTAGAAAGGAAGGAAGACTCTGAAAAGAAAATGTGAAGGAACATTTCAATTTGCCTTGTTTTTGCCAGCTGGCCAGGTACCAAAGGAAAGGATCAGGGGAGAGCACTGCACTGGGCTGGTGAATGGAGAAGTTCTATCTGTTCCCCTGCACATCCCTCAGCCTTTGTTTGCTGCCCGTTTGGGTGGGCAGCAGTGATTACAGCTGCAGCAGCATTATCTGCCTGCTTCCAATGGGATGAAATCTGGCAGAGTCCATTTGCTTTGGATATTGACAATAATCCTTTCGTTTCCGAGAACCACAAAGGCCCTCAAAATAAATACCAAAGCCGAGCTAAATAAAACTGTCAGCATTTAGACTGAGATTCTTGGAGAAGCTGGGCTCTCACTCAGCAAAACATTTATAACACAGGCAGAACAGGCTGCTGGAAGTGCTGCCCCCGAGCTCCCAGATGCTGTTTGCTCCCACAGCTGCCTGTGGGAGGTTTGGGGACACGGCTGTCACTGCATCCTGGGCTGTCACTGCACCCTGGGCTGTCACTGGCCCAGGCTCTGCCAGCAGCACCGGCTCCATCCCAGGTTCTCAAATAAACAAACCTGAGTGGTGTCTGGGCATTTGGGACTGGGTTTGTAGGATAGCAGGTGCCTGGTAATTGGAGGGGTGTGCTCCTCACCTCGAGGGCTCTGAGGGAGAATGTGGGACTGCAGCAAAGGGGGGGTGTTGCTGACGGGGCTGTGTGAGGGACCAAGGGCCACATGCAAATCTCCAAGGGTTTTTCTCTCCTTCTGTGCACACTCTGTCCCTCAGCCCAGCTGCACTGAGTCCCTACAGCCCTGGAGAGGGAGAGGAGCTGGAGCAGGGGGGTGACAGAGGAGGCTGGGTGCTCCCCCCCAGTGAGCTGCACTCCTCTGCTCACCACATCCAGAGCCAAGGGACAAAAGCTAGAAATGTGGATGAGTTTCCTTATGGGATTTAAATATTTTTCAGGCTCCAGAGTTTGTAAATAAGCTATTTCCAGTGAGATGTAGACCAGCTGCACAAAAGAGATTTGTTAAGCCACATCCATGAGGATGTTCACACAAGAGCTGGTACTTGCAGACTGTCTGGTAATTGAGCTGGGATTGATCAGCTCTTTGACACGACCCAGAAAACCTACTCTACTCTATATTAAAGGTGTATAGGAAGAAGCTGATGTAGCTCCCCAGCCCTGGAAGCACTCTCTCAAAGCCAGGTATCTTCCGCCCATTTCTTTAGCCACTCCTTAGCCACCCTTCCCATCCATCTCAGAAGTGCAATGCCATTAATTCTTTCCTGTGTTTTGTCTCCACTTGGGATGCATGGCCAGGACTTGGCTCCTTCCAACCTCCCTTTTTTACAGTCCTACCTTAAAATAAGCTCAGATTTTCTTTGCAGCTGGGTGTGCTGAGCTCCAAAGTTATGGTGTCTGAATGTAACTGCAGCTCTTGAGCTGCTGGTGCCCACAGTGTTGCACATATCTGCCTAAGGGATACTGAAAACAAACAAAATTCTTTTCTGTGGTAATTTTAACAAAATCAATGCTCAGAGAGATCCTGCAAAAATGACGTGTCCCATGCTGCTGGTGCTAACTGGAAACCAGTTGGAAATTCTTGCCAATAAACACTGATTTGCAGTTGACCTCTGAGCATGATCTGAACATTTCTGGGTGGTTTGTGTTTGGGCTCCCACAATTGCTCCCCAGGTGCTGGCACCCTGTGCAGCTGCTGGACATCCCGTTAGAACCTGAGCTTGCCTGGCCTTGCCTTGTTGTTATTAGTGGGGGATTAGAAGTTTAAGGCCTCAGAGCTTAATGGCCTCAACGGGTGGAGAGCGTGACACTGGCTGTGAAAATGACAAAAATCGATAGCTAATCCAGTGCAGTCAGTCAACCTTTTCAAAGCCTCATCCCCATTGATTTCCAGGAGCTGCTCTTCCTGTGCCTTGACGTAATCAGTCTGTTTGCTCAGCAGACAGACTCGCTCCCTTCCACTTTCCCCCTCTCTTTTTTTAGGCCTTTTACACCTAGAAATGGATTACTGAGATCCCAGCTTTTCATCTCTGTAGCTGCTGTCAGAGGAATGATTAAAGGGGAGGCAGACTGGGCAACCATCTCCTACAAATCAAGGGAGAGCTGACCCACGGTGTGATAGATGTTCCAGGGAAGGAGCAGGCAGACTTTGACGTGGCAGAAATGGTGAACATCTGCTCAGGTTAGATAGTTACAATTTGGGTGGTGAACACAGGAAAAAAGTGATCTACCATCTCCTTTCCCCATAACTTTGAAGATGCAGCAGAGCCACCACCCTGACAGAAAAGTCCCCATGGCACTTTTGTGAAATTAGGGATTGCCATGAAATACCTTGGAGCAACATTTCCTCTTCCAGAGGGGAATAGGTTTTTTCCTTCATCCACACTCCTCTGGCTGTTTGAAAGGCAAATTTTAGGGATGTCTATACACTTTTTAAAAACCCACCAAGATAAGGACACCAGTTGCTAGAACCCAGTGCAGTGGTGCTCTGCTGGGTCACCCCTGGGCAAAGTGCAGGAGTCTCTTCTGGATGTGTGATTTTCCTAGGGCTGTGCATCTCCACCTCAACACCACCCATCCCCAAAACAGAAAGCCACTAAGAAAGCAGGAAGGCAGACAGGAAACATTGGCCACAGGCTTGGAGCAGGCTCAGCAAGGAATAGTCCAGTTCCAGGATTTCCAGTCTGACTCATGGCCATCCACTGCTCTTAAACAAGGCTCAGTTCATAGCAAACTGGAGTGTGTTTGAAATAAAAACACCAATTAACAGATGTGCTTTGTGATGCTTCAAACCAACTCCAAGAACTGAATTGAACTAAAAAGTAATAGCAGGATAAACATATTTTGCATTGGCAAATTAAAAAAGCCCTACAAGTGCGATGGCTGTGCAGTTGCTGAAGCATGTGAGCATCTGCAGAGGATATATTTGCAGTGTGAGAGTGCTCCAAAAACACTGACAAATGCTGCAAAATACTTGGGAGAGCCTTTTCCTGCCCATGGCTCTCTGTCTCCCCACCCAGAGGGGACAGAACAGTCACCCAGGGCAGCAGCAGCCTGCAGTGGCTGCACTTCAGAGCAAGGTCCGAGGTGGGAAGAAATCCCTTGCCCCCAAAAACTTGAAAATTAAGCATGAGAGGGAGACCAGAAAGGGAAAGTAGATTGCCTGGGACTACCCAGCAGCTTCCCCAGCCCTGGAGTCAGAGCAGGACAGAGCTGATGTTTGAGCTGGGTGGGTGCTGCCCTTTCAAAGCCTTGTTCACTGCTCCGAGCTGACCTGGCACTGTTAGCATAGGGAGATAAGGAAGCATAATTTGCTGTAATGTTTTTCTCCCCAGGCTGTTTTGTCGTGCCTCAAACACAGCAGATTAATTTTGTCTGTCAAATCCAGTTACATTTTATTCCATCTCCTGTAGCTGGGATCAGAGGGCAGACATTTATCAGGCAAGCAATTGAAATTACCAAATTGCATTCCTAAACCAACTGAACAAAAAAGCCCCTTTGTGACTCTTTTCTTGAGGGGAAAACCCAAACACCCAGTATTTTTCCTTGGGAGTTGTACTGAAACATCTGCTGTCATTAGACCCACCAGAATGACTCCAGCAAAACAGCAGCTATGGAAGAGCAAGATCTGCCCAGTAGGGGCCCATTTCTGAACATCACTCTTAATGCTGTTTCCTCTGATGGAAATTCTGCCATCCACACAAACAAATCCCTTCCTGACCTACAGCTTTCAGGAGCAAAAGCATCTCTGTGCCTGTTGCTCCCCTTTGCCCCAGTAAAACCACACAAACCCCATAGCATGACAGGCTGTGGGGTTTGTGTGGTTTTATTTCCAAATTATCCCCGTGCTGCCCCACAGCCAGGCCCAGGCTCCTGATCCCTGGGGATGTCACTCCTCCTGCTCCGTGTTTCAGCCTGGTGGCCAGGTGTATCCCTGGATGGGGTCTTTCCCACTGGTGCTCTCAGGGTTGCTCTCTCCCTTTTGGTGATGTGACACAGAACTGGATTTTCTGGTGACAAAGAGACAATTCTTTCCATACAAAGGATGCTGTATTTGCCAGGAAGAGCAGAAGGATGGCTGCAAGGCACAGCGAAATGTAACTGGCTGTGTTCTGTTCCTCAAGGCTGATAGTTCCCTCAGGAGCTGGCCATGGTCTCACTTGTCCATGGATTGCCTGAGGAACCCAAGAGTTTGCTCCTTTCCAATTCTCCATCTGACAGCCTGCACCATCTGACAGCCTCTCCACTTTCTGTCATCTGCATGGGTTATTTCCCACTCTGATCCTCAGCTTAGCCTTGGGAAAGCCCTGCTTTACTAGCCAGGAGGGTGAGACAGAAGAATTCCCCCTCTTTGCTCTTGTAGGTGTCTGTCCACTGGTTTGAATTTGCTTTCCACCAGCCCTTTTGATCTCACTCCCACAAAAATAACTCACCTGAGAGGGAAGGGAGATGTGAGAACAACACCCATGGGAAATAAAATGGTTTCCTTTAACTGTGAGGCAAAACACAGAGGTGCCTTTTCCATGGGACATCTCTGCTCCAGCATGGGCACTGCTCCTCCTCCCACCTCACCCAACTCAGCACAGCTACCTGTTCAGGAGGCTCAGCCCCTTTGGTGTGGCCAACAGAGAGTCTGGCTGCCACCAGGGCCTGTTTTGGAGCACCCTGAGCTCTCCAGGGCCTGTTCTGGAGCACCCTGAGTACTCCAGATCCTGTTTTGGAGCACCCCTGAGTCCTCCCGAGACTTTTTTGGAGCACCTTGAACACTCCAGGTCCTTTGGAGCACCCCAGAGCCTGTTTTGGAGCAGCCTGAGCTCTCCAAGGAGCAGGCAAAGAGAGCAGGCCATCAGCAAAGGCAGCAGAGATTGATAAGTGAAGTAGGCAGTGTGATCTCTGCAGTGTTCCTAAAGGTGCCATTTTTCAGCTGAGATGCCAAAGCAAAGTCTTGACTACTTGTAATAAATAAAAATCCTATTTTTAATATTCTGCAAGGGGAAAGTTCTTATCCCAAGGGCAATGACTACATTTTTCTGTGAGTGGAGGTGTTAACCTTGTTGTACTGACTACATTTTAACCTAAGTTATTGTTAAAAAAAATGAATTTTTTATGTGATGACGACCTTTTCCAGGAAAGTTCAAGGCTTTGTAGATGCTGCACAACACTTAAACTCTACAGTGAGGAACACCAGTGTTGACTAGACCACACTAAAAATAACTTCACAGCTTAATAGAACAAAATACTCCTGCTGAAGAGCTGAAAATTACATTCCCAAATCTTTATTTAGGCACCACATAGAAATACACCTGATTAATGAATGATGCATTTCAGAGCCCTTTTTAGCCACTCAGTTTTGCAAATTCAGTTAATTTTCCAGTGGCCATAACTAACAGTGATGGGATTAGCTTGCTGCTACATAAACAGCAAACAGGTAATTACTTTCTCATGCATTCATTAAACATTTAACCAGCATTTATACATGTAAGTGACATATAACAAGGTAGATTTAACAAGTTCATTTGGGATTCTGATTGCAAAGATGTTAATTGACATTTAATAGGTTTGTAATTGATCTCTGTCATCTTACATTGTGGGAAAATGTTAAAACATAATTCAGCACAATGGAAAATAGTACAATGTAATGTAATATTCAACATATCACCAAGATACACTATTATTGCAGCTACAAAAAGCTAAACTAAGCTGTGCAAGAAGTAATTTAGTAGTTTAAAACTGTATTAATCTTCAATATTTTGCTTCACACCACCCACAGAATTTTAGGAGGCAGCAGTTTCACATGGCAATTAAGAAAATGTGCTTATATGTAGTAATGGGGGATACATAGTTATATCCTGTGCCCATTGCTGCTTTTAATAATTAAGTATGGATTGGAATACTTACAAAAACCCAGACACTGACTTTTGTGAGTGGTGATGTGCCTGAAATAGTTCTGTTTGTTATTATAATTGCCTGGTGCTTATACATTTATAGCTCTTTCCAGTGACCCAGAATAACAGCAGCCTATAAACCAAAACCCTGCATCTTGCTTGTGTGGCTATGTCTGAACAAATATGTATGGATTTTGTCCAGGTAAAACATTTTTGTCACCGTGGAGCAGGACACTGGGATTTAGCATGGGGTCAGTTTTCATAGCAAGGATCCATCATTTGTTGTTTTATGACAATGGAGCACAATTCAGGCCACGAGGGGCATGGACACCCAGGGGAGATGGAGAGACTGTTCCAGTCTCCTATAAAAACAGGGAAGAAGGAGAATTAAGAGGACTTGGCTGCATTAATTATTCCAAGCAGCACTGCTTGCATCAGAGAGGGAATGGGCACGGCCCTGAGGCTGCCAGAGCTCCAGGAGTGTTTGGACAGCGCTGCCAGGGATGCCCAGGGTGGGGCTGTTGGGGCATCTGGGCAGGGCTGGGAGCTGCCCTGGATGATCCTGTGGGTCCCTCCCAGCCCAGGATATTCTGTGACCCCTTGGCACGGTGAGCTAAGCAGGCAGGATGGTGATTCCTGACCCAGCTGCAGGGTTTGCATGTGCAGCCTTTGCCCTCAGAGCCAAGGCCTGGATGTGAGAACGAGTTTCCTATAGGAGGGCAAGGAACTCCCTTGTGCATTGGCACTGCAGGGAGGGCTTGAAGTAACCTGGCTGCCTGAGCATCCTCTGGAGCTTTCTCATCTGTGGAGACAGGGCCTGATTTATCCAGAGGGGAGTGAGCTGCATTGCTGCTCTGGGCTGTGATTCGTGTCAGCCTCCCTGGTTATTCCACCTCACATGAGCAGGTGCACCCAGCTGTCAGAGGATCTCTGTTCACATCAAACCTTCCTCACAGGCTTCTTATGACTTCACTCCCTGCATCGAGCTGCGGGCTGATGATGAACTTTTCTCCCCAGTATCAGTAATTGGTTTCTGATGACTTTTGTGTGGATTTTCCCTCACTGACTTTGGGTCCTGAAAAATGATCAGCCAGTACTGGTCACGTAGAGTTTTAATCTGAGAAGCCATAGGACAACTCAGAACTCAGAATGTTCTTTCTCAGGGATTCATAAGGGATACTGCCAGGCTGAATCTGTATCCACTGAACTTGATTCCTTTAGCATGTGTTCTGCAATTCCCATTATCTGCCAAAGGAAATACAAGCAGAAAAGATTGTTAAAGGTCAGGAGAAGGCAGGGAGACTGATTTGTCTGAGTCCTTGGTTCCTATGTGGGTGCTTTGCTGATTAGTTGGTAGAGAAAGCACCTCATGTAATCTGAGCTCGGGCTTGCTACAAACACATTTGAGATCTCAGCATTTCCACATGCTTAAGCCTGGATTTGGAGCCTCTGAAGCAAATGTATTCAGTCTGTCACACACGTGCAACCTACCTGAGCAAGTAATTCTGCAAAACAAACACAGAAGTGCTTACCCACCGGTGGCCATTTGTTTACTTTCAAGAGCTGCTGAACATGTAAAAATATTGACAAGGCTGGCAAGTGCCAGGAGTGGCTTGGGAATGCTGGAAGACTAGAAACTTAATTATCGTTTGTGCTTGTTTGTTCTGGAGTTGTTTAATTTTTATGAGTTATGAAACTCGCGTGTTATATCTAGGCATAGAGAAGAGTTTTTATGCAAACAAATTATTGTTATTAACTGCTCCCATAATACCACTGTAAATGAACTGTTACCCAGGGCAGTACAAATACACAGACATCCAGCCAGGATACCTCTTCTCTCAGCAATGTTCTTTGTGGAAACTTCTAAGGATCAGCAAACACAGACTATTTTCTGCTCCAGAATGATCCCACACATTGCTTTGGATGGCAGGCTGGGCAAACTGCAGCTCTGGAAAAAGGCAGAAGAAGACACCAATCCTCTTATTATCCCCCTGCTCTAGCTCTTATCACTTCCAATGGAATGGGACCTCAGCTGATTTCCGTTCATCTCAGACCTATATTGATTAGTCAAGATGAAAAGGGGGAATAAGATCCAAAACAGTATTGTGGATATAGTGGAGCGTGCTGGAGCATCTCTGTGTTCCAGGGATGAACAAGAACCAGGCAAAGTCACTGAGGAAGAGATGGTGTCACTGACAGTCTGAGTAAGGTGTTAGCTGAGCCTGTGCAGGGCTCTCCCTCCCTTTATTGAAGTTCTCCAGGTAGGGCTGAAGGATCCAATGAGAACAGATGATTTCTGCTGTGGGTTGTCAGAGTTGGAGTGTAGGAATGGGCTCTGCCCCTGTGCCCACTCCCTGGAAGGCAGGAAAAGGTCAGGAGCAGCTTTCTGTTCTGGCATCTTTTGTGTGGGAGCAATCACTGGATGTTTCAGTTTTGGAGATGGGCTCCTGAGAGGGGGCAGTAATACCTTTCCTTGGCAAGGAAAGCGCCCAGCCCCAGAGGTGGTGGTGCAGATGATGGGCTTCCAGGAGAAGTCACGGCCTGCAACAGCTTTCTGTCCTGGGGGATCAGTTTCTGGACATTTTCAGTTTTGGTGCTGTGGCCACCAAAGCCATCCAGGGATCCTGTGAGCTCCCAAGGCTTGAGAGCAGGGACTTTTGTACTGTAAAAGTGTGAGTTGTGACCAAAGTGAAGACTGTGCACAGCATCCCTCATGTTATGTATTTAACTCATTTTGGCAAGATTTTACTGAGGGTCATGAGACGTCCTACACCTTGGTGGGTGTTTTAGGAAGAAATGAAGTGATTCCTTAAGTGACAAACCTACAAAAAGTAGGAGCCCAATCCTTCAGCCAACCTGCCAGTGAAGTTCCTCCTGCAAAGATCTGGATTCAGACTGATGCATGGCTGGTGGCCTGTGCTTAATACATATTTATACCTACACACAGAGGGAGGCACCTATAGCAGCATGCACACAGTCAGAGTGCAGCAGTGTCCTGGCAGTGATGTGCTTTTGGGGTATAAATAATGTCAGAATAATTTTCCCCACTGGCCAGCAGTGTTGGGCAGTGCAGTGCACACTACACTGACCATCTTGACTGCTCTGGGGGGGCAGAATGGTTTTGCAGATCAGAGGAAATGCTTATCTTGCTGCAAAACTCTGCAATGATATTTGTGCTAATGCACTGGGTACTTGCAAGAGCTTACTCTGAATCAGACTATTTTGTTGACTTAACTGAGATGAAAGACTCAGAGCCTGGGCAAGCCAGCAACAGGCTCATGGCTGAGAGAAAGAATTTCACAAGTCTACAGGCTCAAGGAATAAAGTCAGACAGTCATTTACTCCCACTGATGGAGACTGCTTAATTCTCATGGGCAAGCAATTTGTTCATTATATTTATTCCTTGTGCTGATCTGTGAGATTTTGGTTGCTGCTGTGACATTTCACAGCTATGTTTGCTACTCAAGGGGCTGTGTGGGCTTGAGTTTCTGCCAGTCAGGTGGGTGCTACAGAGGAGTGACTGATTGGAACAGGTAAAATTAAAACAAGTGATCTGTACTGGAGGTGGGGAACAAAACCATGCACTGTTATTCTTGTCACCAGAACAACAGAAAGAATCACTCCTGTGCATCTTCCTGGCAAACAAATTGGAACGGTCACTGCTGGCAGAGGGGAATATTTGAGATTTTGGATTAAAATTTTCTGCCTTTGATTCATTTTCATGGTTCAAGCCATTCCTCAAGATTCCTGCACAGAACACTCTGCCAATCAAAAGGAAAATAATAAGAAAAAATGGTATCTACTGGTCATTTTCTTAGAGATTGTGCTGTCTTGTCCTCAGTGCCCCACATCCTCGCTCAATCAACCATCCCAGGCTGTCACTGCATATGAGAACTTCCTTTGGTGGGAGACTCAGACCCCAGTGAGCTGAGCCCATTTCCAGAGTGTTGTGCAGCAAACCAAGCAGCAGCACCCCAGCAGGGATGTGCTACTCTCTGCTTTGGTGCTTCTGCAGGTGCCTGCTTGTGAATCTTCACTTCTTGCTGTTTGAGGCCGACCTCCCAGTAATTCATCCTTGCCTCTCTGAAGCCCAAACCCGACAATTTAGCAGAGTTCTGCCCAAAGAAGGATCATTCAGCAGCACACAACTCTAGCAGCAGGGGATCATTAAATACATGACTTTGAATACCAAATTTCACCTCGCTGCCTCACCAAGTGCCTGTGAAACCTCCTGGTTCAGAGCTTTCCAGAACAGGTTCACTCCTCTGATATTTGCTACCTCTATTTCAGCCGTGACCAAAATGACTGTAGATGGATGTGACACAGAGAGCAATATTTTTGTTCTGACATGATTTGAAATGTAGACAAGTAGTCTGGCAGAATTTAAATATTCACTGGGACTTTGTCCTTAATAAACACTGCCTTGAAATGCTCCAGTGCCGCCTTCTAAAGGACACACCAGAAGTTTTACAAGGTGCACAGGCTAAATGTAAATAATTATCAGTTCTCAGATTCTCATCCAGGCAGGAGAGATGCCAAGAGCGTGTGTGTTTATCCTCAGATCTATTGGGAAATTTCCCAGGAGCATGAGCTCTCAGACATTTAGTCAAAACATCTACTGGTAACTGTCTCCAGAACATTCAGCAGCTCTGTGATTGACATATTTCTCATCAACAAGTTGGCTTTGTTTACAAGGCTCTGAGAAGTACATAGGCAATGATGGAAAAAAATACTACCAGACTTTTCTGTTCTTAGACTTTCCTCTTCTGGCAAGATGGGTTTTTATTTCAGGAGCTGCTACCAGCCCAGATTTGCTATCATTAACCAGCTGGGCTGTGCTGAAATGGCCACGCAGAGCAGCTTGCAAATGCTCCTTGAGGAGCTTTCCAGCAGCTCAGATCTGAAGGCACAGAAAGTTGGTTTGTTTTGTTTTTCTCCTTCAGCACACCTCTGCTTGCTGGGCTGAGCATGTTTTTGTCACTTCTGTCAATCACACTCTTTGGGAAGTAGGTCTTGTGTCTCTGAAAAACAGGTACAAATCCTGGAATCACAGAATGGCTTGGAAGGAACCCTAAATGTAACTTTCCAATCCCCTGCTATGGGCAGGGACACCTTCCCCTGGACCAGGTTGCTCCAAGCCGCCTGATGCACCTCCAGAGCTGTCAGATCTCATTTTAATTGTCTTAACTATACAGAATTGCTTCTTATCAAACTGACCATTGCTTCTTATCAAACTGACCAACTCTAAAAAATCCTCTTCTTCCTCAGCAGCCTTGACACTTCTAAAATCCCAGCAGGGACTGCCCAGGTTCTACTTCTGACATGCTGCTGAGACAATTCATCTCCAGGAATCCAGTTTATCCTCCTCAAAAATATCTGTAATACTGACTTACCTCCTGGGGTTGTTGCAGAACTTAATTTATTTATGGACACATGGAATTATTTTAATGGATCACCTCACAGGCTCTCATCTATCTGTGTTTTCTTGTAACACCTCTCATTATGAGACCTAAATATTCACACGCCAAGCTGCAAGAGGGGAGAATTTGGTGCTTCTTTTCCTACCACATTAATTCATGCAGTGGGACCCACACCAGTCTGAGGAGAATACAATGAGGAGGTGAGGTAACTTAATCACTTACCTGCTCCTCAGTCTGGGAGCACACTGTGACATTTTTTTGCCCCACACCATATGGGTTCCCAGCTGCTGCCACTCTCCCAGGTGAGGAGCCTTGAGCTGGAGCTGGAGGAAGGCAGCACTTCTTGTCCAGCCCACACTCCTGAGAGCTGTGCTGTGTGTCAGTCTAACAATGACAGCACCAGAAACTTCTTTATCAATTATTCCAATTGCCCTTGGCCACCTCTGGGAGCACCTCACCTGCAGCCTGAGCAACGGCTCAAGCCAAGGTGCCAGTCCCTCAGAATAAATCAATAACACCTCAGAGTTAATAACTGTGAAACACTACAGCAAAGTCTACCATATTATCCAGCAATTAGGAAGATTTCTGTTTTTAAACCCATAGCTACTGAGAGTTCTCAAAAAAAAAAAAAGCTGTTTTGGAACAGAAAGAAGGACAAGCTGTTTCAGTCATCATTTTATTACTGGCTCACATGGGAAATCAGTGAATCTACCAGTGGTTCATGCAATTCTGTTACCAGCTTCCCAGAAAGGAAATGTCATGTATAGCAACTTGTTTTTCTATTGCAGCAATTAAAGTACATAGGAGGCCACAACAAAATCAATACAAAACTGGTAAATCTGTAAGGAATGACAGCGAAATACTGATCCTCTTGGCTAAAGAAACATCTGTCTAAATGCCACCAAAGGGTCAGGCAGTAGAAGGCTTTTATGGTTTATTTTTGTATGGTCTGCCATTTTTATCTCTTTCTTTATGTAAGGATCACCAAATGGCCTCCTGCTTCCTGTGTTTGAGTTTCCTCTGAGGAGAGAGTGTGCAAGTGCAAATTTTCAAGGCTTGAGATATCCCTGAGGAGAGTGCAATTTGTGCTCCAGGAGACACTTGCTGCTGGTGAAACCCCACAGAGGCTGCCCTGGATCCCATGGGGCAGAACTCTGAGAGCTGTGGGGCTGCCTGTCAAAGGGAGAACGCATCCTTTTGCTGCAGGCTTTGGGATCCCACAATCCACGGTCCCTGTCAGGATGACACCTATTTCCCTCAATTCCTCCAGATGAGATGATTGGCGAAGGGGCCCCAAGAAGTGGTGCAGAGGTGAATATCAACTACTGACCCCACAACAAGAATATGACGATTTTGTAATGCAATAAGGCATATTCCGCCTGATTTTTCACTGTTTCAACATATGACTTTTATGTACCTTGCCCCCACGTTGATGGTTTAGAAGGCCTGAGTACTGCAGCCTTCTCCATGGGGCTGTGTCCATGGTGTCCTATCCTTTCTGAGCCACCCTTGCTCCCGTTTTTGCCCTCTGTAGTTACTGCCAAATCACTTCTTTGCTTCTTTAAAAGAAAAAACAAAACAAAACCAAAACCCAGGCTGCGTTTCTTTTGTACTTCTTTCTCTCCAGAGGAATTATCACAATTAATTGTGCACATGTAAATTTTCCCCTCCCCATGGCATTTTTAGTAATTTATTGAGGCAGAGGCCAACCAGTGCCTCTGACAGCTTCCTCACTGCCCAGCAAGGCAACAGCCAGGGAGAGGTGCAGAATGCACCATCTCAGTACCCAGGTCACATACAGTGCTCATAAATAATTGCAGATCAGCCCTATAACCTTCACAGATGTAACCTCATCTGTTGCTGGGGTGTTTTGTTTCTTTTTATTTTCTTATCCTTTTTTTTTCCTTTTTAATTTCCACCTTCCCTTCCAGCAAAACTGTGTCCAAATGCTTTTCTAAGCAGAACCAGATAATGCTTTTGATTGTAGCCAGGATGTTTGGTTATTCATGACATTGCTTTTGTGTCTGCTGGGGGGGTTTTGCTTATAATTTTTACCAAGCAAGTTGTTTTCTAGTGCTGGAATGGCTTGCTCTGCTGTGCTAAACATTCATTGTGTCTGTCACATGCTTATCCTATTTCAGCAGTGAGAAATCAATAGGGATTGATCTGAGAATGTCCAATCTTATCAAGTATCGAGCAGGGCGCTGGGACAAAGGCTGAGCTGGTGGTATAACATCTAACAAGGCACGCAGCCCCGAGCATGACAACCTTGTTTAGAAGGATGGTTGGACTCCAAGGTGTTAAGTGCTTTTGTTCCTCCCCGTGCCCTCGGCTTTCAAATGGAGCCAATTTCCACAGCAGCTCCCTCCCAGCTAAAAGCAGTGTAAGCACACTTTCTAGTCGTGGCAGAAGATTACGTGGGGAAGAGAGAAAGTGTTGCATTTAGAAACAGAAACGCTGCCAGCAAATGCTATTTCAGCAATTACCTATGTTTAGTAATTATGCTAATGTTGATTCTCAAAAGGCTGTTATTTGCTCAGCATGTTCTTCATACTTTATCTCCCTACCTGCCTAACCCTTTATTTTCACTCTAGCTATTACTGGTTGTTTGTCAAGTTAAGTGATGTTTGCAGTGCCAAGTGTTGTCAAGGTACTGTTGCTTTAGCTGAATTCCCATTTTTCCAATACCGGCTGCTGTGATTTTCTGCTCATCACTACTACAAGGCTTTGGGGATTGGATTTCACTGCTTACAAGAAACCTTGGGTGCTGCAGGTGTTATTGGGCCTGTGGGATGAATGAGCAGCTCCTGGGGGCTGCAAAAACCTTTTTGATGAGGTGTGATGGGCACAAATTCATAAGTGCTGAACTGACACACGTGGGGGACCTGCGTGTGCTGCTGTCCTGCTGCAGCTCCAGGCAGCGTGCTGGCAAATGGAAACACCCAGCACACACCCCTGGGGCACGGCCCCGACAGAAACACCACACCTAGAGCATCCTGCTGGGTTAGGCTGATGAAAAATCCTATGGAAATGTCAGCTGGTAACTGATGGACAGCTTGCACAGGGGGATCTGTGGGTACGAGTATGGGGGCTGTGTGTCTTGTACGTGCAGAGAAAGAGGAAAGTGTTCAGTCACTTGGAGCAAAGCAAAATTGCCCCAAGGCCGGCACAATTCCAGGTGGGTGAGGCCAATGGATAATTTGGGCCAGCATCAAAGCCGTGCCCCCAGGAATGAGCACTCTGCCCTCCACTGGCCCCAGCATTGCTCCCCAGGAACACCCAGACACTGGAGAGAAACAGGCAGTGCTGTGCGTGGGACAGGGAGAGAGAAACTGGCCTGGGGGAGGGAAAGGGAAAAGCCCTACTCTAGAAAGGGATTCTTCCTGCAAAAGGCTGGGACCTGACACTTGTGAAAGATCCAGCTTTGGAGGCAGGTCCGAGTCTGTGCCTGACAGTGTGGCACAGCCTGTCTGAGCCTGGAGACACTGGGGATTTATCAGGGCTCAGAGGGATTGTTCTGTCTGACCAAAATGTGAAGACAGTAGTTAATACTTTATATGAAGTTTAGAGTTATGCACTAATATGCAGCACAGGATTTGAAAAAATATAAAGACTAAAATTTTAAGGCATCACAACCAGCTCTCCAGGTCCCAGCAAACCTTCCAACACAGCTCAGCCCAGGGACACTTCTGCCCCTTCTCCCTTCTCCCCAAGCACTCGAGGCAGATACCTGCTGGTCAAAACTTTCCCCAACAATCCCCAAATTTGAGCCAGGGTAATAAACCTGTTTCTGGACAATATCCAAGAAGATTTGTGATTGAACATGCTGGAGCTATTTCAACAAGCACCCTGTAAACAGCATCCTAGATGGCAGGAGAAGGGAGCTGGGTGTGTGGAATGAGCCTGCCAGCCCCAGTGCCAGACAGTGATATTGGGAATATTTAATTTACCAGTGCAGGCACAGCTTTGAGAGCTCGACTCCTCATTGCAGCTCCTCCCTAACATGCAACAGCCTCAAAACACACGATGCAGCACTGCACATTGATAAATTAATTTGCTCTGCATTTGCTGTCAAGTGAGATTTGCACCTTCCTTGAGCTTTATGGCCTCCAACTTTTTTTTTTCCACTGATTCTCTTTTTCCTTACAATTATCTTTCCTCTCAGTTCCTGTGGTTCAGGGAACACATCACGAGCCCTCCCGTGGATAATTTAGCATCCATTAGCTTTTTATCAACTTATTTGTAAAATACTTGTTCGGGTTTCCTCAGAAGGAAGAAATTCCATCCGACCCCGCTCAGCCTGTGCGGACCCCAGTCCTCCCTCCCGGCTCCGAGGGATGCGCGGTGTCTCGGGACAGCAGAGCCAGCCGTGTTTGCTGGCCAAGGTAAGCCAGGTAATCGGGCTGACTGGCACACGTGTTTTTTAGCAGAGCCGGGCAGCTCTGAACTGCACAAAGCGGCGATTAAGCGCTAATTGTGCCTTCTTTAAGCGGGCGTTTTGAACAGCTCACCCCTTTGTGAGGCGGCTCTTCTCACACACATCACGTCTCCCCATGGATAAACGGCCCTTTATCTCACTTGACTCTCCTGTTTTCCTTTCCCTGTGAAATGCTGGGTCTGATTTAAGCTCCGATGTAACACCCAGCATCCAGCGACTCCAAATTCAATAGATCTTCCTTGTTACCTGTTTCCTTTCGGAAAGTCTTCATCAGTGAAACCCTTGAAGATGATTTAAATGACCAACACAGAGTAGTGCTCTTTAACTGTGCAATCAGAGATGATTTACTGAACGCATTTCGGGATGGTGTTAAGGGATTGCTCAGGAAGAAGAGGAGGAAGTGGCTGAGGTGTTTTGCCTTCCCTCAAAGGGCAAGGCACAGCGGCAGGAACACCGACTGCATATGTCACTGCTATTATGGAACATGGAGTATCCATTAAAAGGCAGAAAAGCCAATATGTCACGTATTTGGAAACCTTCCACTCGCTGCAGAGCCATCACAGAGCACAGGCCATGGAGATAGATCACGCTGACCTATTTCCCAGCCTGGAAACTGAACCTCGTGTGCTGTTTGCACGCTCATTATTCTCACCAAAGGCAGCTGCAGATGCAGTTCTCCTCCTTGCACCTTCCCTGGAAGCTCAGTTTAAGTGCTGAAACCTGCATCTATCTCGTATTAAACATGAATTCTTACTCCAGCTGAAGTTATTCCTTTACCTCAGGATCAGCTGTCACACTCTGCACGTATAGAATGTATTCAGGATAACAAAAAGGAACAACAAAACATAAAGATCAGTGGCAGGTCTCACTGGTGTGCTGCAGATTTACCCCAGCTGCCTTTGCTCAGTACAGTTGTGCCAATTTAAACGAACTGTGTAAGTTTAAATTCACCTTCTTCCCGACCTGTGAGAGCCCCTCAGAGCAGGATCTCACATCTCAGAGCAAGAGATTGCTGTGTTCACTTTTTCTTGTTGACTTCGTGTATCTCAGTCAGCCCCGGAACATTACACGCTTGAACCTTCCTTCAGCTTAATCAGTTTCAAATATTTATTTGTCTTTCTAATCTAAAAGTCTTTCTGTGCCCACTGATCAGCTGAACTGAAGCCAAGATCAGGCTCTCAGCAGTCTACAGCTCACAAATGACCTCGTGTAAACAAAAATAAAAGAGAATTTCAGTGGTCTGTGTGAGGATTTGAGATTGCTATAATGGCATGGACTTTCCAGGAGCTTGAAAACATAGGGGAGGTCTGTTTCAGAGAAGAAATATGATAATTTTGGCCAGAGGGAATAAGGGAGGGTTTAGCCAAACTGGAAATTACCTTTTGCTGCTCCTTTACTATAACCCCTATAACTCCAATTAGAGTAATACACTGGGTTGTTTAACTCTTGTCCTATAACACCAGCCCTCATGCAGGACTTAATCCATAATTCCCTCTTAATGAGCTCATTACTCTTATGGTGCTGAATTATTAGCCAGACTTGGCTCTTGTTTAAGGGGAAATGTTGAACAAATGTCTATTTAGGAAGCAAAAGAAGATATCATGGATAAGCCATTACAGACCTTTTGGGGATCCCGTGTCTCATCATCCAAGTCAGAAAGAAGATTTGATGTCAGGGAGACACTTGGGTTAGAAACTGATTGGGGGTGAGCTAAAACTGCTGGGCTGATCTGGAAGTCCTCAGGGTGCCCTCAAACACACAGCTCATAGAGAGGATATTAATCCATCTGGGACTTTCTAATATTTTTCTGAGCTTGAGAAAATGAGGCAATAAAGCAGTTTGTAAAAGTTTTGGGGTTTTTTCTCTGTGGTGCTATTTTAATTTACTTTTTGCTGGGTTTGTGGAGCCAGTTCTGGTCCTGCAGGAGCACTGGCCTATGTGCATGGATGCTGAATTTGATTCTGAGATGAAGTTCATTTTCTTCAATGAAAATTAGGAGTTTCTACATAAATCTGATTCTTTCATTAAAGATCTTAAAAAAACCCCCCAAAATTCTCTTCTGGACAATGACCCACGCAGCCCACCTTGGTCTCCAAGAATTAGAAGATGGCTTAGGGACTTTGACTCTCTCTTGTTTTTCTTTTCCTTTTGTATGACTTATGGGTTTTCTTCTTTACACACAGAATCCTCAGTAGAACCTCCCATAAATGTACTTTCTCATTCATTTTCTGTTTCCCCAGCAAAAGGATTTCTGCAGCTCAAAAATTACATCTCAGAGCCTTCACACCTCTTCTCCTGGGAGGTATTCTCACACTCCTTCCCATCAGCACTGTTAGATTTCCAAAGCAGTTCAAAACAGTAAAAACCCTTTCCTTTGCTCTACAGTTTCAATCCTTTCTTTCAGAGGATCCCCCCCCCCAGCCTCAGCAATCACCCTCACACTCTGCTTTGCTTTCAGCCATCACAGGCTTTGTTTTATTTATTTTTTTTAAAGCCTCTTTGTCTGCTGCTGGATGGCAGCAGAACAGATGCTACAGGATTATGTTTCATTTCTCTCTTTACTCTCAGGCAAAATTCAATGTTCAGGGGCATGGTCAAAATTATTTCTTGATGGCCTTTGGATATTTGTTAAATACACACAGCTCTGGTGTATGATGTCTTTTCAGTGATGTTATATTGCTTTCAATAATAGCTACAATTTAGCAATTGCACATATACCGAGGCAAAAACACACCACAAAAGCCTAAAGCTAACCTGTAAATCCATGAATTCAAAGGCTGAGGAAGGCAGAGACTTTATGGGTGTATTAAGCTGCTTGGTAGCTGGGAGTTCCAGCACGCAGGTCCTAATTCTGAAAGTATGCAGCCTGTGGAAGTTCACAATCCAATGGAGATTTTTTTTTAACTGAAAACCTTTTTGTTGTGTTTAAGCCTATTAAATTCCATATGTTAAATTCATGCTTAATCATTTTCAGGATAAGGGTGCTTAGGACATAACTAAAAACACATTTGAAATGGCCAAAATGCCCAGCTTTGGAAAACAGGTACAAAACCCAGAAAGGTGAAATCATTAAAACATTCAAAACATCCCCTCCTCTTCTTTGAGTAAAATCAACATCCCTTTGAAGCAGTGAAATCTGATGTAAAATCTTGCAGTGAGCTTCTGAATTTCCCATTCTGGAATGGGTGCCCAGACTCCCCAGTGATTAATACCTTCATGAGTGTCCAGCCAGATGGAAGCCTGATAGAAGACAGAAACATAATAGCCATGTAAATAAAAACATCTTTACTAAAAGCTCTGCCAAGGCCCTGAAAACTCTGGGCCTGAGAGAAAACAGCAAAACTGGGGGCGATGCAATAATTGGCATCTGTGTGTTCCCAGAGAGGGAACTCAGGGAAAACACTGAACATGCAGGAAGAGCTGGGAGGCTTTGTTATGCATCTAATATATTGTTGTTTCACATTAATTGAAAACAGGACTTATTATATGGGGCTGCTGGAAGAGCACCTGTGAAACAAATGAGCTGATTACCTGGGTAGAGCTAATGAGGCACCAGAGAAGCTGCTCCTTAATATTACTTAAATCAAATTTGCCAGTTTACTGATATTGTCCTTTAACTTTTGTAAGTTCAGAGTCTGCTTCCCCCAGTTTCCTGACATTGTTATGTAACTTTTATTATTTTGGGGTCTGCTTCAGCCCCTGGCCTGGGCTCACTTATCTCCTTGGGCATAAGTTAATCTGCCAGGGAGAAATTGGGCCTTTCTTTTTTTTTACAATTCAACAAAGCTGAGTTATTTTCACTGAACTGAGAGTACTCTGAATAAGGATCCTGCCTGTCATCTTCAAAAGTTCACTTCATTAATCTCACCAGAGCTATGAAGCCCAGCCCTGGCTGAGTTATTCATGAGCAGGACTAAGTGTGCAACTCAGGGAATAGAAACAGCACCAAGAAAAGCTGGAATCCTCCCCCACAGCTTGAACAACCAACTGTTAATGTGCACAAGTGTGATTTTTCAAGCCAGGCCGTGGGCTAAAATGCATGTGAGAGAGCACAGATGGACTTGAGAATTACCAGGCAGCCACGAGAGATGAGCAGTTCCAGAGCCCCAAAGAAAACCTGCTTGCAGACAGGTAAAAACCACCAGCCCACGTCCTCCTCTGATGATAACAGCAGCTTTGGTTGCCCATCAATTATATTTCCTAACAGGTTTTTCTGCTTTTTTTTTTTTTGCTTTTTTTTTTTTTATATTACCATGCAGTCCATGGGAGGAATGAAAATGTTGCCCACCTCAAATATCTCATTAAAATTTACCTGTGACAGACACCTACAGAACATTTGCAGAGCAGGTTGCATGTGACAGTCACTTACTACACCAAATCTGACTGTTCCCCTACCTGTCCTGCCCCTTACCTGCCTGTCTTTCATCTTTAACTAAAGATTGTCTCAGTGCTGTTCTGTGCAGAACTGAGCCCTGTAGAGCTCCAACCTGTAAAGGCTCATTAGGATATACGGCAATATAAATAATACATAAATCACTCATAACAATCAATAGCTGTATTCCTCATATGCTTTGTTTCCAATGAATGATCCCTTCAGTTTGAGTTGTCAGGCATGGCAGCAGGCAAAAAAGCTGCAAACAGCTCTGACAACTTCCCAAATTGTGGCTTCCTGCAGTTCTTTCACCTGTGGCAGCCTTTGAAGGGCTTTAAAAGGTGGGTGAAGGATGCAGGAACCCACAGGCAGAGTGACTCGGGGGTGTAGTGCTGACAGACCAGACTGGAGTCAGGAATGGCATAAACTGTGGGGAAAAGGAGTTGGCAAAGCAACAAGGATTTCCCCAAAATGGAAGGGAATGAGATACTAACAGAAAAGGGTAGGTTAGGGGAGAGTCACACAGCCAGTATAAAACTAGAATCACTGAATGGTTTGGGTTGGAAGTGTGAGGAAAATTAATCCACAAAAACCAGAGGTTTATGTCCAAAAAGGAGACAGAGGAGTTCTGTCACTTTATTCGAATAAAGGGAGAGGCCATGGGACATTTCCTCTGGGTTCTCTCAGATTTTTGGAGGACGCAGCCTCCTTTTTATCCCAATTTCCTGCATGTCCCTCTCTCTTTCCCCATTGGCTGAGGGATTGGAGAGGCACAGACTTTCCAAAAATGCCTAATACCTGAGACCCCCCCTCTAATGTATAATCCCTGCCTTTTGTCTTTCCCTTGTGTCACTCAGTGGAATTCCTTATGGAATTTATGGATCTTCTCATTGTTTCTTTCATCTTCCAATATTCAATTTTATTTATCTGCAGACCTGTGGTTTGTTTGTAAATGTAAATTTCCCTGGTTCCATTCATCAATCAGTGGAATCCTCCCCATTGTTTCTTTTATCTCTCACTGCTGGTTTTATCCATTGGCAAGACCCACAGTTTGTTTGGGAAGACAAATTCCTTATTCCTTTCAGAAGGGACCTTAAAAATCATCCCATGCCACCCCCTGCCATGGACAGGGACACCTCCCACCACCCTGGGCTGCCTCCAGCCCTGCCCAGCAGGAAAACCCCACAGCCCCAGGGTCCAAGGGTGGCACTCCAAGCACTCCAAGCAGATGAGCACAAAATGAGGCTCAGCCCAAGGTCACAGCATGGTGCAAAGGCCCTGCTGCACCCAGCAAGAGCACCTGCCTTCCACTTACCTTTTTTAACCACTTATCCACAATTTCAGTGTAATTGCACCTGCCTAATAGCCTTCTGCCAGGCTCCTGCCATTCATCCATCACACATTAACAGTCTATTCGGATTTCTGAGGTGCATTTCATCTTCTCTGACACCCATAATTTTCATGTAACCCCTTTATTGAGGCAATTAAATCTTCTTTCCACCCATTCTTTTCGGTTTCAAATTTACATTTTTAGTACTAGTTTTGTAACAGCCCTCGCGCCTTCACAGTTGCAGGGTTTAATTCATGTTTATGTTCAGTTCATGTGGCACCCTCACCACATGGTTCATTTCTGTCAACTATGAAATTTAGATTGCAACCCAGGCTCCCTTGGCATTTCCACCACAAGAGAAATGAAAGCACAAGATCCAAAATAGGATGTTTCTTTCTAATTATGACAATTTGCTTATGTTCCATAATATTTTTTGTGCGAAAATTTAAAAAAAAAATTCTGTCACGATTGTAGCTATTTTCCTTATAATGCATGTAAATTCACAGTCCTGTGTGTGTGAAAAACAGGGGAGAAGAATTCTAATGAAAAACTCAGCAGAGCATGCAGCACTCCTCTCTAGCATTTCTAACAAGTTGTCCATCTTTATGGTCTTCAAGACCATTTGGAGTTTATGGAACAGATCAGTGAATGCTCTTCCTTGCATGATTTTGGTAACACAAGAAGTAAATAGCAAAGTTGATTGCTGTTTGCTGAAGAGGATAAATGCAAGAGAGTCTGGGCATCAGCAGCAAAAGGAACTCCACTGCTTCTCTTTCCCACAGCACCCCTGGGAATGCTGGTTATTGGCACAGACCTGTCAAAAATAATGGATGGGGCAGGCAGCTCCAGAAAACCCGTTTATGCCAAAAATAGGTACTAAACCTGACTTTTGAAAAGGCTTTGCTGCCCAGCCCTGCCCTCCTGGTTGGCTGTGGGATGGCAGCAGCAGCTCCCTGGCCTTGGCCATCCCTCAGCCACTGCAAACACCAAATCTGCCAACAGCCAGTGTTTTCCACAGTCAGGGTGTGATGGATTTGCCTTCCCTCAGAGGAAGGGTCAGATTTCCTGAGGATTAGATGGGAGCAGTGTGCGAAGTTCCCATGTGTGTTGCCCAGCTCCCAATTGAGGAATTATTTTTCCATCTCTAAGACAGTGACCAAACCCCTCAGGGAATAATTTTGAAGTCACTTTCACACCTGGGTGCAAGGAAGAGTTATAAAAATATGAGTATTTGACATTGAGGCTCTGCTGGATCCCAGAGCTGTGTAAGAATTTGCACAAGCTATGGAGTGGGGCCAGCCAAACTGAAACACCTCACTCTCCAATCCATCCCAGATCCTAACACAATCCACAGGGTCCTGGAAACAAAGAGGAAAACTTGGAAACCTTGCTTTTGACACGTGTCAGAGAACATTTCCCCTGATAAGACCCAGCACTGCTGATTCACAGAACAAATAAAAAAACAAATAAAAAATAAATCAAGAAAAAGGCAGAGCAGAATTAATTCTTCTTTAACTTAATTGTCTCAGCCCTTCAAAGGCATCACCCTTGTGAAATGGATCTTTGTTACAAAGAAGTGGTGTTGGGACCTCTCCTCTCTGCAGGTTTGGGTGCCAGACATGGATTTCCAGCAAGGAGCTCCCAAAACTCCCAGAGGACCATGGAGAGGAGTCTGGTGCTCTCAGCTGAGTCAGGAGTGACCTGGGGAGATTTATAATTACACTGAGATGAAATGATGTGAACCCAGCTGCAGGCTCCTGGGCTCAGGGAGTATTTGCAAGGGGACAATGGGACAGTGCCCAGCCCTGCTGCAGTCCCAGCCTGTGATGCCTCTGTCACCTGCCCTGCCTGGCCTGGCACAGGACAGGAGGGACTGGAGAAGCAGCACAAGCAGTTCTGGCCTTGTCTTTCTCCCACGGAGAAGCTCAGGGAGTCTCCAAAGGAGCCTTACCGAGGCTACTGTGAGCCAGGTGAGGGTGGCTGTGGCTGCAGCCCAGCCTGGGCACTGCAGGGCACTGCCAGGGCAGCAGTAATATCTGGTTTGCTGCCTGCAGCTCCCGTGCAGAGCCCTCAGCAGCCTGGCTGCTGCTGCTGCTCACTGGCACCTTCAGGATGGTGTTTACAAGGGAACATCCCTTCTGGGATGGGCAGCAGCAGCTCTGCTCCCTGCCATGTCCCTCCTCGCCTGGCAGCAGCAGCAGGAGCTGCAAATCTCAGCCTGCCAAGCTGTCCCCTGCTGGCTCTGCCCTGTGCACATCCCACATCCAGACAAAAAACAAGCTGCACCTTTTAATCATTCTCCATTTAATCAGTTTTCCGGCACTAGAATATTGGCACTGCCTTTTTAAAATTGGATTGGTGGTATTTAGGAGCTTGTTGTTACTTAGGAACATGGGCTGTTGTACTGGTATTGTCATCTTGTCATCAATTAGCTTTTAATTAATGTGAATTTTATCTTTTCTCCACTAAGTGGGGAAGAGGAGAGCAATGGATAGGAGCAGGCAAAGCAGCCTCAACAGCAATTTCACTGAGCAAACTGTGAGCCACTAAACACTGACAACACTTCTTAATGTGCACTGTAACCATTGTGAGCACTAGGAGTGACATTAATTTCTAGTGGCCCTCTACATTTTTGACAAGAGCCACTACTTGAGGCCAGGATTGTGCCGCCAACACAGAGCCACCAGGCAGTGCTGTCAGTGCAGTGACATTCTCAGGCTGCAAAATCAGGTGGTCCAACACTTTGTGGGTTTTTTTTCTGTAGTAGACAATACGGAAATAGGGAAATCTTCTCCAAAGAGGGGAAAGCAAACACTAAAAGAGAATAAGGTAAATATTCTCTCACCTTCTCTCCCATGCTTGATTTATATGTTGCTCCACTTTGTTGTATTTCCAGTGCCTAAATGGGCTACGAGAGAGTTAGATTTAGCATGGAGTGACAGCACAAGGGGGAATTGCTTCAAAATTATGGAAGAAAGGGTTTAGATTGGATATTAAGAAGAAATTCTTCCCTGTAAGGGTGGGGAGGCCCTGGCACAGGGTGCCCAGAGAAGCTGTGGCTGCCCCTGGATCCCTGGCAGTGCCCAAGGCCAGGTTGGATGGGGTTTGGAGCACCTTGGGACAGTGGAAGGTGTCCCTGCCATGGCAGGGGTGTGGAATGAGGTGATCTTTAACATTCCTTCCAACACCAACCATTCTGTAATTCTGTGATTTTATGCTCATTGTGGGTGAAAATATCTCCATTACAAAACTGCCCTACGTGACCCAGCTCTATTAAATCTTTGCCACGGATTCCTGTTTGTGCAGTGTCAGAAAAATAACATAGAATTTTGTAGCTGTTTGTGGAGAAAAAGCTCCACTGAGAAGGAAAGTAAAAGCTGTTTTTTGTGTGGAGTCGCAGCTCCCTGCCTGACAGGATGCTGGTTCCAGTGAGGTGAGGGATGGCTGGGGAGGTGTGAGAAGCAGCCCAGAGGGTCTGGATTGCAGTTCAGAGAGATTTAAATCCATTAGAGGGGACACAGTAGATGCAGAGCCATTTGTTTCTTCCAAGTGAAGTAGTGGGTTTGTTTCTGTCCTTAAGCACTATTTCAGGGTGAAGGAGTGAGGCAAAGCCTGAATTTGTGGGAAGAACAAAACCATTCCTAACCTTCACAGTTTAAGGGTTTATGGTACTCTCAGCCTTTGTTAACAATGGTTGAAAAATATCTCTGGTCCCTCTACAGTTATACATAAAAATCAGTGTATTATTCATCTTTTGTTACATGGCTGGACTTACCAAAGCCTTTATCTTGAAGGTAATACTGATTGTACCTCTGCTGAATTTTTTTTGTCTCTCTAATTTCCTTGCAGGACTGGTCCACAATTCCTTGACCATCCAAGCAAATCTGTCATGTTCCCACAGAAGCACCTCCATCAGCCTGTTTTTGATGCAAGCCCTGATAAAGGGCACAATTTAAGCCAGCCACAGCCAAAATTAAATTTAAAAAACGGGCTCCTGCCCACTTCTTTTTTGTCTCTTGAAATTACTTTCCAGCTTAGTCCCAGACTGAGTAATTCAAAGCTGATGGGAAATGAAAGTCATGGTCCGTGGAGAGCTAATGGATATCTAAAAGCAGCAAAAAAAAGTTAGGGAAAAATTTATCCTCCCCTCGCCCCTAAATCCACCTGAGTTGAGAAGTGCAATACATCAACAGGTCTGTTGATAGGTTGTCTTCCAGCACAAGCTCATCATCCCATTTTATCTGCCTCATCATCTCGTGGCCCTACACACTGGCAGCAGACAGATAGCTCCAGAAAGAGTCAAGGTAACATCAGGGAGACAAATGCCTCCTATCTCCCCGGGGTTTTGTGCACACTGCCTCCACTCCAGAGCCGTCTGCACAGCGCTCTCCTCTTGCCACCAGCCTAAAATAAAACATAGCCCTAAATAAATGCCAGCAGTGTGAGCAGTGACACCAGGCACTGGCTCAGGGGAGGTGACCCAAGAGCCTGCCCAGAGATGTTTCCTTCAGTGAGTGCCTCAGGGGACAGCCCCTGCAGCTCCCCTGCTCACACATGACTGTGCACATGCCCTGCTTGTCCCCCAGGACATGCTGCTGGGGAAGATGAGACATCAGGACACGAGGATGTCACTTCCACTTTGGCCTCTTGCTCTCTCTGTCTCTGGCCTTGATTTTTGTCACATGTGCTCTCAGGCTTGTCTTTGTCAGGGACACAGGGAGAGTCAAGAAGGTTGAGACCGAGTGTCTGAGCAGCCCTGTGTGCTGGCCCAGCCACCACTCCAGCCTCAGCCTCCTTTATCTCAGGGTTTTTTGAGACTGGTGTGGCCTGTGAATTTAGCAGCTGTGTTTGAATCCCCTGAACACTCTACAGTAAAAACTTAATTCTGTCCAAGCCAAGACCTGTTATCAGCACTAAAGCCCTCAAGCTGGTGTCTGCAGTCTCACTTTAACACTTGCCTTACCATATCCTATTCAGGAAAAAGTTTCCTTAGAAATAAATATTTATATATTACACAATCTTTCCACGTTGGAATGTTCCTGTGAAGAGCCTGTTTTGGTAGCCATTCACCACTTGGAGCCTGTGGAGCAGCTTCTGTTAAACAGAGGAGGTAGGTGCTGCACACAGGAGCAAAACCTCCCCTGCACGGGCAGTGTTGGAAGCCATGGGAGGCCCCTACAAACCCTGCCTTTCCTTTGCTGAGACACAATATAGCAGCAGGACAGGACAGGACAAAATAACAGCTAAGCCTCATTCTGTCTAATCAGCTGCTCACAGATCCAGGGGATGGCACACCTGGGACATCAGCCTGTTAGAGCAAACACAGGGGATGCCACCAAGGTGAGCAGGGGATAAGGAAATTCTGCTATGAGGAAAAGCTGGGAGCATTGATATTGGTCAGCCTGGAGAAGAGAAGGCTTCAGTGACCCGATTGTGACATTATAGCACCGGAAGGGAGCCTGCAGGAAACATGGAGAGATAATTTGGAAGGGCTTGGAATGACAGGAAAAGGGGGAAAGGCTTTGAACTGAAAGAGGTTTAGGTTGGATGTTAGGAAAACAACTCTTCCTTGTGAGAGTGGGAGGCCCTGGCACAGGGTGCCCAGAGAAGCTGTGGCTGCCCCTGGATCCCTGGCAGTACCCAAGGCCAGGCTGGATGGGGTTTGGAACAACCTGGGACAGTGGAAAATGTCCCTGCCCACGAGAGGAAGTTGGAATGAGATGGTCTTTAATGTCCCTTCCAACCCGAATAATTCTGTGATTCCCATTCTGGAAATCGTTTGAGTGCCTGTCCTACTCCCAAATATTCTGTGCACATCTCAAAGACTGAACCCATCAGTGGTTACATGCAGTGTATGGCCTGGGGGAGCTGAAAAGTGAAAGAAACAGCAGCCCCCCTTATCCAGGGACAAGACCTTCCATCCCAGGTTGTTTCTAAGGGAATCATCACTGTGAGGACAGCAGAGCTCATTGATGTCTGATGTGTGGGAATGCTGGAAGCACAATCACTCCACAAGGGAAGAATGCCTTGGGAAAAGGCACAGAGGGATAAGAAAAACCACCCAATGAGCTTGTGGCAGGTGCACAAACCTTTTCCATCTGTGGGTCTGGTTTAGAACTTGCATCCCATAGGTAGAATGACATATTTCCCTCTGAGACCAATGGGGCAGATTCAGCCCTAGACAGGAAAAGCAGGGCAGGAGGCATTTGAGAACTGAGAAACTAAAAATATGGCAGCCCTTCTGAGGGTCAAGATAAAGGGAACATGAGCAGACATGAGAAGAGGGAGAGGAAAAGGAATAAAACTTACAAACCATTTCCCACTGCTGCCCTCCAAAACATGTAAGAGGTTTTAGTCTCCAGGAGCCAGTTGGAAAAAAGTTCTCAGCTCTGCCTCTGCTTCTACAAATAGCTCGCTAAAAATACCAGAACCCAGACATTATCACTGGCATTATTTGATATTTATCGTCATTCAAATGCAGACAAAATGAAAATATAGAAATCAGCCAAATCCTGGACCTCTTCTTCCCTCTTTCTGTGGTCTGGATGAGTTAAGCAAATGGAAATCTGTGTCCCCTCGCTTGATTAGGCACAGGAGGTACCAGGCAAAGTCCACAAATTTTACTTTTCCTTGATGAGTCCATCCTGACAACTTGAAAACTCACAGAACAGTTTTGTTCCCAGACACACAGCATCATTACAAGCTATGAAAAATATATCCACTTTCCCAACTGACTTTTACACATTGAGTGCTCTCCACAGAGTCAAAGTTGTGGTAGGGACAAGCCTTGCAGCAGTGGGGCTCTGCTCTTAAATCTCAGGCTGAGGTTGTGCCCCTTTGCAGAGCAACGTAATGCCAGAGGACCCTCTGAGGGCTCATTTCAGCGAGGCCCCATGGACAGCACAGAGAACAAGGCAATAAATCCAGGCTGGAGCTTCCAGAGCCCTGTGAAAAGGCAAGAGTTGAGTCAGAAGATCCTGCTTCTTCCCCGCAACGTTTCCTGAGGTCCAGAGTGAGCTCAGAGGTGCCACTTCACACGTGTCCCTTTGCAGAGCACGAATGGGGGAGAAAGCAAAGCTCAGACAGAGCTGCCTCTTCTTCACTGAGATTTATTGCACGCAGGGACTCGTGGTGGGCATGCTGAAAAGAGAGAGAGATAATCAGGCTGGTCCCACCCAGGCTAGGCTTTCACAGCCCAAAGGGAAAACAAATTGTATTCATGTCCACCTTCTGAATGGACCTTCCACAGATTCACATCCGGCAGTGTTTCCCACCCTCTTTCCCATTGCTTTGCACTGAGACGGATGGAAACGTGGTGGGTGCACACTGGACTGCTCCCTGAGAAGCAAAAAAAACCAGCGTGAGAACCATTTTTCTCAAGTTTAACAGAGTGGGGAAATGATTTTCACCTAGCTCGCAGTGAGCTCACAAGACCATCAGTCAGTGCCTGCGCTGCAGCCCCGGGGCAGCGGGAGAGGGATTAACAAGGAGATGGCACAAGGCAGAGCAGGCGGGGTGCGACATCGGCTGATGCAGGAGCGGGTTGGTACCTGCTGGCATGAGAAACTGGGGCTTCCTGCAGGTTTTTGCAGGCTGCAAATTGCTGCAAAGAGCTCTCTGCCTACTTTGTGTTCTGCATACACACAAGGGAGGGCAAGGGGAGAATCGCTGAAATGCAAAGGGAGATGGATACCTGTGAAAGATGTAATTTTTCTCTGGCACAGTGGGTTATTTGCATGCAGTCACTTTATTAAATCACCTTTTTGCCCCTGTGGCCGCTCTGCAACAGAACAAACACACCCCATGGGAAAGCTGCCCCCACCCCGTGCCATGCACAGACTGCATTAGCATCCCAATGCTCGTGCCACAAACACCCTCCTCAGTCATGGCACCAAAGGCTGTTTTCTTCAAATCCACCACTCCTCCCATAATCTGCAGTTCCTAATAAATTTGTCCCTCCAAATTCACGAAAGAAACCCCACATTCCCAGCATGAAAACCTAGTCCCTGCATTGTGTCCTGGTGGGGTTTGAAAGCCAGTGATGCCAGGGTAGAGGCTGGTGATCCACAGGAAGCTCGGCTGGAACACAGCCAAGAGTAGGGACTCAAGTACACACAGAACAGGGAACAGAAATTCCCTGGAGATTCACCTGGACTGGTTGTTTCCACCATGGCCTGCAGTAACAGGGGGACCCACATACCCTCACATGTTATTTTACACTAAAAAATTAGGGTCAAAACTCTGAGGTTCAGTTGAACCCTGCCTAGAGATAAGGGTCAGAGTAAGGTGGGATCCAAAGGTAAATTCAGGTTTGTGAGGTGTGGTTCACTTTCCTCTCTACAAGAACAAGGAACACACAAAAAATACAGTTTGATCTGGCTTCTGTCTTGTGTTTTGCTGACAGCTCCATAGGGGACCTGAGGAGCAGAGTAGCCGAGATATTGCAGGTACAGCTGTGAGTGTAATGGGTTTTTCAGTTCATTTGGAAAACAAAACAAGAGCTGTTCTCTGTTGACCTGAAATATTTTTCCGCTATAATGAGAGAAAAGGAGCAAATACTCACCTTCAATCAACCAAAACATTCTGTTTGACCCAAAATGAAAGCTTTCATTTTGTTTCCAGAGTACTCAACCAATTCTTAATTCATGCTAAATTCAAAACAAGAAATACCAATGAAGCAAAATGCTTTGTGCCGAGCTGAATATTTTTTTCTTACCTTCTTGCCCTCACCTGGGGCACTCTGCTCTAACACAAGGCAGATTTGCAAATGATTTTGTGTTGTTTTTGAATTGCATGGGAGAGTGAAGGGGAACCTTTCTGCAGGTTGAAGCCTCCCGCCCTGGTGTGTGGCCAGGCATTAACAGCACTGCAGGAACCCGCTCCTACCTCCCTAGGCACGGCTGTAATAACAGCACCAACTCCCTCAAATTAGCAGCTTGGAGCTCCGTTCTGCCCCATCCAAATGCCTGTAATAAAGGCAATTCCCAGCTCGGGAGAGGTGCGCCCTGCCTCCCCACTGATGGCTACCTGCTAATCAAGGGCAGCCATCCCCCCTCCATCCTAAAAGGTGTCATTAACGGGTCGGCATCCCCCGGAGAACAGCGGGAGAACTCAAAGTAAACCATCAGCTTGTGTCAGGATTTGAGTCACAGAGCGGCTCTAATTGAAACTTCTCTGTCATTTACTCATCAGGAATGTAGAGCTCCTTCTTTGAATGAAACATTAGACACCGGCCTGACAGCTCCAGGTGGAAGATTATCCGGCAGCTTAATCGCTCCCTGACAGCCCTGGTTACTCCCACATCAGCATCTATTAACCTTCCTTTTATTCTGTGCCTTTTTAATCAGCGGCTCTGGGTCCCGTGGCTCAAAAGCCGGTCGGATCTCAGGCGGGAAGTGAGAGCTGCACCTCACCATCGAGGCTCTGCTCTTTGAGAGGGCCAGGGCTGCCTGCCAGCTCACCTCCTCTGGGGTGGAAATCTCCACAAAAGGGGTTGCCTTCTGAAACCACTAATCCAGTTTATCTCTGGGAAGGAGATAAGTGTTTTGCCAGAACCTTCTTATCAGAAGCTTCAAATTTTGGGGTGTACTGTTTAAATCCCCAAGTCATGGATGGGGGGGGGGGGGAGCACTGTGAAAAATTCAGCTTTAATTTAATTTATTTTTTGATAAGTCAGTATCAAGCCGTTAAGTTTTCAGAGAGAGCTCAAAGCCAGATGTGAGAGCACCCTCAAGGCTCAGACAGTGGAAGACAGATAAAAAGAACCCAAAGTTTATCCTCCCTAAATCAAGACTGGATGTCTCTTGAAAATTGATGCTATAACTCAAAGAGAAGTTATGGTCTTGATGCAGAAATTATTAGCTGAAGCTTCCTGAGCTGCATTATGCAGGAAGTCAGAGTAGGTGATAATAGTCCCTCCTGGCCCTCAAGTCTATGAATCCTTCTCCTGTACTGTCCCAAACTGTCCTTTCTTATGTGCTATGTCTGGGCCCAGGTTCCCACTGGCATTCAGACAGACAGCACTGGGCGTGAACTTTCAGGGGGAAATGAAGGCATTTTAGCACCTCCACAATATCTTTCACCAGCTCTTTCAGCCTGCTCTGAGCAGCAGCGCAGACCCAGGAGACAGAAATCCTGTGGTGAGGAGCAGATCGAGGCTCTTTGGGCTCCCCATTGTCCCAGCCCGGTGACACAGGGCTGTCCCACGGTGTGTGTGTGGCTCTGCCCCTCCCTGGGGACACCGAGGGTATGACATTCCTTGCTCAGCACCTCTGTTCCAGGCAGCCCTGATGAGTTCACCTCACATTCACTGAGCAGATGGGGAGTGGAAGGGCCCCCTCCAGCTCTGTGTTTGTGGAAAGATATTCCCTTTTTCTGCCACCTTCACACCTTCCAACTCCATTTGCTGCAGCACCTCCCTGGAACACCCTGAGCTGGCTGCTGGCTCCTCCCAATTGTCTATGAGCTGCTCCTGGCTCCATCCTTGGGTCCAAAGACTCAATGCTCCTTTCCCAAGCAATCCTGGAAGATTTTGTTTCAACCTTGGGCCAGATTGCCTTTGCTGACTGCAGGTGGCTTGGGAATGCCATGGTGGAGCCATCTCTAGAATAAAGAAATAACCCTCAGGTGAATAGGGATGCTCAGGACCAATAAAATGCACCCTAAGTTGTTACAGTTGGGAGAAGAAACAACCTTCAAGTGGTGGTCCTGTATTTCTGCAATGCAGTCCTGGAAACCTGAAATTCAGCCTCCCACCTGGGGTTCCCAACCTCATTAATAATCTGAAATAAGACAGAGTCCATGCCCAGCAGAGCTTCCAGCAAAGTCAGACAAGCCAAAGCAGCATGCTGGAGAACAACTGAGAGCTGGGAGACCTGGGTGGAGGGAAAGAGATGGAAAGGGTTGTTGGAGGGAATGTGGGGAAGGATGGATTTGACAGAGAAGAGGAAAGGCTGTCGAGGGAAAAGGAGAGGAGTGTGTCCAAAACAGTGGCAGCATGGGTGAAGGAATAACACTGACAGAGAAAAGAGTCAGAGGGAATTAGAGAATAAAAGGATTGTGAAAGATAAAAGCTGGACATAGTAGTGGAGATTTGGAAAGGTCTTTGCTGGGTATAAGAAGCAAAAAGCCCAATGGTTGCTTTCAGAATGATACCAGTAAAAGATAATAAAATGGAGATCATTATCTGGGAGCAGAGACAGAGGTGCAAGATGTCAAAAGACAGAAAAATTCAATTCTTATCTAATGATGATCAAAGCTAACTTCATGGCTTATGAATATTTTCATACTGTGATTGAAGTAAAAGGGGGATTAATTGAGTTAATGAGTGAGGAGACTCAGTTTAACCAAGTATATATACATTGATAGGCAGATATTCCACCAAAATAAAAGGATGAAAACACCCCAGCGAGAAACTGCTGCCTTCCCAGAGCAGTTCTGGTGTGACAAGAAATCATCACCATCCATGCAAGCACTGAGAGAGCTGAGCTGTTTGATGTGTCAAGGTTGGGGAGGGAGAACAGGAGAGTGGCTGACCCTCAATCCAACCCACAACAACAAAAAACCTCCCGAACAAAACAAAAAACAAAAAATAAAAATAAAACAAAAACAACCAAAGAAAATATTGAAGTTTCTTTGTTTTTCTGGCTTACATTTCTCAGACAGAGGTTGAGGCTCTGTGCAGCACAGATTGCAGAGCAGAAATGCTGCAGCACAGATATCAGTTGTGTTTCCCCTGAAGCACAGCTGCCATCTCCCCTTCCACCTCCCATTCCCCAAAGCGAACTTACAGAACCTGACACCATCATATCATATATTTGTATTGGTTGATTAATGGGAAATATTCAGATTTTACACTGTTAATGACTCAGCAAGTTCATTCAAGGTACCCTGAGACATTTAATCATTGGGTTTGTCTTTATTTAATAGAGGTTGTTTAATAGTCTGCCAAGCTGTTCAAACCACAGTGGATCAGCACATAATAAACCACGAGGGAACATGGGGGTTTTCGTGCCAATTAAGCATTGATAGCCCTGGATTTGGAGGGCTTTCACCTCAGAGTTTGATTTTGGCTCTGCTAGTGAGCAATAGCATTAACACACACACACCTCTGCTTCACCACTGCATCTAATGAGGCCCAAGCCACCACAGGCTGGGAGGGATCTAAACCTTCCCAAATGTCAGTGGTGCTTCTGTGCTTGAACTTGATTCAAACCTGCTCCTAACAAGAAAAGAGAGGTACTAGAGCAGCACTGCTGGATTTAGGCCCCACAGCAGCTGGAGAGGGATGGAGACCTTCTTGAGAACAATGACAGAAGGTCAAGCCCAGGTGTGAAGCATGTGCTGATAGCAGAGGATAATTTACTTGCCTGAAGTGCTCTGATCCCAGCTCTGCCCCTGCCTGTGGTTAGAGGAGGAAGGAATACATGTGCTGGCAGTGGATGTGGAAATCTGAATTACAGGAATTTGGCAGGCTGGAAACCCCTGCTGAATAGCAAACCTGGGAGCAGGGTCAGGATTGTGGCCTGTGAGGTGACTTGAGCACAGCCAACTCTATCTGCATAACAAGTGTTATCATTCTAATCATTATTTATAATCTCCACTATGCCTCTCACCTGAGGAGCACAAAAAAAAGCTTTAAAAGATGGTTGCAGCTTATTTACAACTGCTCCATTGGCTTGTAGCACTCTCCAGATGCATCTTAAAGCAGCAATAAAGGAAGCAAAAGCATTTTTAAAATCTGCTTTTAGAGCTGTGCATTGGTGACACGTATTTAAATCATCTGTACGCCATCAAACATGGGTTCAAATTTAAATGTCACTGTGAAGCTCCTTCTCTTATCCCTTCACTGAGCTATTTGTCATCTTCCAATTCATGCAATGAAAATGAAATGAACAGAAAATTAGGCAAACAAATAAAAATCTAAGTTTTTAATGCAAAATGCAACCCTGGAAGCCTTTTACTGTAAGTTTTAAAAAAAATATCTTTCAAGAAGAAGCGAGACAGAAAACAAAGCAAAACTGCTGTTAAAAGAAACAATAGACAAAGCAAGAGTCTTTCTCTTTGCTTAAATGTTAGAAGTAAAAACGAAATGAGATAATCATTATTGTTGATCATCTGGCTGCCAAAGTGGATGTTTATTACCTTCCTGTTTATTACCCACCTTGTTGTGATAAATTTGAATAAGCACTGGGGGGGGACTGGAATTAAGTAGTAGGGTTTTTTCCCACTCTTTAATTCTAAACCCATGAGAGGAGCTTCATTTGCCAGATCACTGAAATATCATTTTTTCTGTCAATCTGACAAAGTGAGTTACATATTCCAAAATATATATTATATATTCCAATTCTTTTTTCAAGAATTCCCAGTTTATGCTTCCTCAAATTATAGCATTACTCTGAATATGAAAACCTCTGTTGCTCTAATGCTTCTTTTGACCAGTAATCTAATCTTATTTTTTGCTTAGACAAAATATTAAGAATCCATAAGTAACATAATATGGTTTCCATAGCTGTCAACACTATTAAATAGTTATTTCAGTTTTCCATTGCAATGGAATCTATGAACCAGACACAGATGACATGATATTAGTGATAAAATAATGATTGCCTGTAGTCAAAGGGCCAAATGTTTGACTTGTAAGGCACAAAACATTGGTGCTGATGGCAGAATGCAATCTGCCTTTTCACCTTCAGGGCAAAAATATTTCAACGCAATTTTAATGTTGGCTGATGGTAAGCAAGAGATTTCTGATTACAGTCCTTTATTATTGAATATTTGTTTTGTCTTATCAGAGTAAAAGTTATGAATTCCAACCCCCTCTCCAAATGTATATACATCTCAGGTTATAATACCAAAAGAAGCATGAAAAAGACTCAGAGTGTTCTTTCCAGACATTTCATCATTCAATGCCAGTCCCAAACTTTGAAGAAACCTTGCGTAATAGATGTTCTCACAAAATCCATAAGCTTTAATAAAATTAGTTATGAGATTTAATCCCAAAGCCTCTCACATTGGGAGAGTTTGGGGTTTTTTGCAGGGTTTAAGTCAGGATTAATTTGTACCCAAAATAAAATATGCAGTTTCATCACCAAAATAAGTCCCAAAGTCAACACCAGTACTGGAAAGGGAACTGGAGAATCCCAACCACTCCCCAAACCCTGCCACTGGCACAAAAGCAGAGATAGGGCCAGGAGAGCTGTAAGGACAAAGGGAAATGGAGTAGGTTTGGATTGGACATCAGGAAGAAATCCTTCCCTATGAGGGTGGGGAGGCCCTGGCACAGGGTGCCCAGAGAAGCTGTGGCTGCCCCTGGATCCCTGGCAGTGCCCAAGGCCAGCAGAATAACAAACAGAATGGAGTAGCAAATGCTGGGAAATATTTTTTCCAGGGTTCATGAATTAAAGTCTCACAGGGAACTCAAATATGTGTGTAAACACACTGATTAACTAAAGAACATGGGTTTAGGTGTCTGAAATCAGCTGAGGTGCTTAGGAGTTAATCTGACATTCATGGAGGTAAAAGACTATTTGGTCTAGGAGAAAGAAAAGTATGAACAGCTCCCATTCAGCATTCGTAGCAGAGCTGGAGGAATAATCTGCTCTGTGAATTTGGCCTCTGGTTCTGTTTTCCAATTATCCTCGGGCAGATGGTGATTTTGTTTTATTTATTCACTACTGGAATTATTTGCTGGATAGCCTCAGTAAACAATTCTCATTTGATGCATTGCCAGTGAGCAGTTTCCTGGGATCTTCAGTGCTTGCTCTGCTTCAATAAGATGCAAAGACCACCTGGAATCACTCTGGTCTCTCCTGGGATGAGCTGATGCTTTAGAATCAGGTTTCCAAAGAAAAAAAAGGGTGTGATTTCAGTTTTGACGTTCTCTTTCTAGGAATATTTCTATAAACTGAGCTGTTTCCCATGAGCATGTCTAGGTGTTATTACAATGCCCAGAATTAGACCAGGTACACAAAACAGCACCAGAGCTCCCAGCCCCACCACACACCTGGTCCCTCAGGTCTCTGTTTCCATTTCCCTGCTCAGAGCTGAGGCTTCCAGCTCTTCCTTCATGTGACAGACATTCATCAGCACGATGGTCAATGTGAAGGAAATTTTAAGCAGCCTTCAACTGCACACTCAGCCTTTTCAAATATTTTAGCATCCATTGAAATAAAAGCTTGTCAGAGCAAAGTGACATTAAAAATAATAAGCTGCTGCATACAAGCCTGCTTCTCCCCACTGCCTGGGTCCTTCAGGCTGTCCCCAGCCTCTCTCCACACCTCTTCTGCTCCCCCACCTCCTCCTTCTGCTGGGAGAGGTTTTTAGGTGCTGAATTCCTTTGACCCCAAGGTCTCCCTCTTTGGAAAACCCACACTTGCCACCCAGCACTTAGCAGAGTTAAAAGGCATCCTTGTATGTGGAACGTTGTCCTTTGCCCTTCAAGAAGATGGAAAAATTGATAATATTGGAGAAGCTGTTTAGCTTTATGCTTGGATTCCACTGCATCTGAGCAGCACTGAGATATTATAAATACACCAAAATAATCCAAGTCAATAAAGCACAGGAAAATTCCCATCAGATATCACATCTCATATAACCACTGCATCTACCTGAGCAAGCAACCTAAAATATCCACATCTGCTTTGAAGGATTATTTATGTAACCTAGAGGAGTCTACTGATCACATGGGCTCTTTACAAGAGTGCATATCTATTTATGAAAAATATTTTGCAGTTTGAGTTCCTCCTATATAAATCGTCAATGAATTGTGAACCTGCTCCTCTTTTCCAGATATGGATTTCCACCAGGCAGAAATAAAGCACAAAACTACTTTTCTTATTTTATGGGCCTTGAGAAAAATCACTGATCTCAGGACTAAAAAGTTGGCCATCAAAGCAAATGACCATTCAAAGGAGAATTATAGAAGCATAAGGAATTGCCAATAAATAACACACCCATATTGAAAGCGCAGGCTAAGCTATTAAGCACATCAGAGGAAAAACCAACATTCTTAATGTGAGATCCTAAACAGCCCTGGCAGCAACTCCCAAGAGAACATACCCATATATTCAAGTGGCACTGAAAAGGTCATTGGGTTTTCTTAATGAACAGCCTGGAAATCAGCATCTGTACATAAATGCAGAAATATATAAAGCCAGGGGCTGAGGCTCATGACAAGCTTGTTGAGCTTTGAAGTAACTTTGAACTGGCATTTCCAGTGTAGAACAGGGCAGGAACTGAAACTGTTGAATCAGTGAAAACTCAGGGGGTTGTAACTCAGTGTTCACAGAATCCCAGAATAGCTTGGGTTGAAAGAGTCTTTAAAGCTCAGCTTGTTCCACCCCCTGCCATGGGCAGGGACACCTTCCAGTAGAGCAGGTTGCTCAAAGTCCCATCCACCCTGGCTTTGTGTTGCCTAAATAAGGATGTTAAACCTGAGAAGGACCAAGTTACTTCTCTTGGGATTCTGAGTCTTGGGAGGCTGTCCAGGCGGAGCTGTTAAGGCCTGGACATCATGGTGAGCCACCAGCACATTCTCCTGTCCAGGCAATGGCTTTTTGAGAAAAACTTCATTGTTGGGCAGGGGCTTCTCTCAGCATCACACTCCTGTTTCTGCCTGATGTGACAAGCCACAGTGGAATCTGGAAAGTTTTTGTGGGAGGACTGAAGAGTTGAGATCTTCTCTCACTTGGATGCTACAGGGAATCATGGAAAGGCAAGAATTCACACTGGCCAGTCTGAGATGATGAACTGGGCTAATTTGACTCTCTCTGTAATTACAGGACAAGCAGCCTGAATGCTGTGAGGCAACATTTCAACCAGGAACCTAATTTAGCTGCTCCAAATCACACTCTGGGAGCTCTCCCTGCTCCCCATTGATTACAGAGGGAAGTAAAGGAGATCAGGTAGCAAAGGGAATTGATTAAATTACCTGTCTGAAATTGCTGGTTCAAATACCCTTCAGAGTGCCCTGGAACAGAAAGATTAGCACCATTTCCAGGAAGGTGTAAAAGACCTTGAGCTGCACCCAACAAGAATTGCACAACCTTTTCAACTGCTGCTGGTTTTTGGTAGCTGCTGCTGCTACAAATTCGCTGCACAAACTGTTGTTCAAATGCTGTAGAATGGCTTAGGATAGTAAAGCAAAATGAAAAGTGACAATTAACACCAAAATCCTGGATACATCTGTTTTTCCTAGAATTCAAATCAGAGCGCAGGTTTGACAGAGCAGCACAGTAGAGGTGCTAAAAGGGACAACTTTCTGTGGCAGGTGTAGGTGTTTGCAATGGGAAATTTGAACTTTAGAAAATAATTTTACAACAATGTTGGAGGATGGCATCCCCCTTGTAAGATAAAAAACCCAGTGAAACAAAGATTAATAAATACCATTCAAAATAAAAATAAGAAGCATAATGATTAAGTTTTCAGCTTCTTCCACAGCCTGACAACAGATCTGACAAGTTATCACAAAGGCTGAAAACAAACACTTTTTTTTTTCAATAATAGAAGTGGGGAAAAAACAAAATTTGAAATTGCTGAAAAGTTTTCTTTCAGCTTCAGTGGCACTGACTCATTAATAACCTTTGGCTAAGAAATTTCAGATATGACTTCATGACCATGAAGTTTATCAGTCCTTCAGATGATATAAAATGGAAATATATTTTCTTCCATAAGCAGGTGTCGTACAGCAGTTTGACTCTTCTATAACACTTTGGTGTAATGTCTGCTTGGAAACAGGGCCTGTCCTAAGTTCAGCTTGGTGTGTGAGAAAATCTTGAATTCACAGGTATTTAGGGACAGATCCTGCCTGCATTAGCAGAGATTCTTTATGCCCAATATTTTCCCTGTTTGGGCTAATTGAGCTCGGCTGGCACTGCAGACACTGCCCCAGAAAAACTCTCCCAAGACGGATTTCCTTTCATGGCTCTCCTCCTCTTCTTGTTTCTTCCCTGTAGAGCTGTAGCTGGCAGAGGCTCATTTTACAAAATCTCTCTCTGTTGACTTCTGTGCCCACCATGTGGTCCCTGTTCACTGGAGCAAAAGCATTTTCCTGCCATCTCCCAGTCCTCCAAGTCCTGTTACTGGAAATGAAGTTTCGATGTCTTGGGCACTGGTGAGGTTGCTCCTGCCCATGGAAGATGAAGGCACTAAACTGTTAAATTAACAGTTGCAAACAGCTCACAGAATTGGGATGGAAGCAAATGAATGTGGCTCCAAATCGTTCTTCCAGAGTAGAGCAGGCCCCTGGTGCTAAGGGCACAAAGCAATCAGCCTGGCCGCCCTGGAATTCCACACCGAGTCCGATTCCACCTCCCAGACCAATCAGTTTAGGTGAAACACTTGGAGAGAGAAAAATAATCTTGCAACTGATGGAGAAACCTTAAAAAAACATTGTGAAACGGAGGGGTATTTTAAGCCCCACACTGCTGCTCAGCTGGCAGTGTTTTTTTCTGGACTGTTTCACCCATCCCTGCACGATGATATAAAAGTCAGCGCTTCATTGAACTTCCTAATAGCCAGGACATATTTCCTTCGCAACCCCAGCGCTGCCTCTCACTATGAGCTTTCTCCTAAGCAGCATGACACAACATATTGTAAAGGGAAAATGATAATTAGAAGGAACATTCGAGCAGAGGAAGTTGTCTGGAAAAATGCTTTAGTTAAATGAAGCGGTGAAGATTGTTTTTAACTTAATCTGTTAAACACACTCGCCCGCGCGTGGCTCTGCCCCAGCGCGGGGATGTCTGCTCACTGCAGAGATGCTGCCCATGGATGGAGCACAAACCCGGGCCAGGAGGAGGACAGAGCTCCTGCTTTGATTTTACAGAGGTTAAATGGAACTGCAGAGGGATTAAAGGCATGTAAAGCACCCAGGTTCAGGAGTGAAGTGCTGCCAGAGCCACGGCTGTGCCCCAGCTCTGTCACACTCTGTGGATGCATTCGTCGTCTCTTCCACCAGCTCAGGGACATTACAAAGATGTCTGTGACCCATATTCCCAAGGAAAATCTGCATCACCACTGGGAAAAAATTCAGTTTGGGTGCTTGAATCTTGTTTTCAACACAAAGCCATTCTTCACATGGGCTGGTGTTTAAACCCATGGGTAATTTCAGACAAATGTGTTAGGGATGGACAATAAAGACCTATCTGATAAAAATTACAAATACTGGAGAGAGAAATAAATAGAAGAGGTTGTCCTGAGGGAAAGAAAAAAAGCACACTATAAAAAAGAAAAATCTATGGCCCTGACAGTCAATTTCTGTTTGAGTCTCTGAAATATTTTGTGGGTGGGATGGTGGGAGACAATGGAAATCTAAAACATCCCATTTATTTGACTAACCAGACCACTGCAACACAGATATCTTCTCCACTCAGAAATGCTTTGCTTTTGCATAGTTGAGGGAACCATCATTTTATTTTAGACCAAATTAATGAATGCATGGAGGAGATGAGCATAAAGTTCCAATTTTTTAACAATAAGGACCGATTTTCCTTTGGAAAAGTTCTCTCTTCCAGCAGTAATGGTTCTGTAAAAGCTGTGGGGATTCCAGGCTTCCAGAAGCAGCCCCAAGGGAAAGGAAGTTGCACAGTACAGGCAAAAGGGCAAAAATTGTTCATTAGAAGTTGTTTTTTTTCAGGTAAATCTCTGTCCCATAACTGGTTCTCTGTGTGGAGATCCAGGCGTGGGATAATGAACTGCCAGGCAGGGAATGACCATGGGATGGGGAAGAAATCAAGTGGTGCTGGAATTGAAATGGGACTATATGGAAGAGGGATTTTCCTCCTGCTCACAGCTCAGCCTGAGCCTGCAGGTGTAGTGCAGAATGAGATCAATACAGAGCACCTGTGTTCTCCAGAACTGAAATTCTTTTCTCTTTTCTGTTAATACAGAACATATTTCTTCTAATACAGTAAGATTTCTTTTCTGGTAACCTTCTACTTTTCTCTTTCTGCCCTTGCTTTCCTTTTGTCTTCAAGCACAGAGAGAAGAATTTGAAAGCAGGGCTGGGTTTGAGCTCTTTGCTGGTGGCTCAGGGCAGTGCAGCTCAGCTCATTTGTGCCCAGGCTCCTTTCCAGAATGCTGCAAAGTCAGGTTGGGACAGGGCAGCCGTGGGTCACTTGCAATCATTCTCCTTCACACTGTTTTTCAAAAAACTTTTAGAGCAACATGACAATTGCCAGTGTGGATAAGGATCAGTGGTGGTTTCACCGAGTGACTTACCTCAGGAAATGATCAAAAGAGAAACTTCATAGGAAAATATAAAACCTGCCACCCAAGAAAATAATGTAACAAATCCCTAGTGAAATTGAGAATAAATCCGGAGAAGAGCCATGAAACTCTAACTACATTCAGAAGCTTCTCTTTTATTAACTATTACAATTTTGGATATTTTAATGGTCCTCTTTGAATCTAGCTAGAAATGATGCACTTCTACACAGGAGATCCCATGAATCTTGGCACTCCTGGCCCTCTGCATCCTTCCAAGCATTGCTCAGATAAATTGCCTTGTCCAAGAAGGTGTTAGAACCTGTTCACTGAGTGCAATGTGTGCCCACAAATCTGCTCGCCACATCTGTGTAAATCTCAGCTCCTCTCACCCTGCAAAAGAAGCCAATTCCCCGTGGCCAAATGAGAAGACAAGAGGATAACCCAGCTCTGATGATGGGATCTAATTAATTAGGTGGTGTTTCTGGAGGGAAATACCAGGGGTGGTCCAGCAGCAGAAGGAAGGGAGTCATAGGAGGCAATATTCTCTAGCAGAACCTCTATAGCAGACTCTCAGCGCAAATGCTGCATTTTTCTTTTTGGGGTTTTATGTTCCCAGTAAATTTTGTGCAGGTGGAAAATGCCAACTTCATTGCCCCAGAGACCCAGACCCTGTTGCAGGGGTTATTTCTTTTCCTGACACCACCTATGAACATTTTTTCCCCCCCCTATCCTTTTAGAAATTCTCCCATCACAATGGTGTCCAGATTCACTCTTTATGCAGGCAAAAGATGTTCATACATGACAGGGAAACTGCTCAGTGAGAAATCCCAGTGCCTTTAGCCAGGTTACAGGTTGGTTGACTTTGGTATTGTTTTGGACTCCTTTGTTTGCCTTTCCAGTTTAAGCATCTGTTCTTAAGGAGAAAGGACAATTTTTGGTTGTTCATGTCCTTAACACTCAGCTCATGGATAATCTGTCCCTGAAATGCCTTGCTACAAATCTTGAAGCAAGTGGAAATTGTTAATTTGCAAAGTCTAATGTGAAACAAGACTATTTTTTTTCCTCTTATTTTGCTCGTACCTAAAAAATCAGAACAATGGCTTACATTCACATGAATCCTCTGATATCACAAATACTCACAATTAGTTTTTTGGTTTTTTTTTTCACTTCTGGACTGGCCAATTGCCATCATGAGGGTTTTATGTGGCAGGAAAACATCCATGAAAACGGCAAAAGTGCAGAGAGTTCATGCTCAGGCACCTGACTGTGCTTCTGCCTTTGCAAGTCCCTGCAGCACATATGAGAACTCTGCAGCAGCAAGTCTTTCTGATTTGTTTTTCTGCTCTTGAACTTTACCCACTGCTCTCAATATCATTTTTAGAGCACAGAAGACTCAATATTTTTGCTTTTTTTTTCCAGAAGAATCCAAGTGTAACAGCACCCACTGCCCACATGACCCATCCCTCATTTTTAAGGACAGTACACCAGCCAGATTGAGTAAAACACAGTTCTGAAAGCGCATCTGGCACTGTGGATTCCAGGCATTATCTGAAGGCTGAAAAAGTCCATTTTCTGCATCAATGGCAAAAAATAGGGCAGAGAACAGTGGCTGACTTTAATAGGAGCAGGACAGGCTGCAGGTTAAAAGGAATCTGCTCCAGATGACCAGCCTGAGCTGGTGATTTATTATTTCTCTGCCACCCCGGTGCTGTAGTAGATGCAGTGTTTGGGTGAAAGTCTATATGGGCTGTCAGAATTGTTGCTCCTGTGCTTTCTGTCCTGTAACAGGACTAAACACTCTGACACCTCCTACCCAGCAATATTTACTGCCACAGCCACGGAGAAGCATCAAATTAAATTTTCCAACCAAGGCAGGCTTCCTGCAGCCCTATTAGAGCATTACAGATTTCCTCAATGACAGTTAAGGAACTTGAGACCATCAGCATTTATCGTTAGCTTTGATTTCTGGGTAAAAAGTAATAAATAAAATCCAAATTCAATAACTGCTCTCCTTGCAAAACTTGTGTCACCTACCAAGATCCATCACACAAAGGCAGGTGCTACAGCACTCTCATTTATACTTTGTCTGCAGGTGGCAAACTAAACCCAGGAAATAAATGTGCTGTACCAGAAAACTTAAGTGTTCAAGAAAAAACTAAAAGCTAAACAGGTGTTTTCACATCAGAGGAACTTTGATTTTATGACCAGCATCTTCACTGTACAGAAAAAACTTTGATAGGACTTCAGCCCACACCATGAAGATTTTTTCCAGTTGATGTAAAATAATTTCCTCCCCTTCCAGATCCCTTTTTCCCTACTTTAACCTCCCTGCTGGCAGCGTAAGCACCTGTATCATTGTCTTTGTTTCCATCAGGGAGTCCTGGATGTTCCTTTTCCTTCCAACTCCTTGAAAGTCAGGAATGGCAGGCACAAAACCAATGTTCACTATAGCAAGATGTGCTCTCCTGGAGACATTGCTCATCCTTAAAGGTTAGTGACTAATCTCTTCCATTATTTCATTAGGGAAATAATTGTCTATACTGGACAACATGTAGCAGAATAATAAAGCAAAGAGTAAGTAGGGATGTGAATAAATAGAATGAGTCAATATTGTTTTTGTTAAGTCAAATTGAGGCCAGAAATCTCCTGGAGTTCTTTGAGGGTGTTTATGAGCTTGTAAACAAAAAGGATGGGTCAGCATAGCATAGTTGTATATCCACAAGATTTCCATTAAATTTCCTCACTAGGGGTGTTAAAGAACTGAGACCTCCATGGGATAAAATAATTTCTCAGTTTGTGTATTAACAACTGGTTATAATATAAGGAACAAAAGGTAAGGATGGTTTTTGCTGGTTTCCAACCATGTTGCAAAAGGTTGTCTGCTATAACTGTTTTTTTTCAGTAGTTCTGCACAGCCTCAAAATGAAGATGAATATGGCAAATTGCTGAGGGTAGAAATGTACTTGTTATAACCAGACCTTGAGTTTATTTCAAAGAAGCGTATAAAGCTCCCAGGACACATAAAATAGAAGAAGAAATACATTGGGAGGGAATTTTTGACTGGATAAATTATAGGAGTCTGGGATGCGTTAAACAGGCAGTGATGATTCAACTGTGGTGGATGAAGAAGGGTAAAAGATGAGATAAACCTATGAAATTATTGGCTGTGGGGAGAAGATGAACATGGGGAGATTATTCCATTTCTTTCTATATAAAACCAGGGATGTATATAATGAAAAGGGTTGGAAACAGGGTTAAAGTAAATAAAAAAAATATTTTTAGCAATTGCTTTGAGGAGCTCATTGTCCCAGGATATTTCAGTGGCTGAAACTCTGAACAGATTGGAAAAAGATTCATTGAGATAAGCTGTTGTTGTTGCACAAAGCTATTACACCTATTACACATTATGAAGACCAAAAATCTCTGAACTCCAGAAGCTGGGAAAATCATAAATTTAAAATACATTTCTTCTAGTGGATTCCATCCTAGAGAAGCTGCTATCACTCCCATCAGGAACAAGACAGGGAGTTGTTCTTTGATCCAGCACAGCACAGCAATTCTTCCATTTTTCGGGAGTAATTCCATAGCACGGCCACCACCTGAGCCTGCCTGGCACGTGAAGCTCCTGCAGGGGAGCTGGGCCACAGCTGGACCTGGATGGGGGTAGGAGGCTACAATAATTCTGGATTTTATACCTATTAATACCTCAGATTGCTCATGTTATGTCTTCAATACACCTTGCTTTATATCAGAATGGCATTTTTTCTTTGCAGTGATATAACACCATATAGAAAATGGTCTGGTTTAATAAAACATCGCCTATCTGTATATAAATCAAGTTTTCCTCATCTAATGATGCCATTGGAGGAAGCCCACTGGTTGCTGAAAGGACAAGATCATGGTGGAGTCAAACTCAGTATGAAACAGTGATGTTTGTCAATAGGGAGACTTGAGGGCTAAAAACGTGGTGGAAAAGAGAGCTGATGAACTGTGACCATGAGCCTCAAACCTGTTCTCTCTTCCTTTCCTGACACTGTAAAAGGATCTGGAGGTTTTTGGAAGGTGTTTGTCTGTGAAGGACATGCAGGAAGTCCTGCTCTTGCCCCTGTTCAATGGCCACTGAAGTGAGAGGGTTCCTTTCCTGCAGCACTTGTGTTCATGTTTCAGCTCCCAGAGCAGATTATCCATGGCAGGGAATCTGCAGGGAAGCAGTGCTGTGCTGCCTTCCTCAGCCTTTCACTGCAGATCCAAATCAGCCTCCCGGGTGGCAGAGAAAAGTGCAGTTCGCCACTCCCTGAGCCTGGTTTAGCTCAGTCTGTGCCCTGCCCTCTTTCCCATCACCCATCAGAGCTGCTAAACTGATCCAACTCCATCCCTTTCTTTCTCTGTGTCTCTGGTGTTTGCTGGAAACCACTCCCCTGATATGCGACACTTGCACGTTGTCTATGAACAAAGACAAAATCTTTTTGTGTGCTCCATCCCGTAAGGGGCTGCTGTTTCAGAATTGTTTGGGAGTGTGTGGGTTGCCTTGTCACATTGGTTGGGTAATGAAAGGGTACAGAAAACAGCCTGAGATCTGCTACTGGAGACATGTAATTATTGCTGATCTCAAGGGAGCTTGGAAGTTGGGGTTTCTTTATTATTATTTGTGCTATGACAATGGTATCTGGATGTTTACCTTTCAGCCTTATCCCGTGTTTAACAAGCTGAAAAGATGGATGTATCAGCAGGATTTCTAAGGGAAAAATAATATGGTAGAGTGTTTAGTGCCCTGTGCTGCTGTGAGTGTTTCTGAAAGCACAGGGCACAGGTGATTGCAGTTTACCTGAGCGACACTTTGGGTTTGTTCCTGTCCAGTACTTTTTACCACATAACCAACACAACACGACCCAAGGCTATGTGGTGAAATGACACCCTTAGAGCAGCAAATTCCATGTTAATGGATAACACTGCTAATGCAGGGACGTGCGCCTTTACATTTCAAATAGATCCCTATTTTCATTTAGATTTAGCAAAACACAAGGTCAGATGATTCCCCAGCCAGACAGGAACCCTCCAGGTACCAGGGGCCACATGTTTTCCACCAGAGGACTGGGTTGGAATGAGAGCCGACCTCTCAGCCAGGAATTATCAGAAACAAGACATCAGCCTTGGCCTATATATGTACATTAAAATTATAGCAATTTTCTCTATCTAGAGATTTCTGCTCTGTGTATGTGCTTGGAGGTGAGAGCACTAAGGGAAGCTTTAAGCTTCAAGCCTGCATTCCCATCACCCATCACAACCCTCCGAGACCTGACAACATCCATCACCAGAGAATTCAGCACTGTGGAACCCAAGGATGAACCTGTGACTTCTCTTTTGTGAATCTGCTGTATCTTGAGACAGACCAAATTTATTAAATTCATAAAATTACCTCAGCATAATTACAGCACTGATTTCAGCTGCTCTTTATCAGCACTCCCTGCTTTGTGTGGCCATGGGTTGGGTACATTTGCAGCACCTAAAGTGAGGTGATATTTTAGCTGCCTAATTTCAAATGTGTAGGATTAAAGGACACAACTCAAAATGTTGTGACAGTTTCAATGCAAATTTCTCCCCTCTCATTTCATTCTCCATAAAAGACACTGTTCAGTTGTTGGTTAAGTTCTTAAGTCCAATAAAATATTGAAGTTCAGATGAGTTTATTCACTTTTTCTCATTTGTTTTTAGGAAAAAAAAACTTCAACAAACCAGACACAGGAGGATCCCTCCTGCCCCCTTTTTTTTTTCTGTTCCTCTCAGGAACAGTTTTCACATACCTAGTGCCAGAAAATTTCCATGACAGAAGAAATTCTGCTGTCTGAAAACCCACAGAAAATCTGGGACATACACCTCATATGCTTGCATTCAGACATCCCTTTAATGAAAATGCCCTATTGTGGAACTCAAAGAGTGTACCTGTAAATTGTGGCTGGTTTTGAGCTGGATTCCACTTGCACACTTGTTTATCTGCAACTGCACGGACAAAGGGTGAGTTGAAAGGCAAGGAATGACGTCTCTAAACTGGAGATGGATTGTGAGGGCACAGTGCATATTTAATTTGCAGGAAAACACACCAGAACCAAGATGTGAGCACTCAGCTTTGGCCCCTGAAAAGCAGAGGCTGCTGAGGCCGTTGTCAGGTTGGGAGCAAAGGAAGGAGGGCTCAGAGCCTCAAGAAAAGCAGATTGTGTGACTAAACTGCAGTGAAAATGAGCTGAGATCCATCGGGAGCGAGAGTCTGGCACTTGCCTCACCTTCATCTGAGCTGTTTCCTCTCCTGCTGCTTGAAGATAGCCAAGAGCTTCCTTTTTAATCAAGGACCATTGGAAAGCACCAGCGGGCTCCCACTCACAATGCATTGATTGGCTTCCAGCCGCAGTGACAATTGCATCCTGTAATCAAAATAGCAATCATTAACCGCACGATTATCCCCTCCACACACACTCACACTCTCACACACACTCCTGGAGCAGGAGGGATGGCTCCGAAATGCAGAACACAAACAATGCCCAGCATTCTCCTGGCTGGGCCTCGCTCCAGGTGGATCCTTTGCCAGAGGCTCCGAGAGGGCAGGTGTTGGTGGCGAAGTCTGCGCTTCAAGATTGGAAATCGAAAGGCAAATCCAAAGGAATTGAGAAGGAACCCAGAGTGATGCAAATTGTCATTTTCCCTCAGTGCCCCCCATCCCATCCCTGCTGTTGAGCACCCCTCCTCAGGCTCTGCCTGAGCTGTTTGCACTAGGCTGGAATTGCCTTCCCAAAGGTTCCCTTCCCCATCACTTATGGAGAAGTGTAGACAGAAGGTGGAATTTTGGGGCTGTCTGACTTTCTGAATGCTCAGAACACAGCTAGGACAGTTTATTCTGGAGACACTCAACCCTGCTGCCAGACTTTCTTTTCTTTGTGTGTCTTCACCTGCTTTCAGCCCCTTTCAGATGCTTCATTTCTGCACTTGCTGCTCACTCTCCACACTCAGGACACAGACAGGGTCTCTCCTCTCCTCTCCTCTCCTCTCCTCTCCTCTCCTCTCCTCTCCTCTCTCTCCTCATCCACCTCCACCAGTGGCTCAGAACATTCTTCAGCACCTTTGCCTTCTCTGTTCTGTCTGGTTTTTTTTTTTTTTTAGTGTGAAATAAATCTCCAAAGAAAACTTATGCAGATGAAAAATGAAATCTTTTAACTTTTACACTTCCAACCCCAATTTCTTGTAAGAGTTGGGTGGACAATGAACCTCACAGTTTGGTTTAAGGCAGGAGAAAAAAAAAAAAAAGAATTAGTAAAATTTCTACATACTTTACTTTGAGTTTTGTTTGATGAAATAAAAATGAAAACTTTTTTTCACCAGCCAATATCTGGTATTCCGTTAGAAATCTGGATTCACTTTACTCCCTGATGATTCAAAAATATTTTCAATGAGGGTTAATTTTTAAAGGTGGGTATTTTAGAACTGAGGTGTTGCAAAGTGGTGTTCTGAAATGCCAAAAAAGAAAAGTAATGGCAGTCTCAAAATCCACACTTGCAATTTCTTTCTTCCCACCAAAGGTAGGCACTGAGTTGGAGCTTATTTTGTGTATAATTTTTATCCTCTAATTTTCAGTTTGGGATCCTTTTGCTTTTACTCCTTGTAAACAACCATCCACTCCTCATAGTTATATTTTTTCTCCCTTAACTATCCTTAAGTCAAGTAGGAGTCAAGTCTAAAGGAGTCCAGCTTAGAACAACTGACACATTTCTCTGCACTTATAGACCAGAGGTGTTTACAGAGCAGTGAAGATCCAACCAGCTACAGCTTCTCACCAGCACCAAACTCACTTCACACACACCTTCGTAGAAAACCAGGGCAAAATACTGTTTTATTTTCCATTTATGGGATATTATGAAACATGACTCTGACCTGGAATGAGATGGAGATAGAGAGTTTACAAAATGTTATTCATAAGCAAATTTCTGGAAAATAGGAATATAAATTCTGTTTATTCTACTGCAAAGCATCTTCTAGAATTGTTGCATGGTATCACCTGATTATTCTTTCTTTCTGTTCTCACCTGGTTTCCAGGTTTTTAGGAGTGAAGAAGACTCTTCCATAAAATAATGAGTATGATAGAAACATGAGAACACAAACCTGACACATTGGGAAAAGGATTTCCCTGTCAAACTGACTTATTAGCAAATCATTAGCAACAAGCAAATCTCCAGAGTTGAGAATTTCTTTCCATTCATTCCAGATAAATATTTAAATGTGTTTGTCTTTATTACATTTCTCTGGGCTTGTTCTAATGTATTTGGCCTGGAAATCAGACTTTTTTTTGGAGTCTGAAACAGCTTGACAAAGACCACAGACTAAATGCAGAATAAATTAGTGGTGCTTGGTGGTTGGGCTGGGTAGCTTGACAAGGGATGGTGTTTGAAAAATCCCTCAGATTTAGGACCTGCTGGGGAAGAAATTAGAAAAGTAGAATCAAAGAACCACAGAATAGAACAGAAAATAATTCTCATCTCATTCCACCTTGTGCCATGGCAGGGACACCTCCCATTGTCCCTGGCTGCTCCAAGCCCCATCCAACCTGGCCTTGGGCCCTGCCAGGGATCCAGGGGCAGCCACAGCTTCTCTGGGCACCCTGTGCCAGGGCCTGCCCACCCTCACAGGGAAGAATTTCTTCCCAGTTTCCCATCCAACCCTGCCCTTTGTCAATTAAAACCATTTCCTCTCCTCCTGTCACTCCATATCCCTGCCCAAAGTCCCTCGCCATTTCTGATATGAAAGGAGTTTATTTGCTGTGGGACCTGCAGCCCTCCAGGTCCTGCTCTGAGCTGCCCTTCTTACAGGTGATGTTTGCTCCTGCTCCAAGTGAGACCAAAGGCAGGAAAATCTAACCCCATTTTTCAAGCCCAGTAAATAGTTCAGGCCAGTTCTGAGAGTCTCTTTTTTTTCCAGCTTGCTCAGCTGCCTCCAGACCTATGCAGCAGAAAAGAGGACCTGAAGCTGAAGAAGATAAAAAAATCTTTCCCTGGTTGATTCTATTAATAAGTGCATTTATTTCCAGGCACACACATTTTTATTTTTCACAGCTGATTCTGACCCATATCAGGGCCTTCAGCCAAGGATGGCTATCAACCAGGGCACATCCCAGCTCTCAAAGAGCAAACAGCTCCCCAAGGCACAATGTTCCAGCAGCTGGATTGTTGGAAAGAAGGCCAAGATCTCCTCAAAAGCAAACACTGCCTTAGAGAATCTTTGTCTTGAGGGGAAATTTGTGTTGCTACAAGCCACTTCAGCCACTGGGTGCAAGGCAAGTCCCAGTGGAGGAAAAATAATAAATAAAAATTGGCTGGCTCCTCTACTACACAAACAGACACAAAAGCACAAACATGTGCAGCACCGCCTCTCCTAAAAGTGCATTATTATTAACTGGAAACAGCAGCCAGATCCATCATGTTCAGCATGCCCCACATCACCGCTTCACTAAACACCACAGATTATTTCCCTGTAATTGCCTTCCTGAGCTGTCTAGCAGCCTCGATTCATTTCCATTAAAGCTTGGGAGGATGAGATAATTTCATATTCCTACATCCCCCCTTTTACTTTTCCCAGTTTTTTTTTTTTTTCTGTAGATTTAACAATTATGTGCTCACTGTCACCCTCAGTCATTAAAGTTTAAGTTTAGCTGTTGGTATTGCAGGGGAGCAGCTGAAACAATAGTGAAGCAATGATTGTAATTTTTACCATATGTATTTTCTCCTGAACTTAAGAGGCAAATACATTTATGCCCTGCACAATTTGACAGACAACAGATTGACTTCTGTCACATCCCCTCACTTTGCACAGGGTAACTTGGTGGAACAAGCACAAGGAATGAAAAGAAAGCAGAAGAAAGCCCTGTAGCCTGCATCACCCAAGGGCTGACACCAAACTGATAAATTATCTGATGATTTTTTGCCTTTTGTAGCTGCAGAGTGTTAATTAAAACTATTCTGGGTGTAGATTAAGTTTCTGCACTCGGAAGTTATCATCAATGCCTCACCTGCCTTGAATAAGAACTGCACATCCTGTGATAAATGCAGTGAATGTTTTGCCTGGTTACACTGAGAGTCTGCAGCTTCCTTTGGAGGATTTATTCCTCACCAAGCTGTGTCACCTCCTGTGCTGCCACTGAGCTCAGAGCGTGGTCGTGTTGGAGTGAAAGAGTCTCCACCTGCCCATGGCAACAGCAACGCTCGGGCAGCTTGGGATGAGATTGGCTTTGATGGCAGGATCATCTCCTCATAGAAAAATAGATATCAAGTGAACAATCCTTCCATCAGTCATGTACAAATCCTTGAGCTTCTGCCAGTCTGGAAGGACTGCTAATGTCTCTAATAGAGTTTCAGCGCTGCCTTTGTCTCACGGAAGCTCTGCTTTAGAGAGCAGGATCAAAGATGCCATGTTACCATTTCTTCTGTGCCTTTTACTCATTTTCTGCTCATGAGTTTTTCAGTTCTGACTTTTTTTTTTCCTTTCTGATAACTGGTAATCTCATAAAGGAGCTATCAGATATTTCAAATCTCTCCTGTTCTGGTAATTACTACACTTTGATGCAGCAATCTTTTGATGTTGCTGCAACCTCATTTTTTCATTAGTTCCCCATGTCACTGCTGTCAGAGTCTGACCTGATCTGACCCCGAGTTCCCCAAAAATGTTGACTGCCCGACAGGAAACCAGAAATCTTTGGACAGGGCTTTCCATCCTCATTCTCTGCTCAGTTGTGTAAATACCAGGTAAAACTCAGAGCCACACAGCCTGTGCTTGTCTGAGCTCTGCCACACCATGTGCCTGATCAGAACCAGAAGAAAAAGCTCACTTAAAAGGCCTGCTGAGGCAGCTTGGAGATCTCTGCATAATTCAGAGGATCCTAGTTAGTGTGGAAATGTGTATTCCATGTTGACAGCTCCATGGGGACATGGACAGCGAAAATTCACATACTGTTGTAGATGAAACGGCACAGAATAGGAAATATGATTAGCAAGAAGGACAATTCATAAAGCAGAACAACCCCATGTTATCTTTTCAGTCTTGATCTCCTAAAGCAGCTCTGGGGAAGTTTGTTTTTTGCAGAATTATTGTTTTTTGCAGCATTTCTGGGTTTTGCAGCATTTACTGCAGCGTTACTGGGCTCCTTCTGAGCTCTGCTGGGCCACAGAAATTGTGAGCATCACCCTGGGCCCTGCTCCTTCACTGCCTGCACTAACAGAGGCTCAGCCCCAGCCAGGGAAAAGCAGGACAAAAGTGGGAAATAGGGCAGTTCCTGGGCTCTAGGAAGGATTATGCCAAATTTGCCTCAAAAAATAATTAAATCGAAATAAAGGGCCTAACAGACTTATGCAACACTTGGCCAGCTCCTAATTTTGACTTCAGGGGCATGTAATGATTTGCATCAGCTGGGTGTCTATCTCTACATACATTTATTAAGATCTGACTCAATTACCAGTTTGTCAGTGCTAAAACAGTCTGGACATGGGGAGGAATTCAGATATAACAGAACTAAAACATCAAACTAAGTTGCCTCAAACTGCCTCTCTGAATCCCCAGAATGCGAAGCCACCCTCCAGACACAGAGCTGCACATTATTTGGGAGCAACTGAGTGAAATATCCCTGAGATCTCCTTGGGGTGAGACCACTAAAAAGGGTGAGGGATTTATTTAATCTGGTCCTTATCAAGGAAACAGGGGCTACTTTCTGTACTGAGAGAGAGACACCATTCTCTGAACTCAGGGAAGGGAGGGCAGGAAAGCAGGGACATCATTTCCCATGCACAAACATGAAGGAGACAGAGCAAGGCAGAGAGGCAGGAGCAGGCACATTAATATTTATCAATATATCCACTAATTAGAGGAAAGCAAGACTTGCTTCATATGGGGTTAAGCACATTCAGGAGTTGCAGGAGACTAAAAAACTGGAAGGGTTTTCCTGTGCCACAGCTCCATGGACACCAGGGAAAGTTTAAATGTGACCAACGTGTCACTGAGACAGTGGTGCCACTCAGGTCAGCAGCAGCCACAAAACAGCTCTGGGAGCCACAAATGAGCTTCCTCTCCCCAGGGAACCTGAGGGCTGGTGAAATTACTTCAAATATTTGGCTGCAGATAGCACCTGCCAGGGTCGGCTGAGCTGGGAATATGCAGCTTAACCATGTTCCCTGCCCAGATCAGAGCCCAGAGACACCCAGGCCTGAGTTTGAAAGGGGAGCAGAAGAAGGGGAAGGTGCCTCCTGCTTCCCTGGGTCCTCCCAGCCACACAGTCTGACATTCCTCCAGGGCACTGCATGTTGCCACCTTGTTTGAGCCCCCAAACTATCCCTTCCTCCCCTTCCCACAGCTTAGGACACTCTGGGATGTGCTGTCAGAGCCAGCTTCTCTGCAGCCCTGTGCCTGAGTGCTGCACCAATGGACCACGTCCCAAACTCAGTGTCAGTCTGACTCATCTAATGACTGACAAGAAGGATGCATTTCCACTGCATAAACCCTTTTATTTATTTTTTTAAGGCAATCAATAAGGCCCTGATTACAATGTTCCCTTCCTTGCCCTTGCTCAGATCTCTGTGAGCCTGCTAACGTCACCAAGTACAACAGATAAAAGTGTTACTGGTCCTTCACAGCTATTATGCCAAATGATGAATTGCTACATATTCAGCCACAAACAGCTGTTAATGTTTAATTTTTTATATCAAATGCTCTGGAAATAAAGATGCATTCGGCTGAGCAGCTGTGAATGCTCAGTTTTGCCTTGCAGTGGCTGCAGTGTGGAAGGCAGTGCCTCTCTCCAGCATCACCCCTGCCACATTAGGTTGAATACAGAAGCAAAGAGTGAGAGCAGACCTAGAACGTCGTTCATATCAGCTCCAGCTCCTGGGCTTGCACAGGGTCCTGGAACTTGGGCTCATGTTGCAGGGAACATTCAGGCTTTAATCCACCGTCAGAAAAAAGAAAAACACCTCACTTCTGAGCAGGGAATGCTTTTTACCTTTTTTTTTTGCACATCAAAAAGAGTTGGAGTTCATTTCCCATATCACAGGAAGCCAAACAGGTTTTTCTGCTTACCTTCAGGATGTCTGATTTCTCCTGATTTCACTTCACAACTTTTTAGACTGAGGCCAGTGGCTCAATGAAGCTGGACCTTGCCAGCAGCCTCCTGGCACAGCGGACTTTCACCTATTCCTCCAACAGCACACAGGGAATGAAACCTTCAAACAGATGAGAAGCAAACTACAGGTCTCAAGAGGTCGAAGAAAGTGGAATTAGTCTCCCTTTGAAATATGGCAGCCATGGCAAATGAGAATGGATGGGTTTGATGTCAGGAGGAGAAGCTGGCAGTGGGGCTCAAACTCTGATAGCTCCTTCTCAGAACATGGCTCAGCCTGGCTTTCATCTGCCAGGGTCTGGATCAGCTCTGTGCTTCAAAAAAAGCCTTGGAGGGATCTCTGTGTTGAACAGGGAGGGAAATTGAGAAAAGGAATCACAACAACAAGTCCAGCAGTGCTCAGCCTGTGGAACAGATGCCACCCAAAACCTGCCATGTTCTCTCAGGAAATCCATGTGTTACACCTGGAATTAGGAGGCTCGGGTTTGAGAAATGGCTGCTGAAACCCTTTGTATAAGAAGTGACTTTTCTTACTGCTGTCTTGACATTATTTGAGCACACCTCATCTCAGAGGACATGGCGAACAGATTAATTAAGCCTCCAGTAAATAAAGCTAAAGGGAAAGTTTATCAAACTGAGGCACAGAGCCACAAAGTGATTTATGCAAGGCTGTGGCTAAGGCTGATTCCCAAATCCATTCCCTGCACACCCCTAGACAGTGCTTTTTTTTTCACTGCCCCCAGTGCTTTTGTACCACAAAGCTCAGCCAGCCCATAAAACCGAATAAAACAGGTCACTTAACACACAAGCACTCTGGACAACTTCTTGCTGGGTTTCTTCATGGAGGAGAGCAGAGTTTGGCTTTGATGCCTCAGGGCAGAAGTCTTTGAGCGTGTGCATGCGAGTGTGCGTGACACCGGATAAATGTGATCAGATCTGGTGTGACAAAACTATCAGGGAGACACCTGCATTGCCATCTCTGCAGCGGGACTGCCCGTGCAGAGCAAAGGGAACATGTTCAGGGAGTCAGAGCCGGAGAATAACCACAGTCATTGGCAGAGCCATCCCAACCCACCAAGGACAGAGCCTCCTCACAGGGCAGCTCCTGGCTTGCAGCTCCTCTGACTCGAGCTGCTGCTGTGGCAAAGCTTGGGCCAGTTGGGACATTGTGGATTTGTCCTGACATCCTCCTTTTTAACTCCAGGGCCCTCAGGTCCAGCTCAGCAGAGCCAGACTGTGGGCACAGGAGGCTGAGGACATCACAATGCACCAGGGAGAGCCTTTTCCTGCCCTGTGTGTGCTCCAGACCAGGGCAGCACAAAGGGATCTGCAGCCCATTTATTCTCCGAGCAGCTCCAAATGCACCTGTCAGTCAAAATAACAGATTTAGCCCCCCCTGTGAGCAGGCACTCACTGAGATCAAGGGTGATTATTTTAGGAGGTGACATGCACTAACAGTTCTAGGAAATTTTAGGTGTATTGCCTTTTTCCTTCCACTTTTGCACCCAATTATGTGATTGGGGAGAGTGGTTTATATTACACCCAAGAGACTTTCTGAATGGAGGAAAGCTGGAGAATTAATTCATTCTGCACACCTCTACCTCAGCTAGTTTGAGGTGTAAAAGCTCTCATCAAGGATAAAACTGTCAGGCATTCAAACCTGAGCATTTTGCATGTCTTTAACCAGTTCTTTTCTTTTATTTATTCCCATAAATACAGTAGGATTTGGCAGGGAGAACTGCACGGGTGGAACTGAGTAATGGCTCTCAGGGTTTCTATAAATCAGGAACACCCAAGCTGACAATGTACAATGTCGTCTTTATCAATTCCCTCCCCAAGCCCATGCCAGGCGCTCCGCAATAAAAACTTCCTCTCCGTTTCACACCTAATCATGTGCAGCATAAATCCCACAGATCACAGCCTGCTCACAGGGCTGGGGAAGGATCAGCCTGGGGTGTTTATCCTCAGATGTGATCAAACCGAGACAACTTTTCTCCCCTGCTCACCCTTCAGCGCGGCAGAGGCAGCTCAATGAGGGGAATAATCAGAGTTCAGCTTATTCTCTAATTCAAATGCAAAGCACCCAGACATCCCCTCTTGCTATGCTGCCCACCACCTCTTGCCTTTCTGCTTCCCTTGTAAACAAGCTGCAGGTGAATCGTGCTGCTCAGCACTTTTCAGACTTTAGCCCGCTATTTTTAAATACGGCACAAATGTGATTAGCACATCAGCCTGATTATCTCCAAAAGGATCCAAGGAGAAGACTGCCAGGCAGCTTCAATTCTTTGGAAATCCTATTAAGGTTAAAGGAAGCGTTCACAGGAGCCAGGGGTGATGCACAGGGTGGAGAGGTGAGCAAGGGAAAAGCTGCACCATCACACTCTGCCTCTTCGTGTCACCCCAGCAGCACAAGTCACGCAGAGAGCTGTTAAATCTGCCCTTTCCTTGGTGACAAAGGTAAATATTGTACTAGAAGCTCACCGAAATGCCCTCTCTTGGCCTCGTGTGCCACATTTCCTCCTTTGCTTTCAAATTACATTTCCCCACATGTTGCTGCCTTCCTTTCTGCTCTTTTGGGCACTCATGCAGCTTCTCAGACACTGATACTCTCAGCCAGTCTGGACAGACAGGCATGTGTGTCTTGTGAGAGCACACACCAACACTCTCAGAGGAATTTGGGTTTGCAGAGGCCCAAAATATGTCTTTTTAGGATTCAGTGGGCTGACTCTGGGAACACAGCACAGCATCTGCATTTCCATCTGGGAAATGGGGAGGAAATCTGGACAGACATATGGGAGTCACTGTTTTTATATTTCCAACATTGATGGATAAGCATCTGAAATGTCAACAGCCATCTCCTTAGCTCAGTGTCAACAGAGTTTGCTCCTTGTTGGGTAAAAGAACAAATATTTCAGAACAAAACCCCAGTGATGGAGAGTCAGAGCTCCTGTATGTTGAGAAGAGATGCATTCCCTCTTGGGAAACCTTTTCAGACTCACTGGGCGCCGTGATTCAGCTGTGCAAGAGCCTGGATTCAGCACAGGCTCAAAGTCAGGCCCAAGTGTTGACAGAGATGTGAAAATATCTATTCTCAAATCAGTTATTCTTTGCAGACCTTAAAAAATGGTTTTTCCTCTTGCTGTGAGCCAGGCGTGTCTCTAAACACACATGGAGGTGTACAAATATCCCTGTGCAATTTTTCCCCACTGTTGCAATCTCCTGGAAAATTCCCCAGCAGGCATTAAACCCCAGAAATCTCCAGAAAGGCTAATAAATCATTCTAAGTATGATGTTTGCAGGGGAAGGCATTTTGGAGATGATAAAAAGAAGCCCATTTTCCAAATGTCAATGAACCCACAGCAATGGTGAGTGGCTTTTCAGACGTCTGCCCACTTATTAGAGATGTGCAAAGCCAGGTACCTACAATATTCAACTAGAAAAAGTTAGAGTATAAATGACTGTAGCCTTTCCATGCCTATAAAAAGGGAGGCAGGGATCAGAAATGATTGGAGGGAGGGGAAAATGAATCTCCCACAAGCCTATTTTTCAGAAAGCAGAGTTCAGCTTGCTCCTGAGAACGGCAGGAAGCACAGCATGGAGAGGTAATTGCCCATGAGAAATTCTCTTTGAATACATAGGACAACATTACTGGGCAGAGAGACAAGAAGAAGAACAAACACCAGCTCTGTGGGCTGCTCAGGAAGCTGTTTGTACCAATTCCTACATAGTCACATATTTCTGAGAGATTAATTAATACCTGGGAGAAAAGACACCCAGGCCAGGGCCTCAGTGTATTTATTGTGACCTGCCAAGTCCAGCACCTCTCATGTGCTTATACATGGGAAACACAAGAAACACTGAACATAAACACAAATATTGTATCATATCTAACTGCAGAAATGAGATGTGATGGTTGCTGTGGTGGATAATGCATTCATTTTGTTCCTGCTTTTGAGGTACTGCAGGGAATAGGGTGCCCAGTTCCCTCCCCAGAGCATTTCACAATCGTATCCTATCTCCTTATTTTTTTGTCATTGGCAAAGTAACCATTTGGAAGTGAAACTCCTGCAACCTTTCATTAAAGAAGATGGGAAGCCAAGAAAGTGGAGGGGATAGATGGCATTTTAATGAAACATTAGGCACAAAATGATGGCCACGCTATTGTGTGTTAGAAAGCTCTGAAGGATGCTCAGCCAACTTGATAGCTTGATGGCATGAACACTTAAATACTTCTTTTTGGGAAGGAGCTGTGGGATAATGGAATAGAGCCATGCTGCTGGCAGCTGAGAGGTTGATTTCTGCAGCACAGCTATGGCTGATAGTTTTAGTCTCCTACAAATATGTGTTAATATTGTAAGACGATGGAACTGAAAGTGCCCAGGACCTGATTCTTCTCCCACATGCAGCACCCATTTCAGGGAATTTGTGCCTTGTCCATATCAGTACAAATGAAGGGTAATTCCAGCTGTGTATTTCTGTGTACAAGCCTCCTTCCACAAGGTATTTGAGCACAAGTTTAAATCAGTCCCTATTCAGCCAAGACTGATGCAGGTCTTAGGCTTTCAGTAAAGAAATGTTCTTAAAAACTTTGTCTAGTAGGAACGAGCTTTAGGTTAGCTCCTGTACCTTTCCTGATGAACCTTGCAACAGAGGAAAGTCATTATTTCAAAAAGGAGGTATCAGTGGTGTGAAGCCAGTTCATCTTTAGCCTGCAGGGAAGTTTATTATCAGGCTGGAGCACATCAGCAGAAGTATATTTGATATTGATACCCATCTACCAAATGCAAAAAGAAAGAATAAAAAAGATAAACTAAACCCCAAGAAACTAAACTAAAAGGACTAAATGACGTTTAATGGTGCCTTCCAACACAAAGTATTTATGAGTCTATAATTCTATAAATATTAGATTCCATTTTTGGCATTTTCTTACTTACATCTGCCAAAAGCAGCACTCCTGCCTGTTCTCTGAGGGGACAGTCCTCACTGGAGTAGGAGGGCATCGTGTGAGCTCCAGAGCCTACAGACCCTCAGTAACCCCCCCCACAAGCACAACCAGCTTCTGCACAGCGAAAATAGGAATTTTATAGATGCAGCTAAAAAAAGCCATCTGGATTTTTTTTTCCACTGTGTTTCCCATTAAGTGCTTGTTGACTGTAATTAAAATAATTTATATTTCGCAAGGGCAGCTTCGTCCTGCTCTCCCTTCCACCCGGGGCCACGAACTGCAGCAGCAATTAGTGAGAGATGAGTGATGGAAGTCATGGTTTCAAAAGGTTAGAGATGGCTTTCCTTGCTCACAGCAGCTGCACACAGCATCAGACCTGAGAGGAGCTAAAACCTCCACCAAGGGTTTAGGTTTTTAGTGGGCACATTGCACCCAGGAAGATGTATGTGGTACCAATAGACCCAATATTCCATACAATATCCAGCCTCTCATTCCATAAAATATCCAACCCCTGATTCTATACAATATCCAGCCCCTGATTCTATAAAATACCCAACCTCTGATTCTAAACAATAGCCAATCCCTAATTCCATACAAAATCCAGTCCTGGCTCTCTGGGAGCAGCATATTGAGCCAGGGGAGGATGAGATCTGGGTAAATTCTCTCTCCATCACAGGCCAAGGCAGCACAAGGTGGGAGATTTCCCTTGGCCTCACTTTAAAATACAGTTTTCTCCAGTGCAATCAGCCAAAAGTGAACCAGAGAAACAGATATGAATGTACATGCAGAGAGTTTTTTATGGATAAGGACCTCCTAAATGAAATTTGTTGTGCTGATAAGTAGTTAGATTAGAAAATCTTACATACTACTCCTCTTCTCTTGTTCTGTGAGAGCAGCAGCAGGGAAAACCAGAACAAAAAGTCTTTGTTTTTTCTTGTGTTTTCATTTATATTTATTTGCAGCAAAGTTTTCCCCATTTAGATCTCAATTTCCTTTCCCCTGCTGCAATGGGGTCACCCCGGCAGGGGTGCAGGCAGCGCATGCCTGGTTCCACCCACCAGCGGAAAGAACTGACAGCACTCACCACATCTCTGTAATTGTCAGTGCCCAAATGTACCGACCTAAATGGAATTTCACCTTGGGAGCTGGGGCTGAATGGAGCCTGAGCAGAGGTGAAATTCCCCAGGCATATGGCGAGTGCTCAGGCTGGTGCAGTCGGAGCCCTGGAGCATTCATCAGGCCTCAGGAGCCCCCATTAGCTCCATAGAGTGCAGGGATCATGGGGTGAGAACAGCTGTAAGTGTCTCTTGGTGCCAGTGGGGAGCTGCAGAGTGCTGAACTGCTGCCTGTGCAATAAAAACCAGGAATACAGCTCTTCTGAATTAGTTCAGACCACTGAGGTCTGTTTGTTTCAATTATCACTGGTACAGTCAAGTCCCCTGAAAGATCCCATTAGCTCCCAACTAGTTCTTTTACACACAAGCACCTTTTTCTAATACCTTTGGCTTTAATGAAGCTGCTTTTTTTTAAATAGCTCACACTGGAGCAGATACCAAAGAGAGAGCGGGAGCACTTAAAAATAAATGGGTCAAATGTGTCCCTGGTGGAACACCATGGGGTGTATTGACAGTTTGTTTAGATCTAAGCTGTTGAACAAGTGAAATGGTGGGAAAAAAGGGAAAAGAACAAAGAACTGACTCTAAATAAAGACCTGTCTTGTCCCCCTTCTCCTGTTTTCCTGTCTACAGGTCAGTACATGGTGCTTCCGCTTTGCAGTGGGTTCTGTGGATAAGGTATGACATCCATAATTTTCTACTGCTAATGCTATTTACAAAACCCCCTCCCAGGAAATGGTTAAATTCATGCCTGGTGCCTCCATTTGTGCCTACACTTGTGTAGCTGGGAGAGAAGACAGTCTCCAAAGAGGAGCACAGTTTTCTGTTTCTTCTCCCTGGCTCCTGCTACTGTGTAAGGAAAGGTTTGGATTTGTTCAAAATGCACAGGACTGCAGCTTAATTAAAGTTCAGAAAGCACCAAATAAAGGCACGAAGGCAGAGGTCAGATGTTCTGATCCCTTTGTGGCTGCGACAGTTCTCCAGCACGCTGCTCTTTGCCCTGGGGAGCACAGGCTGTGAGTTTAGTCCAGAAGGCAGAGAAAAGGGATGGAGCTGTGGGACTTTGCCTCACAGGCTTTGACAGCAGCACAAGCATCCCAGCAATCCTTGCTGCTGGCAGCACAAGGAAGAGAGGTTCTCACTGAAATTGGATGGGAATCCTTTTCTTTTAAGACACCAAATCTCATTATACACAATCTGCTTGTGTGCCCACTGCCAGCTCTGCTCGGTGATTTTCTGCTGGGAAATGCTGCTGTGTTTCAAGGCTGAATTTCTCCACACTCATTTTCCAGCCCTTGTTAGGCTCTGTTTTGCAGGGTCAAAAGGCCCTTTACTCTCAAGACTCCTCTCCATGTAGATACTCTTAAAACGAACGATAAAAATCTCCTCTCCATCTTTAATGAGATAATGAACAGAGTTCTCGGTGCTTCAGGTCATGTAACTAATTTCCCACGCCCTGAATCATTTTCGCAGCCTTACCCTGAGGTCTGTGTGAGGCCTTCCAGCCACTCCTGAGCAGTCAGTGCCAGAAGTGGGTGCAGGTATCCAGCAGCCATCACAGTCCCCAGGACAGAGATGAGGTTACTCCTCTAATCCCACTCAATTCTTTCCATGTGCACGTGGCTGTCCTTGTGCTGCAGATCGGAGAGCTCCCTTTGTGGCTGCTGCCCACCAGGATCCCCAAGTCCACCCCAGAGCCATCATCTTCCCAGACAGAACCTCCCATCTGTGGTTCCATCAGCACTTTTCCCTCCCAGGTGCAGCAGCTGACTGTGTTCAACTACAATTGTTGTGTCTGTCCCTCTTCACTGGAGGCTGGAGAGGCCACACCTCCAACCCTGGGTTTGACTTTGGGTCCTTCACTGCAAGAAGGTCCAGAGCTTGTCTAGAGGAAGGGATGGAGGTGGAGAAGGGTCTGGAACACAAGCTGGATGAGGAGAAGCTGAGGGAGCTGGAGGGGGCTCAGCCTGGAGAAAAGGAGTCTCAGGGGAGCCCTTACAGAGCCCTGACAGGAGGGTGCAGCCAGGTGGGATGGGCTCCTTCTCACAATAACAAGATACAGAACCAGAAAAAATGGCCTCAAGTTGCCCCAGAAGAAGTTTAGATATTGGGGAAAAATTCTTCATGGAAAGGCTTGTCAAGCACTAGAAAAGTGAGAGAGCTTCTGGCTGTTATTGATCAGTCCTTTCTAGCTCGAAGGTGAGGGGCCCTCATTGGGCTGGAGGAAGGGGAAAGTGCACCACAAACCAATAGATATACACATCCAGCAAGGCTGAAGGGAATTTTAGCAAACATTTCCCTTCTCTGAGGTTTTTTTTTTAAGAGAAATGAAGAATAATCTTGTCCTTCAGAGCAGATATATTCCACTGGATGGACTATTTTTCGCAGTAGCTGATGCCCCTGCCAGCCCAGAGGAAAGCAAACTGAGTGATTAGAAGAGTCTGAAACCATTGCTGCAAATGAAAAAGGACGTGGAGCAAGAACAGTTATTTTTAAGCTGTGCAGCAGCATTGCCTGCTGATTTAACAGCACAAAACTTACAATTTCTTGTTGATGACTTTTTTTTCTTTTTTTAAATCTCTTCCCAAAACTATAGCCAAAGTTGCAATCTGTACCTTATGAATTACTACAGTGGCTACCAAAGAGAAGGAAGGGACCAGTTTAAAGCAAAATTCATGCAGCTATCCTTGAGCTCCTGGGAATGGCACCCGAGTGCAAATTGTATTTGCAGATAATGATGAATGAAAGGAAGCCCCAGGTGAGGACAGGAAAGTGCAGATTATTTTGGCTTTACAAGTTGTCTGGAGAAGGGGTGAGTGTATTTGTGAGCACCAGTTAATGGCAGTGCATTCACGGATGGCAGAGCCAAGACTTTATCACCCCAGATCCTCCAGCCAAGCGCAGTGGCCAGGAAAGAACCTGAAAACAGGTTTCAGGAGATGATAAAAGTTTAAAAGGAGGGGGGAGGCAAGGGAAGATATATCCATTGGTGCTAAATGGAATAAAGAATTACACGCAAAGAGTGCGAGCCTGCAGCAGCTGCAGTCAAGAAAACAAATCAACCATTTATTATTTCTCCTTCAGTGTTTTTAAATATTTATGGAATGCCATCCATAACCAAGTTAATTGTGAATGGCTGATGGTGTATTTGCAGAGTCTTCTTTCACCTGTGAGCAGCAGAACTGCCGTGAAAGGGACTTTTCATCAATGACAATAATTATATGGCCCCTTAACAGCTCTCTGTGTGCCCTGTGGAATAACCCAGTGCAGGCACTCCCCCAGGGGTCTGCAGGGATTTATTGGTGAGTGCAGCCAAGGAATAGCAAGGGAATGGTAGAACACAGTTCTGTGTGTCTGTACATGCAGGGTGAGTGTCCTCTTGAAGAAGGAAACCAGCCCCATTTGCCAGGCAGAGACTTGTGAACATCCACAACTGAACAACAACAACAACAAAAAAGCTTTATGGTCCCTGCCATTTACAAGGCAGGAATTAACACAGAGTGACCTCATTACTGCTGGCAGCACCTTGCTTAACTCAGTATTTAAATAAAAATAAACAAAGAATGAAACCCAGCCTGCATACTTGTGCAGTGACCTGGTGTCAGAAATGAAGAATTTGTCTCTAGACTGATTTAATCATATGAGAAAGATGGATGCCAGGATTCATTACTGTGACAAAATGTTTATTGTTTAATCTCATTATCTGCCAGCTCTCGGGGAGGCTGAGACAGGTCTGTGTGACATGGACCCGCTGTGGGGATCACAGGAGCTGCCTCCTGGCTTTGGGATGTCCCTGCTGTCCCCAGGTGAGGCTCAGCACCTGAAAGTGGCACCACACACCTCCCTTTACTGCTAATCTGGCTGCTGGGTTTACCTGTTCCCTTCCTTTCACCGTGTGGCACGGTCTGTTCACCCAGGTGCACAAAACAGGGCATCAGCAATCGGGTGCCACACTGAAAGAGGGTTTCTGATTCCTTTCCACATTTTTATGTGAAATCCTGTTGCTTCCTGGAGACGAAATCCAAAGAAGTTTTTGTTTTTGCCAATTTACAACTTTTCCAGGCTAACTCCCATCAAGGTTTGCCAGACTTCCTTCAGTCAAAATAAGCATAAAAAATGATCTGCTTAAGGCATTTCTGAAGCATTTTCTGTTTTGGTGACATCCAACAGATTTTGGTGTTCTGCTCGGCTCAGATGAGAAATACAGGGAGCAAAGCAAGCTCATTTGGTCAGTTTGGGGTAGCTGGCTCTGGGTAGCACAGACTCACAGAATGGTTTGGGTTGGGAAGGACCTTAAATCTCACCCAGAGCCACCCCTGCCATGGGCAGGGACACCTTCCACTGTCCCAGGCTGCTCCAGGTTCCATCCAACCTGGCCTTGGGCACTGCCAGGGATCCAGGGGCAGCCACAGCTTCTCTGGGCACCCTGTGCCAGGGCCTCCCCACCCTCACAGGGGAGAATTTCTTCCTGAGAATCTTCCAGAGAACAGGTAAAAGGTTGGGTCCTGCTCCCAGCTGGCAGAGAGCTGTGTCCCAGCAGGAATTCCTGCATCTGGGGTACAGAACAAGGATAACTCCCCTACAAACCCTGCTCAGCAGAGCTGTAAATACACAAACATGTTCTCACAGCCCCAAGCTTGCAGCTCCTGTTGTTACCACACATCTTTCACAAAGACATTCAGCCTCCAGCTAAGGACTTCAAATGATGGAGAATCCACCTTGCTGCCGGGTAATTTATTTCAGTGCTTAATTACTCTCCGCTAAAAACACGCACCAGATTTCTAGTCTGCATATCTGCAGCAACTGTTCTGATGCAAGTTTGAAAATGAGTTCAAATACACGCTGGAACAGGACTTAGGGAGTTAATTAATACTCTTTGGATAGCCAGACAGCAGAGACATGTTCAATAAAGCTGACATTTATGTATCACTATCAATTCACAAAGATGAAACACTGAATTCACTTGCAGAGCAACAGGATTGTGGATTTTTAGACATCTTAGTAGAATTTCAATAAAGCCATGAAGAACAATCTGCTTAATTTTCACCCAACCCTCTCTCTATGATGTAAGGGTAGAACAGTTTTATTTCTCATAATTTAGGGGAATATTCTCACTCTGTAATCCCTTGCAAGCCTGAGCTGAAAAATATTTATCTTACTATTTTAATAATTTTTCTCCATGATTTATAAATGCTGCTATCTTTCCCCAGAGATGGGCATGAGGCTCAGATTCCTGACATTGATTGATTCAAGGGGGAAAAGTATGGAACATCTAATCTGACAAGGCGAGCCCATGCAATCCTTGGACAGATGTACAAGGGAGAGAAGGCATATTTTTATCTTGAGCAGGGTTCTGGTCAGATGTTATCTGAGTTCAGATTCTGCAGGAAATCATTGTGAATATGTAAAGAGAAATAGCCTGGTGGGAGAAAAAGCCTTCCCAAGCCCTGCACAAACTGAATAGCTCTGGACAACTCAATTATGACATTTCTCCTTGAGAATCACACCTTGCCTAAATGGAATGCACAGAACTTTCCCATGGTTTCTAAATCAATCAGACCAACAAATCAGGGGCACTTCCTGAAAAATGCCAAAACATGCAAACTTTTCTGCCATCACTGCAAAGACAAATCTCTTCTTCCTCCCCCCACTAACATGCAGCCTTCAGAAAAAAAAGCAAGATTTAAAAGGATTTCACATTTCCAGGAAAAAAACCCAAAACAACTCACAAATCACTCCTGTGAGCTGCCAAACTGAGCTGACCACTAAGAAAGGCCAAGAACTGATTTTTTTCTATCCCATGAAGAATGATGGGAGATATTGGCATTAAAAATCAATAAAAAGATTCTAACTCACATCAGTTTTGAAAAGTCAAGATTTTTGCCTTTTGTGATTTGTGTCTTTTCAAATATTTCAGTTCAATTTAATTTGAATCAGCTCAGTTCACTCCGTTCCTCTGGTTTGTTTCGCTTTTTTAACCATATTAATATTAAGTTAAAGGACAAATGAATAAAACCAAGTAACTTTATGCTGGAAAAAAGCAAAAACCAAAGCCTAGAAATTTACACTTGGATTATTAAAAAAAAGAAATCAATACCAATTTTTCCCGTGAATAACTTCATTCACTTTTCATGAACTGAGACATTCCAAATGAAATGGAATTTTGCTCAAAAAATTCCCAGCCAGTCCCAGAAAATATATCTTTTTGTGTTTGTAAATCCTTCTTGCCACCCTCTACAAGTACCTGTAGTGCTTCACTGAGGACTGCTTATCTCACCCAATAAATTCAATACATCTGTCTCCAGATGTGGGAAAACTGCAGCATGCCAACATGTATCCAAGGAAAAATTACTTCAGCAAGCATTTCTCTTCTGTTTTACTGAGAGCAACCTGGCAAGGAGCTGACCCTGAAGCAAAACAGATGCGCAGAGCCTTGCAACACCTACATCTTCATTTCATATGTTTTGCTTTTTAGAAGTGTAGGTGTCTAATGGAGCTTGGAAAAGCCATGCTTTCCTTCAACTACACACTCAAAGTAAATCAAGAGTGTCGAGTAAAGAGAAACTAATTCTATTTTTCTTGCTTCCAGTAGGAAGGAGAATTGTCTCTCCTCCCCTTCTTGCCCCAAGCAACAGTCTTGGCAGCAAAGAATATTTTTCCATAAAACATAATGCAGAAGCAGCTCTCATTCAGTCCAGGAAATCCTGTTTAATCCTTGGATTTGTATCGTTTGCTGACTAGACTGAGAAATTTGGCTGCATCTAATCCTTTGGCTTCTGAAGAAAAATGGCTTATTTAAATATTTAGCTGCACTTTGTCAATAGCAGCGGGACGGAGGTGATGGATGACAGCAATTATGCTGGGTGCATCTCCATTAACGTGCCACTTCTCCCAGGTATGGAGTCTGCCTCTTGTGTGGTTTGTTTAATGATCACGACTGAGGAGGAATTTTAATGACCCCTCAGCAGCCTGTGCTCACTCGAGGTTGGATATTATTCACTGGTGTGGGAGTACCTGGCGAGCTGGGATGATCAGAACAGTGGATTTGACATATCCTGTGCAAACAAGTTGACTCAGACTCCGTGACAGCCTGAGCTGCAGCAGGTGAGATACTCCAGGAGACTCCACAGGTCCAGCCAGGGGAGCAGAGGCAGCTCCCAATGCTCTGCAATGCAAATTTTAGTGTATCGTGTGATGAGAGCATCCCACATTGGTCACCAAATTTCTGTCACAGAATCACAGGGTTGGAAGAGACCTTTAAGATCATCGAGTCCAACCCATGCCCTAACACCACCTCCACTAAACCATGGCACTGAGTGCCAAATCCAGTCTTTTCTTAAACACAACCAGGGATGGTGACTCCACCACCTCCCTGGGCAGACAATTCCAGTACCTCATCACTCTTTCAGTAAAAAACTTTTTCCTAACATCCAACTTAAATTTCCCTTGACACAGCTTGGTCAGCCATATACTTTTCTCATAAGCCATTTTTTACAGACCTATAGGGAGACAGAGACAGAAAGAGTAAAGGCAGACATCCCTTACTCACCTGTACCAGGAGATGCCTTCAGCACTCCAGGTAGGGCTCAGCAGTGGTGTGCTGGTGCCCTTTACATCAGGCAGGGTTTGCTGGGTTTAGAGAAGGATTGTTCATGGTGTATCCATGCACACCCCACTCTCCTGCCTTTCCGAGGGGGATGGAAGAGCCCTCCTATTCCAGAGTGGAGCTGCACACTTGGCCCATGGCTCTGTGGCACACACTGAACTGGGCACTGAGGACAAGTGCAAACACTTCTGGGTGCCCAAAGAAGTGACTCAGGGATAAATCTGAGCATTCCACTGCTTCTCACCCTTGGCATGATCACCTGAAACAGAGTGGATCCAGCTGTACCTCACAGGCCACCGTAGAGTCAAAGAGCTGGGAAATCAATGAAAACAGGGGCCAGACCTACCACAGAAATCTGAGTTTAACCTCCAGTTCTTTTCCCCTCTTTTCTCCTTCTGTCTGGGCCAGGGGCCCTGTTCCTGCTGTTATTCTCTGTGTACTATTCATATGGTTTACATATGTAGAGTGAATTTATTAAAAACAGGCTGCTGTTTTTAATGCTCTTTTGCTTTTCCTACATATCTGTACACACAGAGGCCTCACATGAACCATTTCCTGCTTGGTCAGAGCAATATATAAGAAAGAAATGTTCTGGATGGACTATTGCATGTTAATATTGCTGTAAAAGACATGAGGTAAAACGTGACAATCTAGTAAATCCCAGATACTTTGTGTTTCATGTGCACGTGGAGTAAATCTTGGGAATCAACTGAATGCCCAGAGGACAGATAAAAGCAACACAGACCTTTGAAGGTAATTTCATTTTCAGGTAACAGACACCCTTTTAAAAATACAACATGCACTATAAACTATATTATTAAACTGAAGAATTGAGAGCAGCCTTGACCACTAACAGGGCAGTAACAAAGGATATCTACAGTACCACTCTTCTGTCTGTCTTTGGTATCACAAAAGGCAGCTCAGTGTTCCTGATATATTTTGGAAGAAGGAAAAAAAAATCCATTTGAATTCTGCCTCCTCACAAATACAGTCTGGACCAGCATAATCTTCCTATCTGTATCTCCTGCTACAAGGTATTATTTGCGTTGGAAAGATCCCTGTACAGAAGGTGTGATGGGCAGGTTTAATCAGTCAGTCCACAGGCCTGACCTCCATCCTCCACCTCAGCTTTCACTGTAAAGAAATATGCAGAGGCCACCTTAAAAAATAATTAAAGGCAGACCACACAAGGGATTCAAACAGCTCTGCCATCTATTAATGGAAATGATGGATGCTCTGTATTAACCTTGCTGTGGTTGCAGCCCTACATACAGAGACAGAAGCAGCAGTGTGAGTGATTCAGTGAGGTTACCTCCTGCAAATTGTATTAATAATTCACTTGTCTGTGTGAGCAAATCCCTCCTTACCTGGCCAAAGGGTTGGACGAATTTAATGGTGCAGGGTTCAGATATCCGTATGCTCCTACAGGCAGAGATGAAGCAGAAAACCTGGAGGTTGGCAGCCACCCTTTACTGGCCTTTGTGCAGCAGCCAGGGGGTGCCCAACCTTCCTGTGGGATGAAGTGCCAGGACAAGGGGTTACGGCTTCAAATGCCAGAGGGCAGGGTTGGATGGGATACTGGGGAGAAATTCTTCCCTGTGAGGGTGGACTGGCCCTGGCACAGGGTGCCCAGAGAAGCTATGGCTGCCCCTGGATCCCTGGCAGTGCCCAAGGCTGGGTTGGATGAAGTTTGGAACAGCCTGGGACAGTGGACGGTGACCCTGTCCATGGCAGGGGGTGGAACTGGATGGGCCTTAAGGTCCCTCCCCACCCAAACCATTCTGTGGTTCTATGACAGCAGAAAGCAAAGCTGGAGATCTGCAAACTGGCCTTACCAAGGATCCCAAACACATCCCTGGAAAAGACCTGGCAGTCCCATGGCTATGGACATGTTATGATGAAAGTGGCAAGTATTCTGCAATTCAGCAGAGATGCCATGTGTTGCAAACCTACCAAAAGTGTGTCCAAAATGATTTACAAGACATTCAAAGTATCATCTGTAATCTTAAAATATGACTTTATGTTTGTTTATACCCCATGCCTTAACTGACAGCATTGACTTCTTCATGTCGCTGGGCTGAGAGGGGAGAGAGGGGAGTAGAAAGCAGAGGGGAGAGAAGATGGGGAAGCCATCATAGATTATCCTGAGCTCGAAGAGACCCATAAGGATCATCCACCCCAGCTCCTGTCCCTGCACAGACACCCCAACAACCCCACCCTGAGCATCCCTGGCAGAGCAGTCCAAACACTCCTGGAGCTCTGGCAGCCTCGGGGCCGTGCCCATTCCCTGGGGAGCCTGGGCAGTGCCAGCACCCTCTGGGGAAGAGCCTTTCCTGATATCCAACCTAAAAAACCAAAAACCTTTGAGAAATGCCCAAATCAGGAGGGAAGGAAGAGCGATGGGTTTCAAGATTACCATACTTTTTTAAAGCATTTGTAGTCCCTTGTTGAATGTCACCAACCTTTCATCATGGCAACCGGTGAAGTGTTAAATTTCTTTGCCTTTGCCTACCTACACAGTCTAATTTGGAGTTACGTGTTAACAGTCATTTAATCCACTGCAGAGATTTTGTGCCGTTTTCACTTCTGTAGCAGCCATTTGACAATGTGTCAAGTCGGAGCAGCGCAGGGCCGAGGCTGAGAAATCCACCTGTCCACGGTAAATGTGGGTGGCAGGAGCAGGGAACCTGGAAAGATCCAAAAGAACATGGTAATTGCCCAAGAAAAGAGATAATTGAAGCAGACAAGCTTCACATGAACCTGTGCAATTACATTTTCTTGCCATTCACAGTGTGGCTGCCCCACTCCTTGAGAGATACTCGGGGCATGCGGTGGCTTTAAAGCCCAGATCTGAGGGTTTGACTCTGAAGATAAAAACACTGTGGCTTTAACTGGGAAGGGCTTAATATGACTGGAAACTGTAAATGTTATGGCTTCCCAGCAGTACTGCAACCATCACTGTGAACACATGGCTGTGATGCCAGCTGTGAGTGCCTGTGCTGGATGTAATTGCTTTTCTTCCTCCTGGTGTTCTTCATCAACCACCCAACCAACATATGAAGCGGAGGAATCTGCCATATGAGAGAGGAAATCTCGCACAAGATTTGCTCCAGTTTCTCTCAGTGTTGATCTGATACAAAGAGAAACAGCAACAAGAAATTGCAGGAAGCAAGAAAGGATGGTGTGCCTAAATCCCTGGCTGGGTCTGAAGTCACAGGGAAAAACTGTGTGAGCCATTTGCCATTTTTGCTAAGGAGCCCTGGGTCTGAGCTCCCTGAGCAGTGCCACCACAAGTTTGGAAATACAGAACCAGTGTCTGGATATGACTCCAAAGCAGGGGTGACAGCCAGTTTTACAGCTGCTGGCTGCCCATGCCCAGTGTAGCCTCTTCCATCTCTGCCCCTTCAGCCCTTGCTGAGCTCCTTGAGCTGCTTTGTAGCTTCCCAGTGACCCCCCCCCAGATCTGCTGCCTTCCACTTCCACCCTCCCTGGTCTGTTCTTGCCCATGGTATATCCTTGTTCTCTTCCATCTGCCCAGTATTCCCCAGGATTCAGCTCCACCTCTGCTCAAAAAGCTGTGACATGAACAGCCCAGAGTTCACACTGCCTGCCCAAAAATAAGAGCCAAACCAAATAAAATCCATTCCCCTCCTACAGCACAAAAAGGCGGGCAGTGGCAGACCACAAAAATATAGAATATCCTGAGCTGGGGGGGGACCCACAGGATCATCCAGCCCAGCCCCTGTCTCTGCCCAGACACCCCAACAACCCCACCCTGAGCATCCCTGGCAGAGCTGTTCAAACACTCCTGGAGCTATGGCAGCCTCGGGGCCGTGCCCATTCCCTGGGGAGCCTGGGCAGTGCCAGCACCCTCTGGGGAAGAACCTTTCCCTGATCTCCATCCTAAATCTCTCCAGGAGATGACCTTTGCCAGCTGTTCCTGAGCAACCCAGCATGAGGCAGAGGCTTTCCTCTCCCTCTGTGGGTTTGAATGACATAGGGAGTGAAGACAGAAACCTGAATATTTCTGTTTATATGGTAAGGCAAATGTCAAGGCAGTGCAGGATTTTTTTCACAGCCGATAGACCCTGAGGACAGAAATGCAGAAAGAGGCTGCCAAGTGATGTGCTTCTTGTTTCCAGACACCACCTTTTCCAGGCACTCTCTGGACCTGCCTGAGGATTCATTCATCCCGTCTCCTGGATGAATCTGTGACAATTGCAGTGGAGTTCTCTAAGTCCCTACCTATTTTTGCCCAAGTTTGTTCACAGATCTAATTTGTATAGAAATGCGAATATTGTGGGCTTGGGAATCTACTGCTGATTATTTGAGGGAAACAATACTTTCTTTCACTTCAGTTCAAATGAAAGTTTTTTTTTTTCCAAGGGGGGAAAGTACATTGACATCCATTCCAGATTTGTTATTCAGCAAACAGTCCAATTCAGGGTGTCAGCTTCCCCGTTGGTTTGCAATATAGACTGTGAGATGCTGTTATCCTGATTCCATTTACTCTGAACAGTTTCACTGTAGAGAGCACCTGACCCGACTGAATTTGGCTCAGGAGTTACCATAGCAAAGAAAATAGAAGGCAGTGGCTTAAAAGGAGAACTTGAAAATGGCCAGTTTATTATTAATTTGTTTAGATGAAAATACTAATGATTGTTTTTTCCCAGAAAGCCTGATGGTTACCTATAGATACATTTAAAAGAGGAAGAGAGGTGTTAAAACCAGAAGAACTTATTACCTCCTTGACACTTGCAGGGAAATAAAAACAGGTAAAAATGCCTGAAGCTCCTCAGCCCAAACATTTTCAGAAACAAGCATTAACATTACAAACACTGCATGAGGGCAGAAGAAGGATTTACCCAATGTGGTATTTGTAATTTCAATTGTGGTATGAGCTTTGTTTATGAAGACTTCAACAGAGCTCTAATTTGGATCTTTCATTTTCATGTGGAAATAGTAATAAAAAAAAGTTGTTTGTTCTCTCTCTGGCTGCTCCCAGGTACCTTTTGAGTCAGTCAGTTATTTTTAACAAGCAAACAGTACTTTTTGTAACAAGAACTTCTGAATGAAGCCCCTTTCAGAATGACAAATAAATGTGAGCATCATCTTATGAGATAATTAGCAGGAAACTTCAGCAATAACTCTGATTCCTAGAATTTTAATGGCAAGAGTAACCTTTGCAGCACAGGGTTGACTTCCTGGAGGCAGCATAGGATTGAATTCCTCTTGAATTTAGAGCTATCTGTAAACAGAAACAAAAACCAAAGTCAGAAATTATCATCTCCCTCCCACTAACTTTGCAATGAATGTAAAACCTCATCCACCACCACTGCTTTCACCCTCCCAAAGCACTGATGAAGGTAAAGCTCTGTCCTCCACAGCCATCTCCATTTTTCTCTGCCCTCAGGGACAAGATGGTGCCTTTCCTAAAACTGGCAGAACACAAGAGCAGGGAGCTGTAAGGAGAGCAATCCTTGGGACTGCTCCAAAGGGAAGTGTTAAGGCTGGATGGAGTTCCGAGCAACCTGGTCTAGTGGAAGGTGTCCCTTCCAGGAGGGCAAGATGATCTTTAAGGTCCCTTTAACCCAAACAGCCTTTGTTTCTATGAAAGGCAGAGGAAGAATAATCAAGAAAGGAAAAGACAAATAGTGACATTCATCGTGGGGAAAGGCCAGAGCAGCCTTGAGGGGCTTGTGACAAATTGCTGGGGACACAGGCCTTGGGGAGGACCTGTTTAGGGCCTGATTGTTACAGAAAGCTACTGTCAGGAGAGAAATAATAATTTGAGTTTATATCATGCCTTTCAGACCCGTGTTATGGTGACATAACTGGAGAGATGAGCTGCAGGGTGATTTCTGGCTGGAGAAGCAGGCTTTACATGCACAGCAGCACCTTGCAGCCTGCCTTTGGCAGCACAGGGGTTCTGCTGGGCAGGAGGACTCTGGATCTAGAGGCAGGAGCAAGGCAAATTGTCCTACTGCCTCTGTCAAAGATGCTCCTCACCATCTGCTGTTTCCCTCAGGACTAAAGCAGGACCAGCAGGAACAAGTACCAGAGCCAGACCCACCTTGGGGCCAGCACCGCCAAACGGATGGGAGAATCCACGTCCCCATCCATGTGTCCTGTCCAAGGGCTAAGTGTCCCCCTGGGCAAGCTTAACTCCTGAGCAGCAGCCACAGGAGCTCTGTGAGCTGCTGCTCTGTCTTGCAGTGACAGTGGAATCCTTTCCAGGGCTGCTCAGCCAGGTGGGATGGCTGCAGGCACAACCACTTGCCTGCATTTGTAAGGAGAAGCTGCACATTCCCACTGGGCATGTTTTCCTGGGCTGCCTTCTCCAGCAGCCCTGCCCGACCTCCAGCTAACCTGCAACCCAAACAACAGTGCTGGAAGGGAATCTGTCCTCAAACTCAGCCTGAGCCGCAGGAAATGGAGATACACATGAATCAAACAAAGCCAATTTGTTATGTCGGATTAAACCCTTGGTGATTTCAGCAGGGCTTGACTTGATGTGGGGGTTTCATCAGCCCCAAAGTTCAGGGTAAACATGGCAGAAATATGTGCAAGGAAACCTGCAAGTCAGGATGATTGGCTCTGTCTCGGATGAGGAGAAATACACAGCCTGTGCTCTGCAGAGGAATGGGTGTAATATATTGTAAGCAAAACCTAGCAGCTTGTTTACAGTGTGTGTTACCTAAATTATGTCAATATTTCTCTCTTTTTTTTTTCAAGCCCTCCTTCACATGCAAACAAATCCCTCTCCCACCCCTCAGCTTTCAAAAAAAATCAAGCAACAACATATCCTGTTAACGTGCCAGTCAATCACAGGTTTCAAAACCTAAGTAGAAAAAGAAAATATCTTTTTCTGCTTTTGAAATGAACACAAAATTAAAAAAAATGCTATAACATCAGACCATCATTAATGAGTGTTTAATCAGAAACAACAGATTGGCCTTCAATCTTCACTAATGATAACTTCTCTGCTGTGAAGACTGACTCTGCAGGCAAGCACAGGGAGCTCTCACAGCCTGACACACAGGGGTTAATTAATGCTTTCTGTGACCTGTGATCACATTTGTCCTGTAGAATCTCTGTACCTGGCATGTCCAGGGCCATTTCTTATGCCCCGTCCTGAAAGGGAACAAAATAACAGTGGATACCCTCTCACACTTCACTGAGGTAAAGCCAGTAATGAAGAGAGCTAGATTTTGCTACACACTCAGGAGGAGCAGCAATAACTCTTCCCAGCAGCCAGAAAGTTCTGGAGGTATATTGTTTTCTCCAGCTATCTGAAATAAATCCCAGGGGGTAATTACAGAACAGAGAAATAACACATAAATCCTGTTTAATTGACAACACAGAGAAAAAGAGAAACACAGCAGAGTTCCACCCCTCCTCCTGCACTCCCCACGTTGCTCCTAATGTCTCTGGGACATCTGGAAACCAGGGAGGGTCAGACCCAGAAATCTCAACATGGATGGGGAATCTGCCTTAACGTGCAGCTCTTACGGCAAAGCATCCATCTCAGTCCTGGGTAATGGGTTTGCAAGCAAAAGCAGCAGAGCAGAAAACCAGTATCAGCCTGGATTATCTCACTCCAGGACTTCTGACCCTGCAGGAAAGGATTCACACGAGACTGCAGAGCTGCAGCTTCCTCAGCACAGGTGCTGAGCAGGGTGTGCTGGTGCCTCCGCTGTCAGCCAGAGCAGGGAGAGCTGGAATTCTTCATCCATCACTTTATGGATAGTGCAGTGGTGGAAGGGGCAGCATATCCTGGGAGCTGATACTGAACTTTACTCTCACTTTTGTCACCCATGTCTACATCATCACCTTAAGGGGAAAGAAATATAAAAGGGAATGAAAAGGATTGGAAATGCTCCCTGAGCTGTCTGAGAGGCCTGGAGGTGGGCTCAGTGTGTAGGGCAGCCACAGCCTCTGTTCCTGGCCCTGACACCTGTAGGGCAGAGCTTGGTGCTCCCTCCCTGCTCTTGGTACAGACCCAAAGCAGAGGGAGGCACCAGCACCATCCAGAGCCCTGCTGCACTGCCAGTCCTGCAGCCAGGCTGGGGTGATGGAGGGACTTCCTACAACAGCACAGAACAGGGGGAAACGGCTTCAAATAGAGAGCAGGTTTAGATGAGCTATTAGGAAAAAATATTCTGTACCATGCAGGTGATGAGGCCCTGGCAGAGGTTGGCCAGAGAAGTCCAAAGCCTGTCCCTGTACCCATCATGATTTAAGGCTGATCCCTTTGCTTCCTTCTCTTTGGCTAAGGGATAGCTCTGCAAGCTGCTGTGATAACAGCCTCTCCTGCCTTGTCCTGCTGCCTGGGACAGAGCAAGGCCAGGGTGAGGAGCAACCCCACTGTCCCCTAACCCACAAAGAGCAAGTGCTCCCCACTCCCAGCTCTTCCTCTTCCTTCTCCAGGTTGTCCTAAGGAGATGAGGAAGGCACCAGACATTTCCATTACTCTCATGCAGATGGCTTTTACAGACACACAAAGCCAAAAATGTCCTTAGAATACATCACCATGGAAGCTGAGGGACAACACAAAAATCTGCTGATGCCAACACTGAACTTTAACCCCTGGGACCCTGTAGAGTTCTCTGCTCAGCCTGCAGTGCCCCATGGAAATCACTCAGGTCCAAAGGACATAGTCACTGTCACCAGCCTCCCATCCATGTGTTTCATACCAGCCTGGCCCCACACTTTATCACAGAAGAAACTTCACAATGTCATTAACACTTCCCCAAATGCCAGGGATCCAGCAGCAGGTGCTGCAATCCAACCTTTTTTGCTGCTGCAGAGCAGCTCCGTGGGGCTGTGGAGGAGAATGTCACCCCGACCACGATGGCACACAGCTTGTGATTGTCTTTGCCTCCCTGTCCCAGCTGGCAGAGACAGCCCTTCCCCTCACAGAGATGTAACCCGAGTATCAGTAAATCAGGATGTCACCACTGATACCCTCCAGACCTGAGAGCAGACTTCTCCCTCCAGGGCTGTGCACAGAGGTGTTGGCAGCAGCTGTCACTCGGTTTTGTTACTTCGCTGTAGAAGATTAACTTGTGGCACTTAGAAAGAGGAGAAACCAAATGGCAGGGTGAAGGAAACATCTGGAGCAGGAATCAGTGAGCCTCCCTTCTTTCTCTCTGACACACTTCTTCCTCACACCTTTTTTTTTCTTTTTTTATTTGATCTCTGTATCTGAAACCACAAAGTAAATGTAAAATTTTGCATAATTTTCACCGAAGTCAATGGAATGATGCATGAGCTTTAGAGCTTCATGGAACAGGAAAAGAGCCTGAGAAAGTCCTGAGGGCAAACAAGGCTCCTCTTTCACTTTTTCTCCTTTACACAGTGAGACAATTATATTGCTGATTACCAGGGAGGACACCAGAGCCCTCCTGCCATTCCGATGAAAATCCCAGTGCACTTGCTGTCAAGTGGATTCAATCTGGCTTTCTGGGAGGGGAGGATGGAGGGGGTCTTATTTATTTTTCTTCCCGTTTCTATTTCAGACTTGGCATTAAAGATTAAAGAGAGGGCCAGGTTCCCAGAGCAGCCCCAGTTCGTTGTGCAGCAGGCCAGGACAGATCTATCTGCCAGGGACCACTGGGGGATGTCCTGCCCATCTCACTCAGGTTCAGATTTGGAACAGGAGAGGCCTCAGGATTTTCATTCCAAACCATTGTCATCTTAAACCCATTCCTTCACATGCTCATTTTTCTTTAAATGTATAAATTTTGCTGCATCTAGGCTGCACCAGTGGAGTTCTTCTTTTGTGACCAAACACAAGTTTAATCTGTTGATTCTTGTAGCATCCTCTTTCCCTCTCACTTTGGTCTCTCCTCCTCTTTCCTTTAATCTCTTTTTATTCCCATTTCTATTCCTTTGCTGTTCATTTTTATTCCTGTTCTTACCTCTAGTTTATGCACTTAATGCACCTTCCTTGGTGAGTGTCTGGGTCTGAAAGTTCTGGCAGCCAACTCCTGGATTCTGGGAAGTGGCACTACCCTGGAGTTCTTTTGGTTATGCCAATGCTCTCAAAGAGGCACCTTCCCTTTCATTAAAGCAATTTGCATTGCAGTATCCACATTTGCATTCAAACACACCTCGATCCTAAAGCACAGGTGTACTTGGGAGCAGATCAACACTGTGTTTGTAAGCAGTTTAAAATACAGCAATCATAAAAATTCCAGCAGTTTTGGGAAATAGTCCTGCTGGGTTTCTCTGCTTTACTCAGTTGTGTACACAGGGAGTCCCAAATTGTTTGGGATAATGGCCCAAGCCTTGTAAAAGAGCTGTCACAGTGGTGGATCATATGGTTTCCAGTGAATTAAGCAGAGTCACTTAAATTTGATTATCCCTCTTTCAGTTAGTGCCTCTAAAAGGGTTGGGGGAAAATTATCCAGCATCCAAATCCTTCCATTAGGGTATTTTGTAACTCCAGTTTTCAAACATGGTTGACAAAATGCAAGCCTTTATTCCTGTCCCTGTACACCCTTCCTTCATCCCCAGGACATCCAGAATGGAGCTCACAATGCCATTGCCTGTTTTAGGTGTTTGTATTTGTGTGTCACAACCAAAGTGTCAGAAAAGAACAACAGCAGCAGCAACAAAGCAAGGCAAATTTTCTAGATATTGTCATTCTCTAATTTTGTACAAGCAAAAAGAGACAATTACATCTACATTTAAACCTAACCTCAGCACCCCAGTCTAACTGTAATTCTTTTTGGGCATCCTCTGAAAGCGCACCTCAAAATTCTGGACACACAAATGGGTTTAACAACCTCCCTTTCCACACTGATGTGAGCCATATCTGCTGTGAACAGACACAAATCCATGCCGGACCAGGAGCCTAAAAGAGAAAAAGGAAAAGCAGAAAGTTGGAGCACAACCAATTTCAAACGGAGATGGATGGTGCTCTCTGCTCGCTCAAGACGCAAGGAAAAAAATCTCAGAGATTAATTTGTGAAGGCCCAGCAGGAACTGTGCATGCTGGGGATTGTGGAGGAAATAAAGTATATAAAAATACAGCTTTACTGTGAGGCGAGAAAGCCAATAAATCAAAGCGCATTAGCAAATATCAGCTGTAGGAATAAATTGGCAGAGTTGTTATGTCGTATCAGTTTCATGGAGCTGAATGCAGATGGAGCCAACTTCATTTCTGCAAGGGAACTGCTGGTCACAAAGTTGAAGACACACAGGTTTTCCTGACGGGGAAAAAAAAACCCAAATCAGCTTTCATGCCTTATCCAGCTGATTGACTAAAATGTGATTATTTATATGGAACTATGCAAACCAAAATAATAAATCCTACTCCGGAGCCACTTTTCCTTTCAAGTTCACTGCATGAAAATACCTGCCAGGATCTTGCTCTGGCCTTTTCCCCACTGTGCCTTCAGGAGGGCATAGAGCCGCCCAAGTGTTATTTGCACACACCTCATTTTCCCGAGAGAGAGGGTGCAGGGAAATCCCTACACAGACTGCCCAGGGAAGTGGAGAAGTCACCATCCCTGGAAGTGTTCCAAACCCACGGACCTGTGGCACTTAGGGGCACAGTTTAGCTGGGGGCCTGGAAGTGTCAGGTTAAAGGTTGGACTCAAGGATCTTAGAGGTCTTTTTTAACCCTAAATATTCTATGATTCCTTAGGATAGTGAGGATGTGATGCTCCTAGCCATGGCTGAATGAGACAAAACTACATTTGTGTCCATTTTCTGTGGAATGTTCAACCATTAAAGCATAGTTTTGTGACATTCAGGTGGAGAAGGATCACTTTACATAATCTATTTTTTATCAATCCTACAGAAATACTACAGAGACAACACAAATGAAACCACTCAGGAGTCTCTGTCCTGCCCTTTCCATATTATTGTTTGCATGAAGTTGATTTTTTTCCAAGACTGCTGACTCTCTTCTGGGAGTTCTTTTAATTATGCTTATAATATTATTTCAGTAGGAGCATTATCATTCCTATACTAGAAAATTACTTGATCAAAAAAATTTGTTTTAAATCTCCACAGACTGCAGCAATAAAGAGATGTTCCATCCACGCCCTCTCCAACCCGGGCACCAGAAAGAGGGAGTGAAAAACATGTCAACTCCCCAGCTGGTTTCTTGATAATGATTTTAACAAGAATAATGAACAGGAACTCATGGAAAATGGAATGTTTTGTCCTCGGGGTGGGGGGAGGAGAAAGATTTAGGTTTGCTACTTCTTGGATTTGTTTTGTGAACTCCAAGGATCAAAAAGTGAACAACTTCACCCTGAATTCCAGCCAAAGCCCTTCCAAGATGAGCAGGAGATGTACTGAGAAGTGTTTATTAGGAACCCTGCAGTGCTGTCCCAAAATGCTACAGGATGGGGGCTCAGTGCTTAGGGAGCTACACTGGGACTTGAAACTAATTCTCATCTGTCTCCAAATCCTCACATAATTTGAGAGAAGTCCCTCAGGCTCACTGTGCCTCAGTTTCCCTTGGCAGGGGTGTCCCAAGGATAACTAAGTTAATGAGCTGTTCAAAGGAAATATGGATAAAGACCATCTAAAAAGTGAATCAGAAGCATCCCCACAGCTCTGTGTGCTGCTGTAATTGCAGAACACCAACGTATCTCTAAATTAAAAAATGGAAAAAAACAAGTTTACTTCTTCTTAGAGCCTCAATTGTGAGTATTTCTGGACCTTCTCCTACAACATTAACTGGCACCCAGAGACAGACTGAGCTGATAAGTTCAGCTCTGGAGGAAATGTTCCATAACATCCCATTTGCTAAAGAAACACCAGGATTTCTACCCACAGTTGTAAGGATAATAGGGAAATGGTTTTTTAGAAATAGCAGCGTAGATTGCTAGTGTCAACAAAAATTGACTGTGAACGCATCATTCAGGATGTTGTCTTCATTTTCTGAGGGCCTGGCAAGGCCACCAAGAGCTCTCCAGGGCACAGAGTGACCTCACACAACATTTGCCACATAAACCGTTTGTTGTGTCTCCCAGGCGTCTTCAGCAATCCATGGAAAGGGAGAACCAGACCTCCCTGGACATGCCCAGCTCTGTGAGCATGAGAGAACTGGCTTGAGGCAGGTGCCACACCAGGGGCTTGAATACATTGCTCATGAAGGCTCTGGACATGAAGTCTTATTTCGATTATGGCTCATTCCTACGACCAAAAAAAAAAAAAAAACCAGAAAAATAAGAGCTCTGAGTAAGAATATATCAAATTTATCTTTCCCAGCTATGTGAAATTCATAGGAGGCTGAGTTGCCAGAAGCAAACCAGTTTGGTTTGATACCCACTTAACTCTGGTACAGTCAGGAAAAGCAACAGTTCCATATATTTTTATCTGCCTTTTTTTTTTTTTAATGCTGGCATTCAGCACAGCCAGAGACCAAACTCTTTATTGTACCTTGAAACAAACTTTGGCAGAATTTACATGTAAATTCCTCCTGAGAGCAAGTATTGCATTTACCATTACCTGTAAGCTCAGTCTGTTTTCAAGGGTGCTCCTGCAGCGCCTGTAGGAACCCACCTGTGAACACTGCAAACACACCTGCCACAAAACAGTGCAGAGGGTCAGGAAATACTCAGCTCTAATTTGTGAAGAGCCATCACATCTCAGGTGTGAACTACAGATTAAAGCCTCTTTCGTCTGCTCCTCTTTGCTGTTTGCCCTGTGCCATCAAGGAGCTGGCAGGGAGAAATGACCCTGCCCACCCTGGATGGAGCCTCCTCCCTGGGGATCAATCACAGCAAGTGGGGAGATTCAGATTTAGACAAAGATCCTGCCAGATCCAAGGCAAATTCTGTCCCTGGAGGGCTGAGAGCACTCAGAGCTCAGCCAGGAGCTCCCATCCAGCTCTTCCAAGGCCACTTTTATTCCAGTAGCTGGTAGCACCAAGCCATAAGGAGTCTGTCACACGTCAGTAGGGCTTGGAAGTGCTCCTTTGGGAAGGCAGCTTGCACAACAGCCCTGCTTTATTACTGCCTCCTCATCCTGGGTTTATTTCTCTCCGAAGCACCACTTCATTCTTTAGAACAAACAAGTATCTTTTTAAAATAGCCGAGGCACTTTGCCTCACCCGAGGCTCTCGCGTGTTGTGCTGTGAACTTTGCAGATCGTTCCTCGTTCCCTCAGGGGAAATGCAGCCTCCCCTCTCAAACCTTTGCTGGACTTGTGGCTGACTCAAAATTGCTTCAAAACCTGGGGCCTCATAGCTAAAGCGGGGCTGGGCAGAGACAGGGAAGCTGTGCTGGTGCAAAGCTGACACCAAACAGCCTCCCCTGTATTTCCCTGGATGGAGCCTGTGACCTTTCCATGGGGTAGAGCCCATGCTTGGTTCTCAGCAGTTTAAGGAGATGTGGCAACTGCTCACAATCCCTCCTCCTGCCACCACCACAGGCACCTGTGGCCAATTCCACACTTTGTGTCTACAATTTTGTCAGGAAAATTAATCCACAAACACCAGAGGTTTATATCCAAAAAGGAGACAGAAGAGTGCTGTGACGTTATTAGAATAAAGAGAGAGGCCATAGGGCATTTCCCCTGGGATCCCCTGAGTCTGGAGACTCAGCCTCCTTTTTATCCCAATTTCCTGGCTGCATTTTCCCCTCTCTTCCCTCATTGGCTGAGGTATTTGAGAGGCACAGACTTCCCAAAATGCCTGACACCTGAGACCCCCTTCTAATGTATAACCCCTCTCCCTTTTTCTTTTCCTTGTATCAATCAGTGGAATTCCTATGGAATTTATGGTTCTTCCCATTATTTCTTTCATCTCAGTATCCAATTTTATTTATCAACAGACCTACAGTTTGTCTGTAAATGCAAATCTCCCTCATTCCATTCATCAGCCAGTGGAATCCCCCCATTGTTTCTTTTCTCTCTCAGTACCAGTTTTCTCTTACCACAGTTTGTTTGCAATGACAAGTCTCTCATTCCTTTAATTTTAACTTCAGTTTCTGGTACCCCACACTGAGCTGAGAGAATTCCCCCTACCTGGGCCTGGCCTGGGGTAATTTCTGGAACATGGGAGGGCTCCAGCACTGCCAAAGCCACGGGTGCTTCTGCCTGAGGTCACTGCTGGGGACACACAGGGGGTCCCAGCTCAGCTCATCACAGCCCAGCTCAAGAGCTGTTGTTTACACAGTGACTGCAAACCAGCCCCGCTGGCCCTGAAAGCATCAATGTCCTTAATTGCGAACAGCAAAAACATGGCTTTCCTCAATTTTACTCATGTGCTAACCTGAGCTTATGGCTGAGTACAACTCTCAAGGACAAATATTGCTCAAAACAAAAACTGCACAGGAGAGGGAAGGCAGGATCTTCCCACAGGAATGTTGTTACTTTAATTTTCCTGAGCAGCTCTGGCCATTTTCAATGATTTTTTGTCATCCACCAGCCATCTTTGCCACACTGGCTGCATTTCCATCTTTAGGAAACCAAACCACCATGTAGCAGAACTGAGATAATGAGGAGACCAGCTGGAATCCTTGGAAATGAAAAGTGTTTCTAATCAAAATAAAAATATTCCATTTTTAGGAAGCCTGGAAATTCTAACAATAAGAAAGAGCAATTAGATTTTCCCCCATGTCCTGGTTTTGGTTGAATGCTATTTGCACTACACCACTTCAAATATCAAGTGGGACAAAAAAGTCACTTTTAGGGAAAGTTCAAAATAGTAAAACATTTTTAAACAACATAGTATTCTGATTTCTCTTCTAATGAATAATTCTTTGTGGATTGAATGGTTTGGCAAAGATTTTTAAAACATCAGCTTTTGCAAAAATGGAAATCTGCTCTTTTAAAGTGTTTTGATAATAAAACTTTCTTTTTTCCAGCCAAGGACATGTCTCAGAGCTGCAATTTGTGCTGTCTTCTTTATAGGACATTGATCTCTCTGCTGCAGGTATTATAACACACACACTTCATGGGTTAATGAAAAAAATGCAATGTTGGTTTCAAATATTATTTCTCAGGAAATTGCCTTTTGATAGAAAGGGATTTGATGAATTCCCAGGCCCAGGTAGGCACTGCCCAGGCCCTGAACAGGAGGTGACACAGACACCAAACTGATATTCCAGGGCTGTCCCAAAAGTGCGCCCTCTCCATGAGATATTAACTCAAGAATGGCCACTGATGATGCTTTGGACAAAATCTTTCTAAGCCTCACCTCCCAGGCAAATTCCAGGTGTGGCTTAGAATATTTTGCCTTTCTACAGCACTCTCTTTTCTGTTAAATCAAAATCCCTAATTTTTATGCTCTGTCTTAAGCGGATTTTCATGCTTCTAAATGATCTTAGATTGCTGTGGCCCCTCTTAGCTCTGGTCCAGAGGGAAGATACCCAATTCTTGGATATTTTTAGTGCAAATCAAGAGCAATCCCCCTGAAGTCAAGAGTGCAGAAAAGCAAAGTGAGAAGACAATTAAGTCCTGCTGTTTACAAAGTGCTTTGGAATCTCTGGGAATAGAAAGGTGTTATATAAATCTGAGACATTATTTATTGGTTTATCATAAATCCACGTGGCACAGTAATGCACACAAACTCTAAGCACAGACAGAGGTCAGGAGGTCGTGTGTCTCTTTTCCCTCTCTCTGGAGAGTAGTGCCTTGTATACCAAGAAATGAGTAGCAAAATGAAAAAAAAAATGTGTAAGGGCCAATAAAAACAAGCTGCTTTTTAGCCCTTATAACTGCACATTGTGTTTCAATGGCATCTTCACTTAATACTTCAATTTTTTTCTCACTTTGCAAGTCCACAGAGTAATGGCAGCCTATAACAGAGAGCTTCAGTGCTAATTTCAGAAAGCCTGAGTCAGCCACTTATCTTCATTTATCCTCTTCTGCTAGAATCTTGTTAAAAAAATAAAACAACAAATCCAAACCAACTGCAATTTCATAATCCTAAAATAAATGGACACACACACACTCCCGCTCCTATGCTTTGCTGAAAATTAACTTTCCAATGCTATTCTGCAATTTCTTGTTACTGCCTTTTTTCCCAGCTACATTTAGAGCCAGCAGTCTATTGGTCTTAATGTTAAAGCTGTAAGAGTTCTTATTCATTGCCTAAATCATGCTTTATTTAAAGATTACAGAATGTCAAACCCAACAGACCTTTCCCTTCATAGACGTTTGCAGCTTGTTGCTGTCCCTGTGGTGTCAAGTCTTGTTTTCCAGTGGGGAGATCTTCATATTAATTGTTTTCTTCCAAAACAACCCTAATCCTGCCCAGGATTTCCTAAGTGCACTTCAATAAGCAGCAGACACTGTGGGTGTGTCTGTCTCTGGTGTCTGCAACCCTTTTACGGTGGTAATTTGAATGACAGTTTGAGAATCTTCCAGCTCCAACCCACAAATCACAGAATCACAACCTCTTTTAGGTTGGAAAAGGCCTCCAAGAACCTTGAGTCCATACCACTGACCCACCCTTGCCAGCCCACCACCAATCCCTGTCCCCCAGTGCCACCTCCACATCTGCTTTGAGCACGTCAAGCCTAAGAGAAGGATTTTTTAAATCAGGAGCCAGACCTTTCCTGGCCTCAGACCTGCCCGAGGATGGTGACTCCTGCTGCAGGCACGGTTTGAGGAATTTGCAGGCAGTGGCAGTGGGATGGGTGCTCAGGGTTCTTTGTGCAGTGGTGGCTGTCACCTCCTCCTGGGTGCACAGATGGCACCATCAGGGCACTGATGGCTCCTTTGTTGCCTGGGGACTGAGGGTTCACTCACAGAGGCTCCAACCTCCCCTCTGCAGATGCTTTACACATCTGCCAGGTGATGTAGGGAAAGCAGCACTGGAAATTGATGTTTTAAGGTAGTTCTGTGCTTGGCTGACAGGACTGTGTTGGGTTAGGATGAGAAAATAATCCTTCCCTGTCTGGAGCAGGCTGCCAGCAGAAGCCAGCAGCTTTTCTTGCTTGGGTGCATTTCTTGCATTGGGTTCAGGACAGAGGGGTGGCAAAAATTCAGCCATGGCCATACACTGCTTTTACATCAAGCTGGGCTGGAAGGGAGCCCTGAGGGTCCCAGCTTAAAGCAGGTCAAATCAGAGCATTGCCTTGTTGGGATGTGATGGTCTCCAGAGATGAACATTTCAAAACCTTCTGACTACCCTGGCATCCTTTGCAGGACTCACACCACTGCATCAGTGCTGTTCCCACACTCCAGGAAACAAAAGATGATCTTCACAAATGATCTCTGACATTCGGATGGCCACAAATGGCCACGAGAGTGCCAGAGACTGATGCAGGGACACAGCTGTGCAGGTTGCCCAGCTGTGCAGGACATGTGGGCACTGAACCAGGCAAGTGCAGAAGGAACACTGACATACGAAGCCTGCAAGACAAACGAACGACTCACTTGGTAAACTGAAGGTTCAGAACTTTCCCCCTTGTTGGGAGCAGTGTGAATTTGATGAATATTTGAGCTGCCACACTATATTTAGGAGAGTCAAATAACTGCTGGGATTTTTTTTTTTCTCTGTGCCCTGCACTTCTGCATGTGTTACTATTTGCTGTGCTTCCTGGAAATTGCTTCCATCCTGCATTCTGTTCAGATAACAGCAGAGCAGAGGAGACATACGCTGTGCTGACAGCAAAGAGATTGTTGAAGTTCTTAAAGGTGGCAGGAACACAGCAGCAGCAGGAGACAAATACCTTCCCTTCCAGGAGCTGGTTCCCTCAGAGCACAAACAGCTATGTACCAGTCTGGGTTGTGATTTGATCCTCCTTGTTCCTCTATGCAGGACCAGCTTTCCCAGCAGTGTCTCCAGTGGGGCTCTTTCCCACTGGAATCTGGGCAGGCTGATGCAGATCTGGGTGCTTTGAGGTGAATTAAAAGCCTCTCCATGTCTACCCCATTTCTGACCTCTCCTGTGAGATGAGGGCCGTTTTCTGGACAAGAATGATTTCATTCCTTCTCTGCTCCCCAAAACCTTACCCATTACTGCTTTGAGTTCTGCCGAGAAACAGCAGCTGAAATCTCTGTGACTCTGGCCTGAATTATGATCAAGTTTCATTTTAAACTGAGGCTTAAGTACAGCACTGGCAAATGGTGGTTGCAGCCTTTCTAGCAGGAATTCTGTGCTACAGGTGCCTTGGCTGTTGTGTAAGAGGAACCTGGAAACAAGACAAAGCACTGATCACTCAAATCTCCGTAATCTGAGATGATGGTATTGAAAGGAAGAGAATCACACTGTCAATAGCTGAAATTAGTTCAAAGGGGTTTGAATCAGGCCCAAGGTGAACTCTACAATATTTTCAACTTTGAAGGTGACCTCTCAAAGTTTTTTTGTTTGTTTGTTTTTTGTTTGTTTTTATAAGAACACAAATGTTCTTGGATTTCAAAAAGCTGCTGCATCAGATTTGGCTGGCAAGAGGGAAAAGGAGAATTGGAAATTTGAACTGTTTTAAATATCACCTTCTATGATATATGGTCTCCAACAACACATTGTCTTTCTGTAGAGTCCTCTCTGAGTGGTCCTTAAATCCTTTTCATAAATAAAACCATCTGTCTCCTTTGAACTATAGCAGCTCTAATTTAAAAAGTCAATATTTGCCAGTGTCTACAACTCATTAGCTCCAAAGCTGTGAAAAACTTCCCTATCTGGGTCTTCATTCAGCAGGCTCTGGCAATCACTGTGTTTTAAAAATTATGCCTGTTAGTTGTAAACCTCCATTTTTATGGAAGATGTGTTTTGCTTTGGATATCAGGTGAATAGAAAGGTAGAAGTGAGATCAGGAGTGAAAGCTGAGCACTCAGCCTCCAGTCTGAAAGGCAAATCTCACTTGGGGATAAGTGAGGTGTCAGGGCTGGGACAGATAAACTCTCCATTTCATTTGTGGTGAAAGTGCAGCTGAGCAAAGCCCTGCCCACAGCAGAGCCCTGCAGGCTGGGGCTGGGATGTGACCTGGAGAATTTCCTTGCTGCTGCAGCAGGGTTATGGATGGTGACTACTGTGATTGCAGCCTGCTGGAATGCTTAAAAGCAAAGTGCAGGAAAGGAAAGCAAGAGAACGTCCAAGAGTGCCACAGAAACATCCAAGAGTGCCAGAGTGAGAGCTCAAAGAGGCTGAGAGCCTGCTGCAGTATTAGCTCTGTTACCTGTCAGGTGTAATTGTGATCAGTGCGATCATTACAAACACAAAAACAGGGCTCAGCTTGTTACACACCAACTGCCTCCAAGTTTAAAAAGAGGGATCCTAATCTGTACAAAATGAATTTTTATTTCCTTGGATTTGGTAAAGTCGTTCACCTGGCAGTGCTTTCAGCAAGGGGAAAGGTGAGGTGTGGGTGAGCACACCCTGCCTGTTGAACCCACAAGTCCAGGACAGACTGAGGAGTACAGCTCAGTCATCACTTGAAGCTCAGCAAGGAAGGGCAGGCTGGGTTTGCCTGCCTGTGTTATGCCTCTTCCCTCTGAACAGGGATTTCTATCTCTAGGGCTGTTAATACAGCACCTTTTAAAGACAGTGAATTCTCTTTAGAAATAGGGAGATAATGAGGCCATTTCCACTCAACACCGCATTTAGATAGAAAAACAAAACAAATAATGCTGTCAAGATTTATAGCAAATACATTATAAAGGGCAATAGAACATTTGTATAAAGAACTGAAATGGACCTGCAGTAGAAAACACACTTTACTTTTATGACTTTAACTTTAGGGCATGGAAGGCACCTCATTAATGATTAGAGGGATACAGATGAGCCATAACAGTCTATATATCCTTATAAATGATATACAGGGAGAGCTAAAAGACAGCAAATTGCAGTCTCCACTGCTGTGCCTTTTCCTCTCCACCTCTTTCTTTCTCAGTCTTCCAGCTGAAAAAAGGAATTAAGATTTACATTGACCAACGGAGTATTAACTTAGTCAAACAACTAATCACTTCTAGTAGGTGGCACAGATAGCTGGCCTGGAGTAGAGCATCTGGAAATGCAGTAGCTCTTGTAAACACCATAAACTCTGTTTTTAAACCACGGAGCTGTTTCCTGGCAGGAGCCAGCTCAGAGCTCACCTCCATCAGGTCGTGCTGACAGGCAGGTGACGTAATTAACTCATTAAGTCACAGCAGCTCAGTCTCTTTGGATCACTTGACCTTATGCTAAAAGACAACCCATTCATCAAAGGCTTGTCCTCCGTGTGCACAGGCAGGGAAGGGAGGGAAGGAAGAGGGGAGAAACAATGAGCAAAAGGAAAATTAAGTGACTTACTCAAGGGCACAAGGAGCCTGCAGGACCAGCACGGCTGAGCTCAGCACCAAATGCCAGCACTGGGACTTTATGCCAATAAAATGCCTCCTCTAATAACCAGGAGAATGTATGTTTGACATCAAGAGGCAAAGCACTGTTTTCCCTTCAAGACAGAGAAAAGGGCAGTGGTGGCTACTGGCCTTGGCTGCCCTGAGAGATCACAGTTTGCCCAACCTCCCCAGAACAGGGCTAGCAGAAAACCCTTACCTCTTTTTGGTGGAAAACACTGAAAGATAAAGCTTTGGCAGTACAGGGGCTCTCTCTGTGGTGGAGACACAAGGAATTCCTGCTGCAGAGCTGACAAATCCCACCCAGAAAGCCAGGGGGGATAAGTCTAGGAATATCATCCAGAAAGAAAGAAGAGAGTGACACTTTCCAACCATGGCACCACTGCACAGATGAAAGGGAAGAGGCAGAGATGTTCCATCCACTGAGCACCAGGCTCCAGCTGTGGGGTTTGGGTGCTCCAGATGGGACTATTACGGGATTCCTGAGGCTGCTCTAAGGCAGCACAGAGACAGTCTGGGCAGCCTGAGCCTTGCATTTCCCTCTGCATTTCCCTTGGCCTCCAGCAGACAGACAGACAGACAAAGGTCAGTGCATCCCCAGAGCTTCTCCAAAGCTGCTCTTGTGGAGGCACCTTGTGATTTCAGAGCCGACTTCTCCACTCCCTTGCCATGTAATTCTCTCTTTATGGAGTTCTTACCTTGGGGGAAATGGGTTTTATTGCAAAGTCAAAAGGTAATTTTTACATAGACTCTATTACCTGTTTATAATTAAAACCATAAAATCCCTTTGTAATAGGCTTAATAACTTCCCCCACACCAGAAGAGGTTTTCATAAAAAGAGTCATTAAAAGTACTCACAGCTAATGCTGGAAAATCAAGAGAAACATAGAAAATTATTGAGACTTATTTCAGCATTTTACAATGGGCATTTCCCCCCATTTATTTTAATAGTTCAAAATGACAAAAAATGGCAGATCAATCCCAACCTTTCTGGCCCTTCTCCTCTATGTTTTCCTTCTTGCAAGAGACCTCCTGCCCAGCAGTTCCTGGGATTTTCCAAGGCTGAGAGTGTGAGTTGTGATTAGCAGCTGGGATTTCTGATCTTGGGAATGCACTAAGAATTCAATTCCAGCAGTTCCTGAGAGCTCCTCCACATCCTGTCCGCTTGTCTTGACCTCCCACCATTCCTGGTCATGTAGGTAATGTGAGCAGTGAGCTTAAATTCCTCCAGTTTTCTGTCCTTTGGGACCATGGAGGCTGAAAGATGTTTTTGGCTTTAAAGACGAGCAAAATATATGTAGTTGAACCACTGTAAGCAGGGAAATGTGACCTTTAGAACAAATGGATGTAAAATTACATGTTTTATTTTGCAGTTACAACTGGCTGTGGCTGAACTGGACCTGGGGCACTCAGAGGCTTGGGGGACTTGCATTGATTCTTTCCCAGTTTTTGAGAATCAAAACAAACAAGGAAAAACCAGCAACAAAACAACAAAAAACAAACAAAAAATCTCACCCCCAACAACACAAAACTTACATGGTAAAAATAAATCCTAACAAATCTCTAGCAATGTTTTTAAAACCAGGCCATAGGTATCATCCAGGCAGTTTGACCTACATGGATTTATATCCTACAGGCATCTCAACCAGAGACCAAAGCAGCTCTGCCCTACAACCATCCCAGTGCTGTATTCCATTGTCAAACAACCTCATCTTCAGCTCCGATTTCCAGCCTGTGTTTGTGCTTTTTTCCCCTCGGCCTAAATAACATCCTCCTCATCAGGAGTGCTCGATAATGTCACCTTGGCAGAAAATTATGTGTGCAGACGAGCTAAAATTAGCTAAACGAAGTGGTAGCACAATAGAAGTGAGTCCCTGCTCATGCCAAGTTCATGGGTTAATGGGCAAGTGTCAGCATTCCACACTTCTGCAAAGGACCTGGATCTGTGAGAGGCTGGAAAAGTTCAGCCCCCTGAGAGTCTGGCTGGAAACAGATCTTAGCTTTAATAGAGGCAGAATGAGCAGAAACTCACCTTGAAGTCAGGAAGTTTGGAGCCATAATTTGGGGAGCAAGGCCCTCTGAATGTTGCCTTGCTCACAGCCTACCAACCTGTTAAACTACAGACTTGTTAGCAGCACCTTATTTCATCCCCCTGCACTAAGCACTGTTTTCCTTAAATTTACATTCTCCACTCACAATCACACCTCAAACATCTCTTGGGTTTTTCTGTAAATCATTTCCAGCCCAAAATGCTGACTCATGGGGGAACTGAGGTTAAAGAAACTTTATTTATGTCAGAGGAATTGATCCCTTGTAATTTAAAGCCTTCCTGCACCACTATTTATCTTGTGCCTCTTGCTTCACGCCTTTGTCCCACATCTGGGCCATGGCAGGTGCAGAGCCATGTATCTGTCAGAACAGTAGAGCTGCCTCATTGCTCATTTTTGGCCTCCTTGACCTTGCCTGCTCACCTTACTTTATTAGTACAGTTCTTCAAAATTTCTGAAAAAGCAAAATATTCCCCCCTGATGCCCTTCCTCATTTAATACAGTAGCACTTCTAATGGTTCTTTCAAGCTGGAGCAGCCTCTCAACTCCCTCGCCCCTGCCACCTACTTCCTTCTTTCTTCTTTATCCCTTTTTTTTTTTTTCCCAGCTGACACAGGGTCCACTTCTCTCTTGAGCTCCCGACCTTTCAGCTTCATCCTTGTGTCACTTTGGCATACAAACAGCATCACCACGATAATCCCATTTGACTGTTTCCTTCACTTGGGGACTGGGTGACTTCAAACCTCCTTCTAACACATCCTCATCCCTGCAGGAGTGTGGCCAACAGCCCTTGTTTGATAACTCAGCCCCCTTTGTGCAGCTTCTCCTACCAAGACTGAGGGTTTCTTGGTTTTTTGCTGCTCTCTGCAGCCTCGAGGACCTTCTGCTCCTGGGATAGAAACCTTTGTGCTGCCTTTCACAGCCATCCCATCCCCTCAGACTCCAGGGGGAAATCAGCTAACAGCTACTGGCTGTTTAGCTCCATCCCTTCATCCCACACAGCCCCCTTTGCTCAGGAATGGCATTAAGTGATGAGGAGCAGAGAGCCCATCAAAGTGGGCAGCCTTGGAGCTGTGCCTGTGTCCCGAAAGGCTAAAATCCTGTCCCATGTGCTGAGTGATGCACTAAGCTGCTCCCTTAGCAGCCTGCAGACACTGCAGTGATGGCTGGGGGTGAAAAAAATTAAAAAACAGGTTTCTCTCTCATTTATCTGTCTCTGGTACATGAAGATGCCTTGTAATATTGTAACTCACTCTTCTAGAAACTTCACAGTAATTGGCCTCAGTGGATTTCCCATCAATTTATCTTTCCCTGCACCTGAACTCTCTTGGGTATTCAGCCTGTAGAGACATTGACAGAGGTGGTAGTGCCCTCCTGTCTCAGGCACAGGGTACCCACTGCAGCTGGACCCAGATCCAGCTGAGGCTCATGAGCAGCGATGGAGGGAGAACCATGAAAAGCCCTCTCACAGCTGCCCCTGCTCTTGCTGCAACTTGGGTCTCAGGCTTCCCTCAGAAGCATTCTAAGGAATTCATAGAGAAATCTGTGATATATTGCAGTGAAAGAATGGAATTTATCAACTCTGTACAACAAAAGCCCAATCACAGTGTGAAAGAGACTAAAATTACATTGGATTAATGAGGCTGGTGGTGAGGAAGGAGTCATTCACAGGCAGATTAAGCAAACCAATCATGTTACAACATTGTTTTGCTGTGTATTGCTTGGAGTTAGTACATTTATTCTTGCTCTGAAAGAAAAAGAACATTTAACTAAATAGAAGACAAAAAAAACTAGGGGAAAAGTCTGAAGCCACTTGAAACACTACACACAGCTATTATGAAGGGGAGGAATTCAGCTTCCTGGGGGGGAATTCCGAGCCTTTTAGTTCTGATCCTGACTTCAGCAATCTGCCTCCCACATGGAGGGAGCAGGGAGGGCTCAGCCCTGGCATGTGCCAGGCTCAGCCACGTGCAGGGAGCCCAGGCTGGGCTCAGCTCATCACATGCAGGAGGGAGCTCTGCATTCCGTAAGGCTGAGACATCACTTACAGGGTGCTGGGAGAGGGAATATGCAGTAATCACAGCAGAGCACAGCAAAACTGAGACAAGACAGGTGTGAAAAATTGCAGACTGATTAGTAATTTGTCACAGGCTTGCAAGGGGTCTGCCAAAGTTGGAGACGGTGGAACAACGTGTACTTTCTGTGTCTTCGAACCAGCTCAGGCGCAGAGTTTTCCATTCCAATTTCAGGAAATAAATAGCAGTGATAATTGATGAACACTTCTGAGATGTTTTCCCATGCCTTTTCAGATCCTGATTTTATCATCCTGGTAGGAGAAAATTTCCCCAACAAACAGTTTATTGATTGTCCATTACATTTCCCCTCTGAAGTTCTCAGAATGCCATGCAGATGTCAGACACATGATAGTAAAGCAGAATTTCAGCCAGGGAACAAAGATATCCTTATTTGTAGAACTGGGTCTGACATTCAAGAACCCAGACCCCATGTTTACCCCTAGATCTTCATTTACCCTTGCTGTACCTCCCCATTCATAATGAAAAAGCAAACCCATTTCTAGTCCCAGTCTTTCATGGCCTTTGGTATTTATTATGAGCACACTGAAGAGATGACTGCGCTCATGGGTGGTTTGGAGAGTGCCTAACAGAAAAGAGCTCCAGTTTTGGGGTTGCAGAACTTAGAATCATAGAATACCCAGAGTTGGAAGAGAGCCACAAGGATCATCAAGTCCAAATCCTGCACAAATCTGTGTGGTTTGGGGGATTTTTTGTCTTCTTTTTGTTTTTTTTTTTTTTTCAAGATAAAGCACTAACATCCTGTAAGTTTTAAATGCAGTAGACCATGATACTCTGAAGTTTAGAAATAAATAATCTTGGCTAGCAAATTTCCTTAAAGAAGCAAGTACCTTCTGAATAAGATTTCCTGATCAGATTTTTCAAGGCACTTCAACCTGTCCCTCCTTGGACACAGGGAGGGCAATTCCTGCCAAATTAACCCTTATGCCCTGTAATCAGCAGGAGTAGGCTGGGATAATTGGTGTTGTTCAGCCTGGTAAAGAGAAGGCTTTGAGGTGACCTCATAGCAGCATCTCAATCCCTGAAGGGTGCCTACAGGAAAGATGGAGAGGCTTTTTGCAAGGGCATGCAGTGTTAGGGCAGGGGGGAATGGATTTCAACTGACAGAGAATGGGTTTAGATTGGATGTTAGGAGGAAATTCTTCCCTGTGAGGGTGGGGAGACTCTGGCACAGGGTGCCCAGAGAAGCTGTGGCTGCCCCATCACTGGAAGTTTTGGATGGACTTGGAGCAACCTGATCTAGTGGAAGGTGTCTCTCCCCAGGGCAGAGGGCTGCAACAAGATGATCTTTAAGGTCCTGTCCAACCCAAACCATTCCATGATTCTCTGTATCATGAACAGAGCCAAAAAGTTGACCTCCTGCTCATCTCAACCTGCACCCAGTGCCCTAAAGACCAGATCACTCTCTCACCCCAGCACAGCACCTCAGGACACCTGCTCTTTGAAAAGACCACAAAGAAATGAGTAGGAAACGTCTCATTTTTCCACACAAAGGAGAAAGACAGCCCAGAACAAACAGCTTCCTACAGGAATCACAGCTGCTCCGGCGTGCAAAGGCCGACGTGCATACAAATGGTGCCTAATTAACTGCTTAAGGAGAGATTAGCTGCCATATGTTGCAGGAGTGATGGGTGTGCTTCCAGTGTGGAATGAATAGATTACAAATACACCATCTCATGAAATACACTGCCAGGAAGATGGGCTGCCTGCACCCTGGAGAGCACAGGGGAGGGAACTGGGTGTGGTGGTGCTGTCCCTGGGCTCAGCTGGCTGGGCAAGGCTGCAGGAACACTCATGCCACAGCCACAGCTTCTCTGGGCACCCTGTGCTAGGGTCTCACCACCTTCACAGAGAAGAATTTCATCCTGATATCCAATCTAAATCTCTTGTGGGTGCACCTTAAAGGAGCCATGTGGGTTTGGGTGGCCACAACATAGGGAAAAGGGTCTCCACTGTATTAAATATCATTTACCCTGTGCACAAAACAATAACTGAAGGAACAAGTGAAGACACCGCTGAATGAGGTCTTTGCATGACACTACACATCCCAACAGGCCATGGGAAAGAGCTTGGTCTTAGCATTTAGGATGAACTACCTATTTCTTCACTCAAGCCAGGTGCCTTTCATAAAGAAATTCTATCTGAACTTTGGAAAGGACAAGAGATAGGGGAAGACATCCAGGTCTTGATCCTCACAGTTGTGAGTGTCATTGGAAAAATTGTTTATGTCCTCCTGGTCATGCCCTGGCCAGGCACCTGCCCACTTCCATTCAACCCTCAGCTTTGCTACCTGCACGGAGCAAAAATAATTGTGCTCTTCAGCTCAGAAAGCTCAATGGACTTGTCAAGGCTTTAGCAGGGCGGGGGGATCACCAGAAGGAGAAATAGGACGGAGAAGGATCACACCTTTGAGCAGAACAGGGCTCAGCAGCAGCAGCAGCTCAGCTGCCTTTCTCAGCATTGCTTTACCCCACATGCATTAATCTGAAGAAATCATTTAATCCTTCTCACCTCTTTTTTCTGCAAAATGGGTTATTGATATATCCCAGCTTTACCCAGCTTTGCACGGATAAATCCATAACCAGCACTTTATTACCACAACTGTGGGGCTCTGTGAATGGGCGCGTGAGAGGCAGAAACTCAAACTGTAATTCCTACCTATCCCCCATGTTCTGAAATCTCAGACTTCAAAGGCCTGCAGCAAAGTCCCTGGAAAGCACTGAAAGGCTCCACTGGGGTGCAGATTAGCCTGGTAAAGTCTGAGCTCCAGCATTTCCTCAGAGATTTCCCCTCGCCTGCCAGGTCTGACAGTCCTGAAAGTAAGTAGGGCACTGCCCCAAATGTTGGAGCAGCAGATTATCCTGAAGGCTTCACCCCACTGGAAATGGTATTGAAATGGAGAGTAGATGACACAGCAGCCACTCTGAGCCTCAGAAAGGTCAAGTGATGCTGTGCTTTCTTAGGAGCAATTTATGCAGTGCTTCAGTGACATCTGAAATGGAATAATCCTGAGGAGGCATTGAGAGCTCTCCCTCGGCTGTCTCCTGGACCTCAGTAGGAGATGGAAACCTAGGGAGATTTCTTAGATGTTGCATAGAGGCAAAAGAAATTATTCTGCATTCTCAAAGTCTTTTCAAATTCTGTCAGCACAGGTTTAAAAGCCTGCCTCACACTCAGCCTCAGCCCTGTTACACACACGAAAGTGATACAGCAAATATTCCATATAAACACTCAGCTGCCTCCTAGTGCCATTTAGCACTTGTGAAATAGGAAGGAAGTACCACCACCAACCCTGAATGATGCAAAAGGACAAGATGCTGTCAGATAAAACACCTGATGCTGAAAATGAGATGTGAGATCTGGGGCTTTGGTTTGGCTCTGGAAGTCTGAACTCCGGGAGCCTAAGGGGGTAAGAACTGAGAATTGCTGGGCTATAAGAAAAATCCACTTTAGTGCAGAAAATGTTAAAGCAACTTTTAAACCACAGCCAGGAGGCACCTAAATATTGCATTAGAATGGGCCATTGAGCTTTGCAACAGCACCAAAGGAAGGGGAAGTTATCCAGAGCACAGAGAGGAAAATTGAAAGGTGAAGGGAAAATAAGAAAAAAAAGTATGAAAAAAAAAATGAAAGGTAGGAGCTTCACTGCAGCAAGAGGCTCAGCACACCCTACACACATAGAATGCCTCTTTAACAGAAAGTGATGGGGTTTGACTTGAAATTCAGGCCGAAAACTCAATTGTGTGCAGAGGCTGAGCTGTGTGGAGCAGGTTGGGAGCCAGCCTTAAACTGCAGTGTCACCTCTCAGTGCTGCCCCTTTGGCGCCCTGACATCACATCGAGGATTTAAAGAGGAGCATTGATAAACTGAACCCCTCAATTAACACAGAGCCCTCAAAAATGATTGAAGCCAGGCATAAGATTAGCCCCAGAAGGTAGAGAAAAAGAAAAAGTATTCAAAACCCAGCAAATTCCCACAAAACTCACCAATTTCCACTCAAGGGCAACACCCTGGAGAAGCTGCAGGCACACCAGGCTGGGCCAAGTACAACACTGCAGAGTGAAGGTTCCAGAAAATAAGGCTATTCTGCCTTCTTTATTATCATTACACTAATTATTCTGGGAAATTCATTCCTTTTGTGTTCAAGATTCATGGAAAATTCACAAAGAAAATGCAGTATAGTCTCCTCCCTCTCCATTTCTCTCCCTTGCCCCACTATTTTTGAGGAAATTGGTAAAGGCCCTCTCTTAGGAGTCTAAAAGTAAGATATTAAATACAGGCACACAAGAAATTGTCACTTATATGCAGTGTTTTTACAAAATCCTGTAATTTATAGAAAAGCAAAATTCTTCAAAATGACCTTTTAGGTACTAGACAATTTTTTTGAAGTAGGAGAAAGAGGAAAAAAGAAACCCAAGAGGACTTTCTCATGATAGTATGAAGTGCACTTTAAAGAGAAAGCTGTTGAAAACACTTAAACTCTATTTTAGGTCTTTCTGCTGTTGCCCATCACCATGGTATCAGAACATCAGAAATGTAAAGCAGATTAAAGAATTCTAAGTCCCTGTGGGGCTCCGGATTCTTTGTCATTTTTTGTGTACGCAGAATCCCATGGGAAGTGAGTCCACTTCTGTTGATTTCCAGGGAGGCTGAAAGCAAATTCCATTTTCCTACAGCGCTGCCTAAGGGGAAGGAGCTGCAGCAATTTCCTGAATCATTCAGAACTTGGCTTTGTCCTTTTTCTTCTGGAAATTTATTCCACAATCAGGCCCCTTTCTGGACAGGAATCCTGTACTTCAGGATTTGCAACTGGTATTTTGTATTCTCTGAGGCCTGGATTGGTGTCTTGAGGTGTCAAATGTATGCCATATTTTAAACACCTCTTTTCTAGGCCTGAATGGGTTAATTTTCTCACCGACAATTTTGTGAAATTACTCAAATGGATTTGAATTCCTGCACACAGGTTTTTATAGCTTTTTCTTCCACCAGAATAAAACCCCAGTCCCTGTCACTTTGCTGGCTCTCTCCTGACACAACAGCCAGGGCCATCACTGTCACAATTCCATGATGGAGCTGTTATTACAGAGAACATTACATCTCAAATGATGGCATTTGGTGGTCAGCTGGTTGTTCTGTGCAAAATTATGTTTGAACAGAGCGAACAATGAAATATTTAGAGCCATCACATCAAACATAAAAGGATGGAGGAACAAAATAATGAAGGGGGAAAAAAATAAAAAGCACTTGGGGACATTCTCTAGTACAGTTTGTACCATCACACAAGAGTTATTATTTATTCCTACAGCTCATGGTTAGGAGCACTCTCAAAGTCCTTTTGACCATGCCCAGCCTCTAGGCCACCTAATTTGGGGTCCCAGAGGTGGGGTCTGCTCTTCTGGTGATGCTGAATATCCAAGGCAATAACCACAGAATAGCTTGTAGGCAGAGCTCTAATCCTGAGTTATGGAATCTCATCTGGCTACACAGTCCTGGAAATCAAAGTTATGTGAATAAATTGTCCCAGTGGCTGCAGGACCTGACACAATTTGCCATGTGCTCTGGATGCAAATGTGCTGCTCTGAGGAGCCAAAGCTGCTCAGCACCTGCCCAGCAAATTCCCCTGACAGGAACAGCTCTGGCTGCTCCTCTTCCCAGCCCTTCTGCTGCCTGGTGCCTGCCCTTCCAAGGGACTCACTCTGCTGAACTGCCGCTCAATCTTCCACCCAGAAATGTGGGAGAATGAAATCAGGCACTCTGATTTCTATAGTTCCCATGCACTCCCTGGGCACCCAGTCCCACCCAGAGCAGGCAAGGGAGGACTCAGTGTGAGTGTGAGGAATTCCTGTGAGGAGTGACTCCAAGGACCAAGCAACAATCAATTATTTTAGTTAATGCACTCAGTGAAATTATTACCAAAGCAGGATTTCAAAAAAACCTTCTGAGGGTGCAGGGAAAGGTATCCTTAGAAGAGTTTTAGCCTAAGGTTTTTAGCTTTTTTTTGGGACACTACATGTTAAGTGCAGTGTCTGTTAACAATAATTACAGAGCCAAGACAATTCATTCGGAATCGCTACAAAATAAGGGTGAGGAGTAGGAAGTTTAAAAAATTTAAAAAGAAATGGAATCAATGCCTTGAAGATAAATGTAACTGGAAAAAGTGAAAGACAAAATCATTACTCAAAGAAGAAAATTGAAATTATTGCTGCTTTGATGCCTATAGAATAGAAAAGCATCTTGATAACTGCAAGGCAAACCTGAAGGATGTGCAATCAAAAGAGAATGGGGTCCCTGTTTTTTCTGTTGCTCTCTCAAATTTTGAATAGCAGGGATTTCATTGAGTTGACCCCAGAGGAGACCAACCAGACCAGAAAAGCACAGAATGTGATGGATGGACCAGTGCAGAGCCAGGCAGCTCCACACAACCCGTCTGAGCACCTCAGGGGACTCACAGAGAACACCAAGGTCTCAGAGATACAGATATTTTTGCACAGCCATTAACTCCTCTTGATGCAAAATTTAATAAAATATATTTTGAAGATAATGCAAGAAGAACCAAGCAGCAAAATACTGAGGCAGCTCCTTGAAAAGGCAATTGGTTTATACAGAAATTTAATGAAAGATTATAGAGATTCTAAAGAGAGGTTTTAGAGGAGAAGGAGAGAATTTTCTGTGAAAGGCAAGAGACAACAGTCACGAACTCCAGCAAAAGAATTTTGGACATCAGCAAAGCTATTCATAGAAGTGGGGGTGAACTGGAACCTGTGCCCCAAAGAGTCATTGAAATCTCAGTCTGTGAAATTTCTGGAGATATCAAAACCTGGGCTAAAGAGGGTCATCCAGAGGTCCCTTCCAACCCCAACTCTGTGCTTTGGAAAGCTGGAGGAAAATAAGACTTGTGCAGATATTTAGGTAACCACAGATTCTTCTAAATCCACCAAAGGATGTTGGATCACACAGGGAAATGAGGTGAGCTCAGGCAGAGCAATCACCAAGTTTGAAGGAGCCGCACAAATCCAGTGAGTTCCCAGCAGCTCATCTTGAACTCAAGACTTCTCTTTCAGGCTCAGTTTTTCAAATAGCCTCTTCCCCAGATCTGGAATACCAGGAGCCAAGAGAGAGCCATGCATGGGAGCCTCCTGGACAGCACCTGCCCTGGGATGGGGAGAATGGAAGAGGAAGAAAGAAGCTGCCTGTTTCTACATGATAATTCACTGTATCATCAGGCAACATTTCTGTTTTGGCTCTCTATTTCTCCCTGCATCCAGCCTGTCAGAGAGCAGGCCATGTTCTGATGTATCAGTGCCCTGCCTCTCCACAAAACACTGCTGGCAAAGTGCTTCTTGAGGTCAAATAGCTGCAAAACATTTCAAAATGTCAAGCGATTCCAGCATGTTCAAACACTTTCAAAATAAAAGGTAAACTACAAAAAAAAATTTGTGAGAAAAATTGAGTGAGAAAAAATGTTACATTTTTTCTCATTGCTCATCCCAATCTGTGGGGCATGGGAGGGGCTGAAAGGAACATTCCACACACTGATGTAAAGATGGAGAGACGTGGATTAGGACTAAGCTTTTCTGCACCAGCCTGTTTCCCCTGAGGAAATAATCCTCACCCTATCCCCAGGCTCCTGCCCAAAGCCTTCCCTTCCCTTCCCTTCCCTTCCCTTCCCTTCCCTTCCCTTCCC